>JACAXG010000109.1:1751621-2343157 GCA_018881555.1 Amblyornis subalaris
CCGAGATGTTTCAGCTTCTGAGGAAACATCCTCCTTCAGTATTTCCAAGTCTTTGTTTTCTTTAATTGAGGGAATTGTCCTGGCTTCTGGGCTGGGCAAGTGGTCCCTTTTGTCCTTAAGTATTGTCCATTCTGTGTCATTACCGTGGAATGCAGCTGAACAGATAATTCCCTTTTGTTCTTAAGTATCGCCCATCAATTCCCGGCTAGCCCCTCCCCAACTACACAGCCTCCCTGGTACCCCGGGGGAAAGGAAACAGATTTTAATTACTTTTTTTTTTTTCCTAACCCATAACATTGAGTTATATGAAGAAAGTCTCACATAATGCAGGATAYACAGGATATGGAGTTACTAGTCTAGTGGCTACTGAGTCCTGATGGACATGTGATGGAAAAAATTCTGGTTATTTCACTGAGTGTGAAGTAGAGTGTAACAGTAGAGGCAGATAGCCCATGGCAATATTCCAGAGATGCAAATTTAAGAAGAAAACTATATATCCTACTAGTGAAATGAACTGAATGAATGATGCTTTAGTAATGGTTCCCATAGTGTTATTATGAAACTATTGCTGTCAGTGAATAGAAAATGGGATGCTGACATGATAATTCTTTAAGAGTGTATTCAACACTTCCCTTTTTTTTTTTTTAACCTGAGCTTCACTTGTTCTTCTTTCATTGCTGAATCCATTGCAGTCTGAGCGGATAAATATGTGAATGATGCTATCGGAGGGATTTGATGGGTAGATAGAATGAGGCCATGGCACCAGCTTTAGTACTGGCCTAAAGCCCTGCTTAGTTTTTAACACAATTCCTGGCACATGTTTTGGCCATGCCATTTAGCATTTTCCTAGATAATGCCTGAATGTAGTGTGGGACAGTAAGAGTATTTTGAGTATAACATTTGGATGCAGACACTCAGTCTTGGAAGAGAAGTGTATGTGTGTGAGCCAGACCACAGTACTTAGTCTCAGAGACAGCCGATGTTCTCTAGCTGGTTTTAGCTTTTTGTAAAGATGCAGCTCTAGTGCCTCTTTCTTCTCAATTGCTGTACTCTTTAGATGGAGATCTTGTCTTTTAAAATTAATGATAGGAGAAAACAGAGGAAACAAGGTTTACAAAAGAAGATGCAGGGGATGTACACTTCTTCTCTCACCTATCTTTGTGGAAAGTTACAGGAAGAAGACATGAAATAACATATGGGTTATAAACGATAGGGGGTTTGTTCAGCCTGGAAAAGAGGAAGCTTAGGGGTGACCTAATTGTGGCCTTCCAGTAACTGAAGGGACCATACAAGAAAGATGGAGAGTGACCATTTACAAGAGTGTGTTGTGACTGAACAAGGGGAAATAGCTTCAAATTGAAAGAGAGTAAGTTTAGATTAGATATTAGGAAGAAATTCTTTACTGTGAGGGAGGTGAGGTACTGGAACAGATTGCCTAGAGAAATTGTGGATGTTCCATCCCTGGTAACGTTCAAGGCTAAGTTGGATGGGGCTTTGAGCAACCTGGTCTAGTGGAAGGTATCCCTGCCCTTGGCAGGTGGGTTGGAACTAGAAGATCTTTGAGGTCCCTTCCGATCCATTCTGTGATTCCAGGATTCTATGTAGACTGCATAGCCTGTCTGGGCAACCTGCTCCATTGCTTGACTGTCCTCATGGTGAAAAACTATCCTTATATCCAGTCTGAACCTCACTGGTTTCATTTTATAATCATTGTCTCTCATCTTCCACTATGTGCTACTGACAACAACCTGTCTCCATCTTCTTGATAACCTCACTGTGAGTAGTGGTGGGCTGCAGGTAGATCTCCCCAAAAGCAGTCTCATTTCCTGGCTGGAGAAGCTCCTGCATCCTCTCCTGCCAGGATGAGTGCTCCAGCCCCTTACCATCTGAGTGGCCCTGTGTTTAACTTCCTCCAGTTTATCAATGTCTTGCTTGGACAAGAGAATCCAAAACAAGACAAAGTACCTAATGCCATCTAATGAGTGCCAAATAGGCTGGAATAAATACTACGCTTGACTACTGACTGTGTTCTGGTAACACAGCCCAGGATGCTGTTGCCCTATTTCACTGCCAGGGAACGCCATGGACTCCTGTTAAACTCACCATTTGCCAAGACTCCCAGGGCCTTTTCTAAAGCACTGTTCTCCAGTCAGAAGCCTTGAAGAGGGCTGCTTCTTTCCAGGTAAAGGTTTTTGCATCTGTTCTTGTAGAAGTGACCTTGAGGCTCATTCTTCCAGTCTATGTGTGTCTCACATGGCAGCTCTTGATTCTCACAGAATCACAGAAGGGGTCAGGTTGGATCATAGGGGCCCATCTGGTCCAACCTCCCTTGCTCAAGCAGGGTCATTCTAGAACACATGGCACAGGATTGCATTGAAGTGTATTGACTGCCCCTCAATTCAGTGTCATCTGTAAATTTGATGTCCGTGTAGTCCGTCATCTCCTCCAGCTCATTGATAAAGACACTAAACATGACACATCCCGGAACAGATCCCTGTGGTCCTCTACTTGTCACTGTCCTCCAGTATGACCCATTAGTCACTGCCTTATGGGTTCTACCTTTCCAAATGTACACCAGAGTCCATGCGCAGAAAGAACTAATTTTTTGTGTAATTGTAGGGTTTCTGGGAGACCTTGTATGGTTCGGTTACAAAAGTTCAGGCGACAAGATAAATGTTGATCCATTATGTGTTCCCCGTGGCGGATGGAAGGGATCAGCATTACACAACTATGTAGATGTATCATGAAGCTGTTTTCCTGGACTGCGACTTGATTCTGAATAATCAATCACTGGTAGCCTTGAGGCTGTAGTGAAAGTTGTCTCTTCATAATGTTTTTAATTTTTGCTACTTATCTTAAAGTGGAATGTAGAAAACTAGATTTTATCCTCCTTTGGAAATAGTGTGCGTTGTAGCTGAAGGATGTTTCAGAGAAATGGTTGCCTTGTTTAGTCATTGGCATACATTAGGCTGTTCTCTTCAACTTTTATTTGCCTTTAGGACTTCAGAGGTCTTAATTCTAATCTTGATTCAAAAAAATTCTGTGAAAAAATAGGAATACTTTTGATTTCAGCAAGCATGTTAGTTTTCATTTACTGCAGCAATGGATCCATTCTCCCTGTTAATGATTATTGTGGAGTCTATTAAAAAACATCCATCTGTTCTTTCTTGAGATGACTGACTTTATAACAGGAATTCTGTTTGAAACCAGGGCTTGTGTACCATATTTACTGTTTTGATACTTAGTATCACTTGTTGATGTAAGTTATGTAACTAAGAGGCAGGTAATCTATGTGTTCTTTGCGTAAGTTTTAAGAGCACACTATTATGATCACCTATTGCATGAAAAAACGAAGACTATTAAACTGTAGCAATCTGAGACCTGATGCTCAACTGACTCCCATTTTTCAGCTAACCATGATATCAAAACCACACAAAGCTTTTTGAAAATATGTACATTGACTGCTATTTTTCTGCTTTCTAAATATCATCAAGTTTTTGATTTTGATCTATGATGAATAATTCATTCAGCTTCTTGTTGGGAGTTGAAGGGAGTTCATTAGCGGTTCAGAGAGCAGTGCTCAGTATTATAGGGAATGACAATATAGTGGTGGTATAATTTTCTAATCCTTTAGCTATCCCTTGACTATCTTTATGTATGTACATAAATATTACTTTCAGGAAGGAGAATAAAAGGAACTTATGTGTATTCAAGAAAGATGGATTAAGTCTGAGKAAAGTGAGAGGAAGGACAAAATGGAGAGCATACCATAAGTAAGGAGGTTGAAGAGTTGCATTAACCTAAAATGAAGGGAGATTGGAAATTATTTATCTACCCATATGCATACATATAATATATAGGCTTTGAGCAACTGGAAAGCTGAAGAAAAACTTAAAATAAATGACAGTGTTGGCACTTGAACAACTACATTATTCCTGGGTAGTAATACACATTACTTCTGGAAGTATCAGGTGTTCCAATCAGAGTGGTAGATCAAACTCATGTCTAATAAGACAGAACTTCAAAACAGAGTTTTCCATATTTATATGACATGGTTGTAAGTAAAGTTGTGGATTGGACTGTTTGCTCTTTTGCGTCCTTATGCTTGAAAGTTATAAAGTCAAGAATGTGAGAGGTAGAAAAGGAACATTTATGATGCCAGGGAAAACATAATTCAGCTTCATTTTGTGTCCCATGCATATGCAGAATGCATGAGAAAAAACAAAAAAAGAGGGGAAAAGGAAGAAAATAATCTTATTTTCAAAGACAGTGTCAGTATGTATACAGATGAGATGGCCAGGTTAAGTTTGTTCAGGCAACCATAAATCATCTGACAGAAATAATTTTCCTGTCTAAACCTCTCTTTTTTGATGCTAAGTCATCATGCAGTTTTCACTGCAATTTAAAAAGTAATATCTTCCTGTACAGAACAACAGCTACCGCCCCCATATGCTTGAACTTCATCCCCAACTGTGAGATAATGAAAGACATTAGAAGGGACATCACCATAAGAAGGGTGATGGGGAGCAGCTTCTTAGTCTGGGAGTTTGGGGAGTTGGCATAGATTTCCCTCCTCCCACTTGCATCTTACCTTCAGAAAAGGTAGTTCTTCGTGACAAAACTGGGCTAGTGAGGGCACCAACGATGTCTTTAAATAGTTGCATTGAAGACTATCAAGATTTTTTTCTAGTTTTGCAAGTGAGGGAAAAGCAAATGAGCACAGATATAGGTATCAGGATTATCACTGGAGATAAGAAAAGGCATTTTCTAAAACCCAGGTACTTTCTTCCTCCCCCAAAATGGATGCAGATGGTCTTCGATAAAGCATTCAAGAAGCAGAAGTTTGGAAATATACTAGCAGTCTAATTTCTATCACAAAAAATAAAACAAACCACAAGCAACTATGTGCCACTGAATGACAAATTTTAGGTCAGTTTGCACTTAAGAGTGATAATGGAATATGTCTTATATTTGATGACAACAATTTTCAAAGCCACAAAAGGAATCTACATTATTTCCACTTCCTGGCAGGAGAATTCAGTATTCAAATCCCCTGAAGGGAGTTCGTTTTGATAAGATCTAAACTGATAAATTTTGGACATTTTTTTGTACATCTCCTTTTGAAAACTGTTTAATTTTATGCTTTGATATTGGCAGTGTATTGTTGTCTATTGACTTCCTCCTTTTCTGGCTTTTTCTCCCTTTCTGATTGCATAGCCCATGCTACTCAGGGTAAGCTAGTTTTCTGGGCTGCATTTACTGGGGAAGACTATCCACTGTGGAACATTTAAAAAAAAAAAAATTATGTTCTTGTTGACATGTAAGCTGATAAGTGTTGCTTAAGATCAAAGGTGTCTGATTTAGAAGAAAAGTCTTGTAAGTGAAACAGTGCCCTTGACTGTAGGTTAATGGTACTATCAGTTAATGGTATTTGTCAGTGAAGGCAGTCCCAAGGATTTGTAAGTGATGCAGCTGACCGAGAATGAAGGCCACAACAAAAATGTGTGTGGAAATACTTGAAAGAGAAACTATGTTTTTGTCATGGGAAAAGAAACAAGCTGTTTAGGAGAAAATTGAATAAATCTTCCTTAGTGTCCTGAGAGAGCTAAGATGTTTTATTTAGAAAAATACAACAGATCTGGTCTTTTTGGTTTTCAAGTACAAAGAAAATTAATAATAGGAAGGACATTCTGTTATCTATAAGAATCTGGGCATACGGTAATAGGGTTTATGGTCTAAAATAATGGACATGTATTCAGCTCTTTTATTCCTTTAATTGTTGTAGAATATGCAGGGTTCATCTTGGATAATATGAATCCTGTGGCATAACATTTCTAATTGTTCTCCGTGCAGAGTAATTGGACATGCWGTCCATTGCTGCAAACTGTGGCTGTGAGTCAGCTGACAGCATGGGCCAGCCCTGTCCCTGGAGTAACTGCGCTGAAATGAATACAATTAGCTGTCGGGTGAGCCTTTCCATTGTSTGCAGCCCATACAATTACCTCAGAGGTGATAGGGAGTTAATTAACTGTCTTTGAATTTTCAGCATAGTTTCTCTTTCGCTTCCAATAGCTTTTCTGCGGATTGGTAACATATGTAAATATTGACCATGTATTGCCAAACTCTTTCTCTTTTTCTCTTTGTCGCATGGCATCCCTTTAAATAACTGAAGCAGAAAATCATATGTCATTGCAACTAATGTGATCTCTTTGTCCTTTTGTTCCCTTTCTCACACAATCATTTTTGTACATTCTGTCCTCCAAGAGAGAGGTGTGAGGCATAAGCATCTTCTTTAGCCTTGATAGGAGAACAAGTAATAGCCATTAACATTAAAGGGATTTCAACATATGGTTTGAAATTTCCCCAGAGATACTATATAAATTTAATTGAAGTCATCATTAATAATGATCCTTTCTTTCACCTGAAACCCTGAGTTTAAACAGCAGAGCCTTCTCTTTGAATGTATGGCTTCTGCAGATGTATATATTTCAACTGTCTTTTAATTAATTTCTGCCTGATAAGAAAAGTATGAGAGGGAGGGAATGGGACAATTTAATCAGTGAAAAAGTGCCGCGGCGGTGCTTTCAGTGTTCAGATGCTGCAGCCTTCCAGAAACGTCCCGGGCGGGAGCACTTTCAACGGCGGCTTTGGCAGCTCTCACGGTCCGGGATAGCAGGCGCCGTGAACCCTCTAGCACCGATCTCTGAGGCGGCGGGAAGCAGCAAAGAAGGCGACGGGTCCTTGGTATGGTCTCGACAGAATAGTTTATTCTCAAGGGGTCAGGGACCAAGGAACAAAGGATGCTCCGGGTGCCGGAGCTTATGAGGATAGCGACGGGGGCAGGAAGAGCATACAGACCAATGATCTGAGGGTAGATAGGTGGATAGGAGGATATCAAATGGGAACAGAGGGAAGGAGGGACTTAGGGAGGGGATCCAATGGAGGGTACAATTCAAACGAAAAATCTGGAACCTTAGCCATACACGGACAGCCATCAATCAGTTCCTCAGTGGGAGGAGATGTGGGTGGCTCAGACCCTGGAAACTGCCCACCACTGTGGCCGGGCCAGCCTCCTTCCTGACGGGGCTTGAACCACCGCGACAAAAAAGAGTGCATATTATACTTTTGAGCTTTTGTGAGGACTGTGTGGCACCCTGGGTAGCCAGCAATTAGACTGGGGGATTTAGCTGCAATGATTTTAAACTTTACTGTTCTCAGTTGTCTGCTCTGCCCTTGTGCCAGACACCTCTATCTTCTTGGTAGAAGTGGGGAAGGGGCCATTTGCCTGTGTTTCAACTATTCCAGACTACAGTTCAGCACTTCATGCTGCCTGTGGGCACTGTTGGACTGGAATGTGTCCAGGTCATGCTCAGGTGCAGTCACATCTTCTGCCTCCACATCTCTTCTCTGTCAGAGAGAGTTCAGAGCAGTGTAACTGGAAGCAAGAACAGCTAAGGGCTTTGCCAGAGTTCTTTAATGCACATTTCTGATAGTGAAAAAAAAGGAGTTCTTAATTTGGGTCAGCCAATCTGAGCTAGATAACTTAAGCAAAACCAGCAGAGTAGATAATAAAGTTAAAAAGTAGTAGTGTTAAAATTTGTAGGACTGTTTGTGACAAAAAAAAGCAGACTGCCAGCTGAAATTAAAGCCAAGTTGGCCTTGTTTTCACTGCTGTTTTAGCAATTGGTCGTTTACTTAGGTTATTCAGAGATTGAAAACTACTTGGGTTAAGACTGAGAAAGTTTTGGTTTAGTGTACACATACATTTGAAAAATTGCATTTGCTTACTTTGTGATGCTAAAGATTGTTTGCCCTTTTTATGAAAAAATCTGAGTACCACTGCATAAGTATCTCTAGGAGTAGAAAATGTGTAATACAAAAAAGGTCTTTAAAACAGCAGATAAAGGAAAGCTCATAGTAGAAAGCTGAAGCAAAACAATTCAAATTAGAGGAATAATTTTAAAGGAAGGGTGTAACTACTGGGACAAAGTGCTGTGAAAACTGATAGATCTTGAGTGTTCATGTCTTCAAAATTTGATTTTGACCTGGGAGATAAGTTTTAGCCCAACAGAAGTTGTGTTTTATTCAAGTGTGAGTTGCAGACAAAATTTTTCATTAAAATAAGTTAATTGGGTAAAATTTAAAGGCCTGGTACGTAGAGAAATTCACAGCAGATCATCTAATGGTTTACTCTGATATCAGCATCTGTATATGTGTGAAACTACTTAGAAAATGGAGCAAAGCGATGAGATATCATTTACAATTTTATGAATAAACGCCTCTCTTATGTTAAGCCTCTCTGTGTATGTGCAGCTGGTCTCTTTCTAATCTCATTTACACGCATTAAATGAACCTGATTTACCCTCTGGTGAAACCAGCGAAAACCCTGTTATTCCCTGCTGATTTTAATAAGCAGCTCCCACCCTATTGATGTTGTTGATATRATATTGCAAATCAGATAGGCAGGGGGCAGTTGGTATTAGTAGTTTCCAAGTAACACTTCCAGGAAGGCAATTTTAATAAAAAGTAGGGATTTTACACACCATGATGAAGACAGAGCGATCAATACCTACACTTGCTTGCTGGTACTTTCCTCTCACTGTTCAATATTTCTGAATTTTCATAAGTCTCTGGCTCATCCAAGATTATACTGATCAGTAATGCCACCACTCCAGATAGTGTTTCATTTTCAACTTTCCAGGTTGTTGCAGTTGACGTTTTCTATTTCATTTTTACAAAAGGCATATTTCCTCTGATTTCATCCGTTGTAGCATGTAGTGTGCTGCTACTGCCTGGCAAGGCACACAGTTGGCTCCTAGATGTGCCCTCTCATCTCCTACAGTGACATTCTTGTAATGAAGAAAACATCTCTCAGTGGACAGATGCTTCTAGTTTCAGTTACAGAGTGTTGCTGGTTGATACATCACAGCTCTGCCTTGGATCTCAGGTGGTGACAAAGCTGGATACTGAAGCCCTCACTTGGCTGTAACCCTTGCACAGCATGTCGTACAGCTGCACGTACTGTACAGCATAGGCTCAAATGTGTAGAATGATATTTTTTATTTACAAATAATAACCAAGCTTGGAAATTTAGTATTTCTAATGGAATAGTTTGCTTCCTTCTCCTTGCTTCATTTTTAATTGGGTTAATTGTGCTAATAAATCTGACACTTATAATGATTTCTAACTGGTTTGTGTCATGTTTTCTGGGCTGAAGTTCATGTAAACTTTAACTGTTTAAGAGACAAATCTATCCTGATATTACAAAAATTTCTCAAAATGAATCTCCTGTTTTCTGAGCTTCTCTCTTGAAAATCTGATGTTCTAGTTTTTATAGTATGTTGCTTTGTCAACTTATTCTAAAATTCATGAGTTAGAGACATAAAAGACCACGATGTCCTATTTATCAGACAGCTGTATCAGAAGAAGCAGAAGTCATAGATATACAAAAATGCCTATCAGCTCACAAAAGCATGGGCAATGCATCAGGCCAAGATAGGACAGCAGTATAGATAAAGCTTGTTGTGATTACAGATGTTGGGAAATAATTGCAGGTGTGCTCTGGTCAACGAAGTCTGTGGAACTAAGCGTGCTGTGGTTTTGTGCCTGTTTCTGTTCAAGCTACAAATTGAATCTTGTCTGACTGGAGTCTRCCTTTCTACCTTGGTCCAAAACTTTTTTTTCCCTTCACTTAGCTTTGTTCTTGAAAGAAAAAAGACAAAAGGGTAAACCTGATGGCACATTTTTAAAACAAAGGCTTTAAATTAGGAAGGAATTTCATTGAACAAAGATATTCAATTTCTGAATCAACAACTAAGTGGAGAGGCATGAAGTAAATATGTCAACCTTCCTTGCCTCAGTTTAACTGTAATGTAAAGTATGATAATTCTTTAGAACAAAAGTTATTTTTAAGGATTTTTTCAATAGCAATTTAATATAAGGTGTTTTCTTGTCCACAGTGCACATAAAAATAAGTAAAATATATTGAATGTGAGTTACCTAATCTAAAAGAAACTGACCTAAATGGTGGCAATGGATGATGGTAACACTACATTTTTGTCATTAGTGAGTTTTCAAAAAGCTTGTACAGCAATGAAAACTGTAGTTTTGCTGCTAGTTGCCCAATAGGAAGTGTATGAAAAGGCTGCATCATTTGGTATGGCCACAACACAAATTTCAGGAGTGATCACTATTTTTTCCTCCTTGGACAGTGTAAAGCAGAAATTGAGTTGTGCATTTACATGCTCATATTACCATATATCATGGTCCACATCACCATATAATTTAGTAATTAACTCCATTTTTTAGACAAAAATAGAGATATGCGTCTTGACCAAAGCTGTTTTTTTTGAACAGCTTCAAGGCCAGTCTTGTACTGATTGAGCAGGATTTCCCCATGTCTATTTAGTAAAAGCTAATTAAGCCTTTTCACAAATGCCAGTAGTCTACAATAAGTCTAATAAGTGAACCGTCCAAAATAAAAAGGTGTATCTTTTAAAGAAGTAAATACCAGGATGTTTCTTATTTTGAGTGGCTGCTTTCCAATATTTTGCTGTTTCTGCACTGAGTTTTAAAACTACAGATTTTTTTCTCAAAGAACCAACATTCCTTGGACTGACTGGTTTTATAACAGAATGGCACAAAGCATCTTTTAGATCTTGCTAATTTTTCTGACTTACTGGTGTTGAGATCTGCTGAAATGCTAATAACTAGTTAACTGACTTAGCTGCTTTGTCAGGTGATGTGCTTAGTCTTCACCAATGAGCTCCACTCAAAATGAGTGTAATACTGGGGAAAAAAAATTCAGATTATTTCAACAATTGGTTATGGTGATTAACATAATTTAAAATGCCTTTTCTTGCTTCCTCATGCACAGCAATCTCACAGTAAGACTTAATGAATAGATGTGAAAATACACTATACTTGCTGCAGGAGTAAGTCTGGACAGGCTGCCAAAAAATTTTGGCAGAAAAAGTCAGTCTTTTGTATAGGTTAAAAGTCAATTCTATTGAACACTGTAACACATTGCAAAAAGCTGCTGTCCTTTAAAATTTCTGTTGAAGGACTCTGTTGCCTTAGACATTTTAATGGTCTGAATAAGTGAGTAATGGCATAATAATTAATTACCTCTTATGTAAGGTATTTCAGCCAGAGGTTTCAAAGTCATGATTATGTTAGAACCCAAGTACACTAAACCCCAATGAGGATTCTTTCTTTGAGAAGTAAAGTAGTTTGAAATTACCAAGGCTTAAACTAAGAAGGATTGAACAGTAGAGAATCAAGGCTACTTTATTTCTCTCTGAGAGGACTGGGAGAAGGATGTAATGCATTTTAGCTTCTGCTCTTTAATTGCATACCTGGAGTGAACATATTTTAACACTCCTGAATACCTTGTGGGACAAAGAAGTAGAATAGTAGGGAGCTCACTTCTTCTTCATCTGCAGATACTTCTGTMACAAATTGTAGAAAATAAGCAGTTTGCATTCACTTTTGGTAGATTTTCTTTTTTACATTCTCGTAAAGAGGTTCTATGATTTAAGAACTGTAAGTTTCAGACCTCTAACAGCAGTAGGCTCACAAGGCTTGCTCATTATAATTAACTTAAGCAGTTATTAATGCTTTTGTAGAATCATTAGCAATGTGGTATTAATAAGAAAATATTGAAATGTCTCATAAGTGAGTGAGTGAAACAGAATGGTATACATGATATATGAAATCAAAAGTTTCTGGTAAAGTCAAAAGGTGTTCTTTTGTTCACTTCAGTGGTGTTTGCTTTTATTCAACTTAATGAGTTAAAAGGAGCTAAGATTTTATGTAATTCCTGTAAAATATCCTAATTAAAATAAATAAATAAAGTACTGGAGAAAGAGCCTCTAACGATTAATGGTAGGTGCCAGCATCAAAATAACACTTTACACACCATGAGAGGATACATAAATCCATCAAAATTAGGTGAGAATTCATATCTCATCTCCATATCCTATTTCTACTTCTGTTTTTCCTTCTGAGAGCAGAAATGAGTCAAGTACAAGAAACTAAACAGAGACACGTTCTTCACTCAGAAGACTGAGTTTACAACCAAGAAATTGCTAATACAATCTAAAAGGTTTACTGTCTCCAGAACACAAGAATCTCAGAATGTCTGTGGTGAGTTGACCCTGGCTCAATGCAGGGTGCCACCAAAGAAATAAACCCAAATCTTGAAAACATCTTCCACCACCACTTCCTTCTTCCTAGGCTTATTTTTACTCATGAATTCTCTATGTGTTCTAGTGGTGCAAGGGTACAAGGCCTTTCTAGTTAGTTCATCACACACTGTCTCTTCTGCTACTTCCTCCTCAGGGGGAGGGTTCTTCACACTCTTCCGCTGCTTCAGTATGTGGAGAGTCTCATGGGAGACAGTCCTCCATAAGCTTCTTCAATGTGAGTCCTTCAATGCAGCCCACAGGCTGCAGTTATTCCATGGGGTCACAAGTCCTGCCAGCAAATCTACTCCAGCGTGGGCTCCTCTCTCCACAGGTCCAAAGGTCCTGCCAGGAGCCTTCTCTAGCACAGGATTCACACTGGGTCACAGCCTCCTTTGGGCAAGCACCTACTCCATCATAGGGTCCTCTACAGACAGTGGGTAGATCTCTGCATCCTCATGGTCCTCCATGGGCTGCAGGGGCACAGCTGCCTCACCATGGTCTTCACCACAGGATGCAGGAAAATCTCTGCTCTGGTCCCTGGAGCACCTCCTCCCCCTTCTGCACTGACGTTGGTGTTTTCCAAGTTGTTTTGCTCAGTATTTTAATGCCTCTCTCTGGCTGCTGTTCAAGCTTTTTTCCCTAACTGAGTTATCCCAGAGGCACTACCACTGTTGTGGATGGGCTCAGTCTTAGCCAGCAGTGGATCTGTGTTGAAGCCATCTGGCATTGGCTCCGTTGGACAGAGGGGAAGCTTCTGACAGCTTCTCGGAGAAGTCAGCCCTGTAGCACCCTCTCTACCCTTTCCACACAAATCCAGTAGAATGCAGAACATGCCTTTTGTAAGGGAAGCATATTTTTGAAGAAAACACGTGTTTCTGTGAATACAGGGTTATCCAAGCTTCCCTCACATACTGCTGCAAGATATAGCTTATCTCAGCTTTCTCCATGAAAATTGTCTCCAGCTACTGTCAGTTATCTCTTGGCAACATTTATGATACTGTGATGATTTTGAAAGACTGAGACAACATGTAGTATTATGTGTCTCTCTGTCCTACTGTAGAGAGACAAAATTTTCATATTTGTAGGAAGTTTTTTCAAGTTACACGTGGAATGTCTGACTTCCTAAAATGGATTATTTGACTTTCTTTCTGTCCAAACCACCAGAATAATATATTAAATCTTTGAGTTTTCATGAAAGCAAAGCCTAGGTGTAACTTGAGCATATTTAAGTAGACACTGATGACTAAAACATGATAGTCCCATTCAAGGTTGCAGTGCTATAGCTTATCTCAAAGAAAAAGAAGTCCATCTCTTCTGATTTTTTTCCACTCTAAAATGTCTTTATTTCAGATGCTAAATATCTATAAATCCCATTAAGCTCAACTRTGGATATTCTATTCTGAACACCATTTTTGCCAGCATAGAAGGTCTCTTCAAGAAATGGAAACCCTACATTTAAAGACAGTTACAGCATGCTTTTTCCCAGCTGGTAATGTGTTAAAAGTGCAGCCTTCAATATGCATATAGTGCAGAGCTATGAGAATTTATGGCAAGGGAATCTGGAAGTGCCAGAAAGTATTGCCACAAAGGGTTTCAGATATGATAGTGTTTAAGCCTTTCACTGCCTTGCATGAAGTCTGCGGTACTGAGATGATGTTGAAGGGATGGGAAGGGAAATATTAATTTGTGTAGTCCCAAATGAAAACTTACCGAAGACTTTGTAGAAAACAGTATTAACAATTTAAAACTAATTATTTTTCCAAAGTTTACATGACTACACATCCGTTGTTTAAGAGCAGAAATCAGTATTATTTGTGAGATGTGTTCACATTCGCTCTATTTTGCTAGTTCAGAAAACACCAGCAGCCTCCTATCAATACTGTATGTGTATTTGCCTACTTGACTGCATCTCTCTTCTTTCTAAGTGCTAGTCAGGTCATGTTTGGGACTCATTTTTCCTGACACATAATACCAACAGATAGAGGGAATAGAGGAGATAGGGTTATAATTGTGGTAATATCCCTTTTTTCTGTAAGTATACTCAGGATTATGATATAAAACTTATTGCAAGCACAAACTTCATACTCATGTAGCCTTTCTTCTAAATTCTACTTGTGTGAAGCAGACCAGAAAGCAAAGTCRGTAGTTTAGGAAAAGGACATTCAATTAAGCATGAATATTATCTGGTCTCTGTCAATCTGAATCATGAACAAAACTATTCCACCACGCAGTACGAAGTTGTTTTCAGACTTTTTGAAAAACCCAAGATTGATGGTTTTGTTCCTATCTTAGAACATGAAAACACCAGGGTAGATTATTGTTTAGGTTACAGAGGAGAACAAAGACACAAGTTGCGATTAGTTTTATATTTGTTTCTGTGTTGTAAGGTATTTGAGCCCTGAAATGTGCCCCAGCCAAACCACCCTCAGTTATTCTTATCAGAGCCCTCAGGAATTCATCAAGGTTACTGAAATGTAAACTGCACTAAATTGGGAAAGAAAAAGCTGAAGAACAGAATACCAAGACAGCAAGAAATAGATAAAGAAAGACTGTGCTGCACTGGACTAGAACCAATCATATTTTCTAGAAGGTGCATGCAGAGCRCGTGGACAAGATAGAGGGACCAATCAAATAATGCATGATCGTGTGGACAGTAGTTGTAAAATGTATAAGTAAAGTGTAATGTAAACAATAAAGCATCTTCTGTGTAATCATATTGATTCGTTGTCCAGAAGTCCTGAACTCCTGCATTTCTGCTTTAATTCTTCCTTTAACAAACGTCATGCTGCAATTAAATAACAAGTATCTTGCTTGGGAAGTTCTGCTGAATTACTGAAGAAGTACAGCAGGATCATCATCAGCCATTTTGTCACAGCATCATGATAATCTCAGAAGCCTTTGGCAAATAATCTTTGGTATATTATACTAAGTAAAAATGTTGGTGTTTACAAAACAATTAGGTATCTAAGAACTTCACTATGGCAGATACTGACTGCTAGTACCATGTTTTGTTACTCTTGTGGAAGAGCATCAAGATCCTTTTGATCCTTATGCTCAAAGTACTGTAATCTTTACCTTTATGCTCCAAGTTCTTCATGCTTGAATATCACATACAACAAGTAAGATTATCAGTAAAATAAAGCCTAAAATCATATTAACAAATTCAGGATAGAGGGCCTTCTTACAAGTTGTTTCTTGTTCAGTCTACTTCCAGTGAGATCAATTAGTACAAAACTTATTGCCTTTACAATGAAAGAGAAAATCTTTTTCTTCCCCTTGGCTTTTCCAAAGTGACATTGTCAAAGTGCAGTTTGGGGAATGATGTGAGAAATGCAGAGGCTTCTTTTTTGTGTTCACTTTGTTTGGAGTGTGTTGCAACCTTGAATGCTACAGTGATGAACATGCTACGAAACATGGATGTTAGGGGGTTGTAGGTTTCCAGTAAATCAGACTTTATTCTAAGCACTGAATTTGCAGCCTTCCTGCTGGGCTGAGTAACAAAAGCGTCTGTTAGTGTGAGCAATAATAATTTTTGTTTTACCAAAACTAAAGACAGAGGTCTGGTTAGGCTAAATCAGGAACCAAACCGAGTTGTCATGTGCTTGCCACACATCAATCAAAAGCTTTTCGTGGTTTGTGAAGGGAGTATTTTTTGTTTTTCTTATAAACCAACTCATTGTTATTGCTCTTCTGTAATTCTTCACTTGTATGGATTTCAGAAATCCCAAAATAAGATGTATAAGGCTTGTCTCGCAATTTTAGTTAGCCTCTGGTAGGAAGCAGTAAAAACGTGATGTAGAGAAAGTGTTTCATTACTTCGATAATTATTAAAGAGCTCTGGTGAAATATGAACACATCCAGTTGTGCAGGGTACTTACTGACACTTCAGTCCAGCTTGGTCATTGCAGGTTATCACCTTTATAAAGAAGCCCAATGAATGAATACATTCTGTAGGCATGTGTCTGATCATGAAATTATTAGCTAAGAATAAAATAGTAAAATAAAAATGGAGAAGCTGTTTGTTTAGTGAGCAGGGTTTGAGAAAAGTTTTAGACTGCTTAGACACCTCTTCACAGAGGAATTTGAAAGAAAATTAGTCACTGGGTTTCCTTTGTAGGAGAAAAAATAGAAATCCATGAATGAGCTCATCTGAGTGGAGGCATATAAGGAGCTCTGCAGGTGAGGACAACAAAGCAATTTTTTAAATTCTCAAACACCAGGCAGTGTAGTTTACCCAGTAGAGCCTTTTGAAAACTTGGGGAGAAAACTGAACATTCAGGGGAATTAGTAAGTTAGACTTGTAGGAGAGAAGAGCTAATCTGAGAGTGAAACAGATGATTTCTAATTCCCAACAACGTGTGTTTAAAGTAAGAATGGTTGTCCTGTGGGATGTGTTTGTGACTGCCAGCATAGGAAAACTTTCCTTAGGTGATTATAACTTGTAGTAAAGTCTGTTTAGAGTAGTGTTGTCCCTCTTACACTGTTTATTCAGACCAAACTGGACCTGCAGCTTTTTGTACTTAGTAGTTAGCCTTAGTTGTTATCCTTTTGTGTAGAATGGATCTAAGGTAGCTGGCATACCCAACTCACCAAAGAATGTCACAACACTTTATTTTCTTGAAAACCTCTTGAAACTGCTTTATTTTCTTGAAAAACCTTCTTGAACAATAAAACAATAAATAGGCATCTTGCTTAATTAGAGAAAAAGTTGCATAAAACCCAGTAGAGTATAGAGTTGATAAAGTATAGCCATTGCTATCTGGTACTTGAAGAAGTAACAGGTATGTTTAGAAATGGCCGCACTCTAAACGAGCAAATTCTGATCACTGTAAAACAATTTTTGTTGAATTGAAGTTGACAATTATGAACTGCTTAAGCTAGCCAACTGTGCCAGCTGAAATGAAGGCTGAGACATTTTAGATGCGTCTTGCACTTAAACTTTGCCAAAAGTAAAAATACCAAGAAGAAACCAGCTGGGATGTATGACCTGTACATCAGGCATGCCTTTTGAACTTAAGATTTTTTTCTACAAGACCTGCACTTAATTTTCTTTTACTTTGACTTGGCTTGTCCATCTCTGTCAAAGCTGTCTACCCATTTGACATAACCTTGCCTCTGATGTACTGGAGGAGCAGACAGTGCAGCAGATGATGAGAGTTTCAGTGTATTCCCTTAATGCATACCACATTAAAACTCAAAAACTCATGAGAAACGGCTGAAACTACATGCTTGTCCCTGCTGGATCAGAGAGCATATGCAGTTTCCTGGCATTGCTCACTCATTCAAAAGAGCAGCATCAGTTTCCACTGACAACAGACTAGGTACCTTTTGCTACTTTATTATTAGTTCATGTGAATTGAATGCTTCAAAGTAAATTGGTAACAGTAAATTTTAAAAAACTCTTGAGCATGTTATGTAATAGTGCCAAGACAAATAAAATAAAATGGTAGTGATTTATGTGAATTTATTTGTACAAAAGAAATAGTAACACAAACTATTTTCCTTTTTTAAAAATTATTTGAAAAAATTCAACTAATTGCCCATTCATCATATCTCATTATTTTTCGATTTTATGGAGCTTGTATTCTATGTCTCTAATCAAGACGATGTTCATAGATACTGAAAAACGTGTAGAGCATTTCTATATCAGATCAAATAGGAGGAAGAATATGAAATAATTCTCAAAAGGCTTGTGAAATTTCCAGCTCAATTTTTAAGTCTTACTGTTTTCATATGTTTGGATGAACAGCTGGAATTCTAAGTGCCTAGATGGACTAAACAATAGTTCTGAACCTTTCTGCAGTTCATTTTCACAGAACCAGTATTTGCCCCATAGTGTAAACCATGTTTTAATCTTATAAAAAATACAGAAAACTGTTTTTTTCCCCCAGCCTTAAAAAGATAACTTCAACTCTAGAAAACAAGAATGACATTGAAAAAATCTAATATTTCAGGTGGGAGAAGAAACGTATGAGCAAGAAAAGGTGGCTTGCAGAGGTGCATTGCATGAAGAATAAATACATGCTTAAGCAAACAAATAAAGCTAACAGTAATGTTTACATTTAACATCTACATAATAATGAAACATTTTTAACCGTGTAAGTTTGCTATTTTATTCAGACAGCATGAGAATTCCATATCATCAGCTCTTCATATCTGTGAATATCTCACTTCTACTTTACAGATAAAATACTTACACCCYATTCACTGGGGAATTAGTGCTTATTTACAAAAAACCTCTTTATGAAACTACAAAAATTATGCATAGCATTTCTTCACTATCCAGTCTGATTTCAGCAAGGTCTGTTGCTAATTCCTGGCATTTTAAATGTGTTACTGTTCCTGAAGGAATCCTTATCTTATTTTTGTCAATGGCAAATGGCACCCATGACTAGAAAAGTAATATTGTTAATCTGCCAGTGTTTATTATAGTATCCTAATTTTTGAAATTTTCTACCAGACACATATTTCTCATTTAAACATAGATGGTAGAAAAGCCGTATTTTGCCATTCTTTCCTTTATCCCTTATGCAACTTTCTTACCTTCTGTTTTTTTGCCTTAACCCAAACAGTATTTATCTGCCTACTTCTTATTCCCTTTACAGTGCCATGCATATCTCCAAATGTTTTGGAGATCAGGTCCTCATTGCCTTCATGCTAGCACTATGGTTTTTGATGAAGGTGCTCTGAAGTCTCAGAGAAGATGACTTCAGTGAATGGAAGCAGGTCCTTATATCACTGCAGCACAAATAATTGTAGCTCAAAAAGTGAAATCGGAATCTGTCTAAGCCTGAAATTGTAGTTGTGCCTCACTCTTATTTACAACCAATACTTTCATTTCTTATACTTTATGAAATAAGATTTTAATAATCCAAATGTTCTATATGGAACGTTACTATGTAATCCACACTTATGACCTGCTCTATATTTCATGTCATAAACAGCTCTACTCCTTTTCCATAAATCAGTGAAACTGCAAATAGGGTGGAAGAAAAATCGGTAGCTTGTCTAATTATGGAGCACTAGGAAGATCGGAATAGAGCAGCTCCTTAAATGGACGGACATAATGTTAAAACCCTGATTGTAACAAGGTAGCATGGCGCAAGTTTGCTGTTTCCTTGTGGCGATCCTTGTAAGAGGGATGAGAAATTGCAGAACCATCATCCATTCTCATTAAAATGTGCAAACTTCTATATACTTTCTGTGAGTTCAGTATTCATGTACACTTATGTATCACTACATCAGCCGTTTTTTTAATGTTTGAATGCCAAGTTTAATAAAGAGATAACTTATTTTAATATGACAAGAAGATGATCATTACAGAGCAACTTTAAGGACATACATTTTCTTATTTTCCCATTTAAAATATGATTTTCCCAAGAACAACGTAAGAATGACCTGTAGTTTTGTAGAAGATTTGCTGTTACAGAACTGTAATGGGAAGCTGCAATTCTGTAATATATAATGCTTAGATTGTGATAAAACAAAGAATTGGAATTGGACTATTACCCATGCTCAGGAATTTCTTGTGGATAGAAGTAGCAACCTGAAAATGTGAGACTGTTCTTGGCAAAATCTCCAGGGTGTTCCCCAGGTTAGAGCTTCTCATGCTTCCTTCCCTCTGGTGTAGCAGTGTTTGTTTTTTCATCACAGAAAATCAAGTGATCACTTGGATTCTGTATGGGGTCTCAACAAAGATTCAGTCTTTTTGTAATCTCAGAATAACACTGTCTTGAAATGTTTTTTTGTCTAACCGTAAACCTCTGTCTGCTCTCTATTTGTGAAAAAAGACAAGTGTGGCTGCTCCAGCTGGCTTCATCTGTGTAACCAACTCAGGTGGGAATGGTGCTGTTTAAGTGGAAGGGTGCTTAAGAAGGCCTCAAATGTGCATGTTAAAATGATTTCTGGAGACCTATGGTCTAAGCACATAACAAATATGAATAAAAATGGGAGAAATAAACAGTTGGAGAGGGAACATACAAGGTGAATCTGTAGTGCCATTTTCCTATCTTACAGGTTAAGAGTAATCTTAGGTTCTTATTTCTGATAAAGGTCTAGTTTATTAGCTCATAACTGCAACAGAACAAACAGCTTAGACTCTCTCCCTTTGTGGTTCAGTTTCTTCTTCCCATCTGTTCAATTGGCTATTGCTTTTTCTATAATGGATCCTCTGCAGTATTATAGTTCATAGTTATGTGAAGCAAATGAAAGATATTATGAAAATGGCAAAGCAATGAACATCTCTCTTGGCTAAAACAGTGTTTTAGCCTTTCCTATATGACATGAAAAAACTTACTTTACTTTAGTCTTTTTTGATGCATTAAAGTTATGGTACGGTATAGGAATTAAAATTTGAAAATAAAGAATAGAAAGATTTTTGCATCAGTGCTGCACTCTGAGTTATGAGTGCTTTGGATATGGTAAAAACTTTTAAAACTTCTGTTTTTATGACATTGCCGAGATGTTTATTTCTGCAAATACCACACTCAAAGTACTCTCTCTTTATGTTGTCAAATGATGTTAAAATACTGGGGGCTTGTAAGTAGTTCCAAAGAAATAATGTTTTCTTTCTACGTGAAATAAAGTTTCATCGTGGTAATTCTATAATACTGTAATTTTCAAAAAAGTGTATCTCATTAAGGTACATTTTATTGAAGAGTAAAATGTAAAGAATCATGTTTCTTTGTGATTTTTTTATGGTGAAACAATTTAGCTTATGGTTGTGACACTCTGCATGGGAACAGGAAGTGCCTTGCATTTAATGTGTTCTACATGGCCAGAGTTAATCTATCGGTCAGATACTTCTTTCGTATAGGCTAAACAAAGTTGAATTATTTAATATTTGCCATAGACTGGAATAAGGTCGCTGACTTTTTAGGGTTCCTTAAACTTGTCGTGAGACTTCAAAACATCCTAATGTGGTATGGCAGTGATTTGTTATGTCAGTGATGCTAGACCCTGTGTGAATTCCCAGGTCTCCAAGACAAAATGATGTAGAAGAAAGAGCAGAAGACAGTGCAAAGAAACCTTTGGTGAGATAAGGAGGCAGAACAATAAATCTTGAGATTTATAGCTGGCCTTTCCATAGCGTTCCYTCTTCCTCTCTCTTCCTCTCTCCCTCTCCCTCTCACTCCTTCTCATCTCCCTCTTCCATGTTCAGTGAATTCACTAAGTTTATGGTCATGCAACCTCCCTCCTATGAGGTAAATTATGCTGCCATCTACAAAGATGTACCTGTTTGCATTTAATGCCTTGCAAATAATAGCAGTAGTTGTGATGTATTATACCTATTTAGCAGTTTATCACCGTATGCTATAACTAGCTGTCCAGGCAAAGGTGAAAAAAAAAAGTTCACATAAATATATTTTCATATGATATAATGACATATCCTTTCATTAGAAACCTCTTCTTTTTTTCCCTAGGAACCTTACATGGCAACCATCCCTCCAAAACCCCGTGTACCTACCACTGTACTCAGTGAAGTGAGGTAGAAGAAGTATCAAGTTGTAATTGACTGGTATGTTGAAAATATTTACTGAAATGGCAGAAAATCAACAGTGTGTTGAGACAGAGCAGTATACTCGAGTAATGAGTTACACACTTTGAATTTGCCGTATGGCAATATATTATTAATTGGTCATTTTTAGTAAATGCATATGATCAAATTTATATCAGGTAGCCATATAAATGTAACTGTGTTTTCATAATATGCATTGTTATGAATTTAAGTTTTGTGTTTTTCTCTGTATACTTGTCTCTATTGGATAAACTTCTCAATGTACAGTACCTGGTTTGATCTGTACTCCCCTGATGGTAAATTAGTGAATATTTATTTATGGTTTTGTCATTAAGCATAGAGAATGTGCACTAGCTAAAAGTCTTCATGCTGATTCAAATAGGAATCTATACAGAGAGTTCTCAGGAATAAAGTTAGCTGAGATCAGTTTCTTGCATCCACTCCTGTTGTTATGATTAAGGGTTGTCTTGAAAACATTGAAGAAATATATCTTAAGAAAAGAGTTGAATGGATAAGGGGTTGAAAGATTGACCTACTGTTGTCTTCCTTCACAAGTACCTGATGTTTAGCAGACAAGATGGGATATTTCTCTTTTTTTAGGATTTGGAGAGATTAAAGCTCTGCAGATTTTCTTGGGCTTGATGGCAAAGCTAAGATATTTAAATTTAGAAGTTTAAATTTCACTTGGCAGAAGACAGAAGGAGTTAAAGAACAAAGTGATGTGGTCTGATTGAAAAGGAGGATAATCTTAGCAAGCTAACATTGAATTAATTGCAACAGAGCAATATTGACAAGCCTAAATATTTAAATGCATAAAACTCTCTCCGGATGCCCACTGCAAGTTGCATCTTGAAAGTAATAACAGGCTTCAGAGATTTATCATTTCTGTTCTGGCAKTTGGACAACCAGAATCCAAGCTTTCAAACACATTTATTGGAAATACTTCCAGTAACTTTGTATTCAATAAATCCTCATCAGCTTCAAGTCCTCATATTTTCCCTGTTAATCTTCTCAGTGTAAGTATTGCTCAGCATGCTCTTTAGTTTAATCAGTGTTCCCGATGACCAAAAGTGCCTCCATTGCAAGAGAGTCATCTAGATTTATGGTCCTTTGCTGTTAGCCCATTTTCAACACTGGAATTTCCAGGCAAGGTGAAACTAAAAAGACAACAGAGAAGTTCGACTAGCTCTGCAGCCAGAAAGTAATTTGTAAGGTTTTGAGTAGAATAGCATAGCACAGAATAGTTCTGTTAGAAAAGATGTACAGCAATCATTTATTCCAACTGCCTGACCACTTCAGGACTGAGTGAAAAATAAGGAAGGTTATTAAGGGTGTTGTGCAAACATCTGTTCAACACTGGCAGGCTTGTGACATCAACCATCTCTCTAGGGAGCTTGTTCCAGTGAATACGCAGCATGGTTCATAATATCAAGCCTAGCTCCAAAGCAGTATATGGACTCATTTTGTGAATTATCCACATTTCCTTCTGAAGGATAGTGAGACAATAGCATTTTCACTGCTTAAGACGTGACTCCTGGAGACAAAACTAGGAGACCATGCTTACATGGAATGCTCATGAAGTTTATTAACAAGCAAACTTACAACATAGGCACAAGGTATAAAGAAACATGTAAGGAAGCACGAAGCACATTCAACTAACATCTTCCAGTAAGTCTGGAGTAATAGAAAGAAGAATCTTTGCTGTTAGCTTTGCAGAGGGAATTGGGGAAGATAATAACATGATTTTCTTATGAAGACAAGTAAATTCTCTGTGTGCAGTTTCGGGTGCCACAATTTAAGAATATAAAGCTATTAGAGAGCTTTAGAGCTATTAGAGCGTCCAAAGGAGGACCATGAAGATGGTGAAGGGCCTTGAGGGGAAACCCTGTGAGGAGTGGCTGAGGTCACTTGGTCTGTTCAGCCTGGAGATGAGGAGACTGAGGGGAGATCTCATCACAGTCTACAACTTCCTCATGAGGGAAAGAGGAGGGGCAGGCACTGATCTCTTCTCTGTGGTGACCAGCGATAGGACCCAATGGAATGGCATGAAACTGAGCCAGGGGAAGTTTAGTTTGTATATTAGGAAAAGTTTCTTCACCCAAAGAGTGTTTGGGCACTGTAATGGACTCCTCAGGGAAGTCACAGCACCAAGCCTGACAGAGTTCAAGAAGCGTTTGGACAGTGCTCTCAGGCACGTGGTGGGACTCTTGGGATGTTCTGTGCAGGGTTGGCAGTTGGCCTTGGTGATCCTTGTGGGTCCYTTGCAACTCAGGATATTCTATGATTCCGTGATACCAGGACATTCAKTTATGTCTTTGTGCATATACATGTCATACGGACACTGATTATCTCCACTCTGCACCTACACTTCCTGCAGATTGTGCTTTAATCTGGTCTACAATCATCTGTTTGAAATAACTGTGTGTCTCAATTTGATGTCATCATATTTAAATGAAATTAATTTTGTCTGTGTCTTTATGTAAAGAAATTGTATAGAACTGATAATTCTCTCCCCTCTTCATTTCCTCAAACCTAAAAGTGAAACAAGAATATCAAAACCATTCCTACAAATTCCAGATTTAGTGCATGTAGCAAAGGAGTGTCCTAGATAATAATTATTTCTTAACTTCTAAAATTATACATTACAAGCATTGCTGCTTCTATTTAGATTTACAGTGTTGAATACACTGATATACCCTTGGCAGTTCTGAGATCTATCTGACCTTTAAATTTTCAGTAGAAATATTAAATAAGATTTTGGAAAATGATGCCCAACAATGTTCTCTTTCCCTATTCTTGCCAGTTTTCTTGAACTTACCAGCTGTGCTTTGAACATATCTTTAAGGAGTCATGGAAACCAAGACAAGAGGAAGGAGGGTGGTCTTTAGGAAGCTGTAAACAGAAGACAGATGGAATATGAGAACTTTGGGGAACATTAGACAGATTTTGCCAGTCAAGAAGTTTGGCATTTACATCAGGGTCAAGGAGACGTTTATAGGTTTATAGCACTGTCCTAAGTTAAGATGTTCAGCTCTTATGCACGTAAACAGCATTTTTTTTCCCCACTCCTGCCATTTTTGTATTTTTGTGTACTCAGACGGTGGTACTGTGGGAGCTTGGGATGCCTTTGGAGCAGAGATATCTGATATTTCCAACCAAATTTCTGATACTAGTTAGTTAGGGAACTAACTTTCTGCTGGCCTTGTGTCACACATACCAAAGGGCTCAAGATATTCCAGTGTGATGGAAACTTGAAAAAAAAAAAAAAGAAAAGGAGAGGAATGCTAAGAGCATGAGAGAACCCCATACCTATATCCAAACAAGAGAACCGAGARTACTAAAAGGGTAGATAAATTCAAGAAAATATTTTCTAAGAATTACAAATCATGTTTGATCAGTGCATAGCTGTGTAACATCCTGAATTTCTTTTTTGTTGACACTGGTAGAAAGAGAAGACTGGATCTTTCATATGAGACAGTGTGGCTCATCTTATGTTATTGAGCAATATATTTGCTATATTTTCACAAAAGCTGGAATTTTTTGCAGAATCATAAACCGTAATTTTTATAGATTGTGAAGAGTAATTTGTAAATGGAAGTACTATAAAAATGCAAAAATACTATCTGAAATTACATAATTCTTATTCAAGTCCAGAATGTACTCTTTTGGTCTGTGTAGAGAGGCATTAATCTACTGTGATGTACCCATTGATGATAAAAAAAAGAAAAATTATTAAAAGAGATTTCACATCATAGTAGTAATGCCTGTTTTCATTGGACTCTGAAGATTTTGTTGGGATCCCCTGATGTGGTGAAGGGAAAACAAAAGGGCACAGCTCTGTCTGCAAACCATTCAAGACACTTCCATGAGCTGTGGCAAAAAGGTGCGTATTTTCTACAGCCTCAATGTTTGATGAGGATTTCTTTAAATTATGTTTTTAAAACTGAGCGGTCAGGACTTCATTAGGCCTGGTATACAAAGTATAAGGCTGAAAATACTGCAAAACCACACATCTGCTGTACAGGCTCACGTCTATAAAGATATCAAGGTCTATTTATTGTAGTCCTTTCTTCATTGCAAAAGTGGGAGCACAATCATTGATACAAAGTGAAAACTTTCTGCTTTCTCTGTGGCAAATGCAAGATAAAATAGTGTGACTCTGAGCTTCTAATCTGCCTTTGGTCAAGCAAAATCCTGCTTAGACTAAAGGCTAGAGACTGGTCTTCGGTTATAGCCTCATTCTTGCATTTAAAAACATTTGAGCCTGAAATGGGCTCAGAAGAACAGAATAAATTACAGGAGAAAAGGAGGATGGCTGAAAAGAAGCCTATGCCTTTCCCACTAAAAGGGAAGGCAGATATTAGCATGCTCTTTATTAAGACTCGTGTGTTTTCTGCTGAGGGAAGATAAGCCAATGGGGGAAGAGAGAGTAGAAGTTTAAATTAGAATTGATATCAGATGCAACGATTAAGTATTGACAATTTTTCAGGCTTTGGAATGGTTCCCATTTGCAGCTGCAAGGCACTGCAGCAGCTTTAGTATTTACGAGCACTTGGCGAGTACTCTGACAGGTTTATTATTTGTTGGCTTTCTCCAGCATTGCACAGTAAAAATTGTTTTCAAGGCATGTTCAAAAGTATAGCTGGCTGCCACTGTATCAAACCCAATCAATCCGCCAATGTATTTCACATTCTTGATTGATAACTGGCTCAGCAGTTTGGCATTTCAGGGAAGGAGTGGAAGGGGAACGGGTCTCGGCAGTCATTAATCCTTTTTCCCTGAGCCTCCCTTGGGCAGCTGCTTGTGCCATTATCCACGTTTCTTACTGCAGATTTCCACAATCCCATGGCTGCTCGAACCACCACAAATTCACCGCTGTCCCTTTCACTTACGGTAGACCTTTCATCACACTGGACTCAGCAGCCCTCCTGGGCTGACAGTGGTCAGAGGAACATCTCTCTCTTTTCTCTTTTAAACCTGGGCCATTAATTTGGTTTCTTACCTCAGTCTCCTTTCCTCCCTCTAAATTTATGTTGTTCCTCACTGAGCAAGAACATGAGGGTGTGAATGTACTTCCTTTAAAATATRTTTGTGTGAGTTGGGGTGAGAGATGTCTTAGGGTAAATAGAGATTCTGTCTGTCTGCTCTTCTATGAAGCTGAATAAGCTATGTTAGCTGGTGGGAAGATAGGCTATTTATTTGTTTGTTTGTTTGTTTGTTCATTTATTTATTTAAATGCTACAAAATTGTGAGCAAGCTCACAGTGTGCTGAGTGAAATATCAGAATTAATTAAGCCAAACTGTTTCCAATGGGGGGGAAAAAGTCATCTGTGATTATGAGCAGCAGATATCTATAATTAATTAGGACCTGGAACTTTTAGAGAGAAAGGAAAGAGAGACAAAGAGAAACACACACACACATACCCCTCCCCCCCCCCCATTTTTCACGTTTTTCCTGTGTTGGCTTCATTGCACCAAGGGTACTGAATACTCCAGATGGGTTTAAAAAATACAGATTTGAGCTCCCCACTGAGGATTCAGGATAAAGTCTATCTGTCATTTGCCAGCAATCTGGTGTTATGTGTAGCTGTGCTGCTGGGAGCGCTGTCTCACGTGTATTTACCATTATGTTAAAGCACAAATGTCTCCTCCACCTGTCCTCTAAAAAGTAATGTGTCCTGGACAAATCTGTTCCATRTAATCTATATTTAACTACCCTTATCTTTGAAGGCAGAATCCATGTTAGGAAGGAGTGAAATATCCAAATGAAGGGAATTAATTGTGTGAGAAAAGGGAATTCAAGTGAGGAAGGCAGCAAAAAGAATTTAAAGGAGAGGAAATAGAGACAAGGTAACAAAGAACCTCACTGGGAAATTATAGAAGAGTGTCAAATATTATGAAAGAGTTGAGCATGCATAGATATCCTCCAGTGTCTCTATAAATTGCAAATAAAAACCTTCCCCTGAAAACCTGTCCCCTGAAAGCTTTTACCCATATCAAAGGCTCCACTGAGCCCACTATAACGACTGTCCCTTAATCAAATTTGTCTTAACAGTTTACAGGTCTGGGGCCAGCTAACTCATTTTTGTCTGACAAAAATACCATGTTTTATGAGGAGAAATTAATAAAGAGCAGATAGATGAGCTGTTAATGCATATGGGCGAGAAAGGGTTTCATGTGGAGTCTGGGTGCTGCATCAATTTCGGCAAGAAATTAAAAAAAAGATAATCAGTATTACAGGGGAATATTGCTACTAGTGAAATAATCTTGATCCTGTGCTAAGACACAGCTTGATTCTCTGTGTTAGCAAAACACCAGACTACCTGGGGAAGTGGGCAGGATGTGTGTGAACTTACTCTGGAACAGGAATGCTGCTCCAAAACTAGGTTTGTGTTGAGGCAGTGCTGGTGTGAGAAGGGTCTGTGCTTTCCTGAGCAGCCTTTGCAAGCAGTATTGCTGCAGATATTTGGGGCAGCTTGAAAGAAGCATGGTAAGTTTAGCAATTTGCAAAAAAACCCCACAATTTCTTTGTAAGCAATGGGAAGTGTGAAGCTTGGCTTCCTGTGGATTTATATTCCAAAGTGAAACTGTTGTATGTATCCTTTTGTATCCAAAGGGGATGACCTAATTTTGTAGCCTGTCTGCCAGTAGAGACACTTCAGAGTTTCCATTTCTCTTATATGGTATTGCATTTTACCAAATTTACAGGTATTTTAACACATTTGGGAGCCTCATCTCAACTTAGTTTGAATTGGTGAAAGGGTACAGAAATTGTTGGGGAACAAAGGGTGAAGAAGCTTGCAAAAGTGGACTACATTAATGTTTACATCATAACATGCAAAAGGATCTTCTGGGGTTATCTGTCCTATTGACTGATTTCCCTCTGGTCTTTATCTGGCATATGCCAATATAGCAAGATGAAACTTTATTTCTTTTTTCCTCTTAGGAAAAAGTAACACAAAAAAGGAACTTGATTTTTCATATTGCCCTCCCAAACAGCCCTTCAGAATTCTGGCCAAGCTTCTCTAATACTCAAATTCCCTTGTTAGAGATTCCTTATTCTCCAGAACAACCCTCCTGTCTGAGTTCTACCTTGCCATTAAATAGGCCATGCAGGGAGGGATGATACTAAAGACCTTGCCTGTTGCCTGGACTGCTTTAAAGAAAGAAGTAGTGCACCATAACAATTTGAATACATCGCAAGATTCTAAAAAGGTTGGATTTAAATTAATCTATGCCCTTCAACAATGAGTTGTATGAAAATACAGTCTTCTCAACACATGTATACATTACTTTCCAAATACCATAGTTTGAGAATTGGGCTGTCTTTTTGTCTGCACACTAGGAAAGATAATGAGGGAATTAAACATCTTACTTGGCTGTAAGTACCAGTGAAAGATCCCATAGTTACTGTACATTCATTGCTAAATCTTGAGCCTTTAGCAGTGTGTTCTGAATATCAGGATGTGTCAGAATATTCATGGCTTATAATTGTTAATAATACTGACAGGTTCATCAAACTTATCTTCTTATAGCTAGGACAATTTATTACAACTTTTTAACCCAAAGGAGTTTATATAATTGATGGATTTGGGTTACATTACAGATAGAAAATAACCTTGAGAGATTTGGTGCTCACTGCTGGAGCTGAATTTGATAGAGCTGAAGTGCCATTCACCTGGGGCTTCAACAAAACTGATAGCTCTAAGTTGTATATAACGGATTTAAATTGTTTGACTAAAATTACATTTTCTGTCTTTAATATAGGACATGCTGATTAGGTCTGAGGGAGAGGGATTGGAGAACATGTAACTTAAATAAAACTTCCTAAACCAATAGAGGTTCCTCCCTGAGGAATTTGTTCCTTTTCATTTTGAATGTTGAGTGATAGTTTTTCTGACATTCAAATAGGATCATCAGAAACCAAACTCAACATTTCCACAATAAAGAGCCCTTTATTCTCCAAGATAAATGGAGTCTATGGTGGCATGCATTGGTATGAGTCTTTAAGAGAGCTTTGTGTTAAAATAAAGACTGGAAATTTTTGTGCATGTGCAACAGCTTTTACTTTAGGGTAAAATAACGCTTTCCAAAGGAAAGCTGAGGAACTGAGAGATTGAGTGGCTTGACTAAGCTCACACAGTAAATCAGTGGCAAAGCTGTAGCAAGGCTATGGACTGTTGGGTCTCTGGCATATAGAGTTGGTGCTGTTTTCAAAACCCATTTCCTTTTTTTGCAGCTCCTATAGGTTCTTCAGTCCTGACTATGCCTTATTACACTGGAGCATGTGGTAGAAACTAAATCCAGGGAGAAAATAAAGAAGAAAAATGAAAATTTGAAAGCAAAATGTAATAGCATGGGAAGATAAAGTCATATTTTCTGGTTTATTATTCAAGTGGTGTAAATAAATTATGGTGATATTCCTAGCCTAAAGGCAGGTTTTAAAATGATGTGTAAGGTGATGATGATGATGACGACTATTATTATTATTATAAATAAATACGTAATTTTAAATTCAGTAAGGGACTGGAGGTGAAGTGTGGGACAAGAGTCAGATTGGAGGAGGTGAGAAGGTGATTTCAAATGTCCTCTGGTTTTGAGGGATGTTTAAGAAGCCAAAGGGTTCCAGCAGAACAGAGATTGCAAAGTACATGAAGATTGAGGACGGCATAATCTTGTATGACAGGGAGTTCCCTGCTCAATAATGCTAAAGATTGGTGAGAGAAAGATGCTGTTGAATGACTCTGTTTCACTAAGTTATCCTTTTACATTATCCATTCTGACATTTGCTTGTTGTTACTTTCCACTCAGAAAAAAACCCCACAAATGGGACTCATAGACCATGGTACAGAAGCTATCCACACTGAGAAGTATTTTCCTTAGTTGTGAACTCAGGTTCTAGATTTCTTGGAGTCTGTTCCTGAAGTGTTTTATCCTCTTCCCCAACCTTATAATCTAAGACATCTTGAACACATTTTGGAAATGGCTTGAAAAATAAGAGATGAACTGAATGTTCCAAGTTCATTCAGTCATTCCATAAAATATAGGTAAAATTTTGAGAAGTGGAGCTCTTCACTACACTGTAACAGGGATCCAGATGGCCAATGCGTCACTCTGAAAAAGTGTATCTTGCTCCGTGATAGGGAATGACTGAAGAATTCTCAGCGACTTTTATATTCTTTTTTGGATGTTATTTCCTCATCAGGTTTTTTAGGTGACTTTGTTATGTTGAGAATTTAAAAATAGTAATGATAATGATTATAATGATGATATCCTTTTCACTGTGACAATAATTCAGACTTATCTACACAAACATGGGCAGATGTTATGGAAAAAATCCCAACATTACCTTTGAAATGGTTTTGATTGTGGTTTTTCGGAGATAGCATTAGAACACTGTCTTTAGTAGGGTGACAGAATGGGCTCCTCCTCTGGAACATCCATTTTGATGGAGGCAGTGTGAATATGAAGCTGAATGTAAGAGAGGAGATCCCTTCTGTCGAGTGATGTTACCTATTGATATTTACTCTGTACATGTCCAAACTGGGGAGGTAAGAAGTATGATATACCAACTTTTTATTTTATGAATTCCATATTCATGTCACTGTGCTGGTATGTGCATTTGCAACTTTTTATTTTGGGATATATACAGCTTGGTGTTCTGTTCTATGTAATTTTGCCTACGATAATTGGTAGCCAAAAGCCTTGTATTCAGATAAATCATGTGTCTTGCTCTGATAGTTCTCAATGTTATTGTAGCTTTATTCCAAGACTGGAAACACTTCTACCTCTATCGAATATTTTAAGTACAGGTCTATTAAACATAAGACATGTTATCATGAAGATGTATTTTCTGATGAAGTATAGCACACATCTACATGAATGTAGCTGTACATACATGTATATTTATGTATATATAGGTATGTTAATATTCAAGTTGAATAATCATTTGTTTTCAAAACTCCCTGATTTACTATAATTGTTATATTATTATCTCTTTGTTTCTAGCATATAGTCTCTATTGTCTCTATGTTTCTAGCATATAGTCATCTTCCACACTCCTCGTGTCTGTCATATTTTTTGCTCTGCTGCCTCTTCTCTAACTYGTGTGTAAAGTAAATACGTCACACCACATCTTTCCCGTCTATTATGGGGAGTCTGCTACATTAAGTGGCCAGAAAACACAGATACAGGTAATTTTGTCTCATTTCCTCTTCCGGATAGAAGCAGTCTATATGGGTGCTTTGCAWCCTGCATTGCTGCCTTGGAACAGTCACCTGTACTGCTGCTCCTGCCACTGCTTGCTGCTCTCAGTAAAAGCTTATGTGGCCAACCAGGCAAGTGTCTTCTGTTTGCACATCCTCACTTCGATATAATTACAAAGCACTTTCTTTCTTCTATGTTCTTTTACTCCCTTAGGTGCAGTCTGGTCTATTGTGTGACTTTTCTTCCAAAAGTCGTACAGGTAATGTAAAGAGAAGCATTTTTCATTCAAACCAGAATTTTGTGGAGCTGTGATTCAGCACAAATTCTGTGAAATGGAGGCTGTCTGAGTGGTATACATTATGGAAAAGCTGCAGATCTTGTTTCTAGTTTTAGCACTTTTTTTTTTGCTATTACATTTCACCGCTGTGGTAGGTTTATGCTGGTTGTTTGAGGTTTTTTTTTTAATCTGTGCTAATTATGTTATGGGAAATACCCATGAGAATTTTGTGACTAAACCTGTATTTGAACTTAAGCTTATTGTAGTGTAATATTTACCATTATCTTTCTTTATTTAGAAAAAAATCTAGRAATTTTCGGAAGTAAAAGGACACAGATGCTGCATATTGTAAAATTCTGATAAGGCTGTATTTGCCGTACAAATAAACAACTGGGTGGAGCATACTTTTAGCTTTTAACTGCACCAAAGAAGTTTTTCAAGTGATGCAATCATGGTCTTGATATTCTGGTCAAATTAGATCTGAGAGTGCTAAGTTTTGCCTGTCAGTGCTCTCCTGTGGCTTCAGTTCAATATGCTATTTTCTGACAGTTCTGAGTAAGTCCAATGGCTTTTGACCTTTTCATGCCAATTGGATTTTTTTTATTGAATTAACTGTTCCCGAATCATGCTGCTTTTCAGAGTATTGTTGCCCAATATTCTTAAGTGATACTGCTGTGAAGCAGTAGTTATTTCTTGCTTTGCTCCCTGTCATTTCTGTATGTAGATATACAAATGCAGAGATGGATAGTATGATTTCAATCTACTTTATTAAAAGGTAATATGCTTACTAAAGGGAAGGTATTCCATACAGATGWGATGAATCACAATACAGATTGACAGATTTATTTTTCTTTCATTTTTTGGCAGTACCTGGTATATAAAGATCTTGTGCTTCATCGCTTATAGGGCAGGGAAAATAGTACTTCTTGTATAACACACAAATACACACACTTTCACACTCTCTGCACAGTCTTTATCATGCCTTGCTGTTGTAGAAGACATTTAGCTATCCAGAAAATACCTTTCTTAAACTAGGACAAAATTCATAAGTATTGTAAGTGAAAAAAAAATCTTATTGACTTAAGTGAGCCTTAGACTGAGCCTATAAATGCAAATCTTAATCATACCTCTAAATTCTAGGAATAGAGTACAAATGGATGCTGTATCCAGAGCTATAGAAAAAGAACTGAAGTATTCTTTCACACATTTTGACAGTTGATTTTCTTGATATTTCTTTGTCCTCTGCTATTTCCATTTGTAGATGAACTTTGAGAACAATGTAAATTATTTGGTTAGCATCTTGTGACTTACCATTCATTTAGTGGGTAGCATTTTTATTTCCTGGCCTCAAAATGCTATTATTTCTGGTTCCATCTATTACAACCATAGCCATGTGATCCTTGGAGAGGTCAAACCCACATTTTGGCATTTTTCCTCCTTCAGCTCTTTTATTCAAGTTTATGGTACTGATATGTTCATTGTCTTCAGATAATATACAGTCCTGTGGACAGAACAATGGACAGTGAATATGTTGTCTAATGTATCATTGAGCTTTTAGTTCTCTGGCTACAGAACTAAATACTAGGCTTTTAAAAAGTAACCTGTATTTCATAGTCAGTAATTTAGTGGAGCCTCCAGGTAGTTATAAGTGGTCTGAAATATTAAGTATTATAATACAGAGGAATTTTGTTTAGCTATTAGAAAGATAACAGTACTACCCTGGTAACTTACAGGATAATTCTGTCTGTTACCAAACCCATACAACTGAGTGCAGATTCTGATACAGTATGTTGATTTTTCTGTTTAGGTATTTCTGTGACTTTAATGAGAATTTTGGCAAGTAAAGGACAAAGATAGCACTTGAATGACTTATGTGTATAAGGTTAAAATTGCTACTGTAATATGAAGTACCTGATGTTGTAGATACTGTAGCAGTTTTATTGTGCCTATGTAAGCAAAGGCAGTGAACAAGCAGATTCTAAGCTACTGAATGTCTACATTGATGTTTACACATATGGAATATAGTTGATGCTGTATCCTCACTGATTAGTAAAAAAATCTGTGGGCCCAAGTTGCCATTGCAGCTATAGTTGTTGCAGGGCAGTGTGAGTTGGAACCAGACTATSAATTTCTCCCTGTCTTTTCTGAATTCTTCACTGTTTTCTAATGAGTGGAGCATAGTGAGGGAATTTCAGTTCATTCTGGAAATTTTAAATGTAAAAATATTCTTAARTGTGGTAATAAAATAAGAAACAATATCTGTTAAACAGTTGTTTCTAGTCTCTTTGGAGATATTGCAAATTTTATTTGTAAATCACCAATATGTATCCATAGTGAAAAACTGTGCTGTGGTCTATAATATGACTTTCATTTTTACATGCATACTGTGTTTTTATGTAGCCATGTATTTGTCTCTCAGTTCCCTCTCCTTCATAAACAATATAAGAAATTTGTATTAGAAGATACTGGCATACAGTAAAAAGGAGAACACAGAAAATGTGCTGGTCATGCTACTCTCTATGGGTATCTTTCCTATATGCTCTGCACTTGGCCCGGTTCATCCATAGTGCACATTTTGAAGAACAACTTAAATGTTCGTGTTGGCTTCTAGTTTGGGAAAGCCATTGACTGTATGGACTTGAAAGGGTACAAAAGAAGCTCAGGTAACAATAATATGTGAAAAATATTTTTAACATGTTTTAAGCATTGGGGAAGAAGTGGTGCAAACAATAGTGCTCCATCTCAAAATGTCTGCTARTATGTCAGGAGGAAAAAACTGAATGAGGAACATGCTGTTGGGCACTAGATAGAGATGTGCAGAAGAGGTAAATCAAGTATGAGAATGATCTCTCTAAACAACTGATTTACAGTAGGACCTCTCTTTTTCTGAGTTACTGGAAGACACCATTGCTGGGCAGCGTGCTTCATCTGCTATGCTTTAAATCCAATAAATCCTCCCTGCTACAAGCCTTTGCGAGAGAGTTTGAGTAATGAGCAGTAAATGAGAGTTGACCTCTGGTTACTTAATGCAGAAAGAGATGAAAAAGATAATTTATACCAACTCTGGATAAGGAAGAGGAACATTCAGCAGCTTTCAAGAGGTGCAGCCACAGAAGCAGCTTCAAATTTGGGAGTGCAGGCAGCCTTGGCATTCTTACAGAGCAGCTTGCCACTGTATCCTCTGCTAATGAACCTGGCAGTCTGTCTCCGGGGTAATATTGGACAGTTCAGCCTTACAGCTTGAGAAGTGCAGTAGAAAATAATACACAAGCCTGAGTCCCATGTAAAAAACTGCAAGACATTTAAGGCATTGATGTCTAATTACTGCAGTCCATAATCAATGAATCTCTGCAACTAACCTATTTCAGATAACTTCATACTTTCCCTGTCAACCTCATCTTTAACCTTTAAATTCACATTGGAATTTATACCTTGCAAATCACATCTTATCAGTGAGCTATGAAATGGAGATCACTGGATTAGGACAATTTAAATAGGGGACAATGGGGGACAGATAGACTCCAGGTAGCAGTTCCAGTCCAGAAGTAGTAGGGCAGCCAAGAAATCTGGGATAGAGCTTGACCAATCCTTGAAAATAGTTGTGGTCAGAATGTTAATGTGTGAAGCCTGGCATTGATATGGAAAGAACATTTTGCATACTGTTTTCTATTCTTATTAACTGATTTAGAGACTCTTGTTTGACAATGGAGCTGACTGACATGAATATGAATATGTCCTCATCTGAGGCCATGAATGCATCCTCACATGATGTGAAGTGGTCATGGTGCTGAACAAGAGGAAATGACCCTGCAATGACAAAGAGCTTTAGGCTATCCCACGTATTCAGTATTCGAATTCAGTAACAGGTATATGAACTACTGCTCTTAGTTTAAGATTAACAAGGTTGGAGACCCAGTAAAAATTTCAAATAAAGGAAATTCTGAGGATATATGAGAAGCTGGTCTAAGGCACCAGTTTTCTGATTGTTGAAAATGAAAATAAAACTGATTGCAATGCCCTAATAGATATAAGAGATGCAGTTGTATGTTTTTGAATGCATTTCAGGTTCCAGCCAAATGTTGATTTAAAGGCGAAACTATCACTTGCATAATCTCTTATGAATACTTATAAAACCTTGGTTTTCCTAGCACTACTTCCACGTGTGGGTTAACACAAGCCAGTCATTTGGAAGTCTCTCGATGGGATTGAGTTTGACCTGGCATGACTCACATGCTTCGATTTTCAGAAAGCTTTTTTAGTGAATTCTGTGGTGGATTCATTGGTGGTGCCCTATTTGCAGAAAAGAAAGTAGTTTCCAGAGGAAAAAAGCCAGACGTTAAGATGCATATATATTCATACTGTAAGCACATGCAGAAACTTTCAATAGTACAATGTGCTTTATGAGTGGTGTCTAAGTGTCTGGAGGAGTAATGAAATGATCTGTTATTCTAGTTTTAAAAAGACTAAAGTTCTGTTCATGCGCCTGATACAGTGTAGGCGTAAATAAAGTAGGTTTTCAACATTGTTCTCTCAAATTAAGGAGGTGGCAAAGATAAATTAATCTCTGTGTTCTGTCAAGAAGCTCATGCTTACTCTTTTAATGCCTGCTGTGTATAAGGACTGTGACACAGGCTGACAAAGGCCTATGTCTTTACAGCTATAAAAATGGTATCATTTGACTATTTTCTATGAGAAAGTAGAAAAAACATCTTACAGAATTAGTTAATCAGACTAACCATTTTAAAAATGAAAGTACTTCAAGTTTTTGATTTCACATATGTCAGTCATTCTACTGAAAGTCTGGTGAGACTTCCACTGGCTGGCTCCAGTTCTACATCAATATTAATCAGATGGGAAGCCAAGCCATGATATCAAAATATACAGCAAACAACAAATAGTACTGGTTTCAGGCCAGCATTGTAACTGAAGCTATTCTGGCCATGTGCATGTGCTCCCCTGAGCATCTGCTGCTCATTTGTCTGGACTTAGACGTTTATGGTCAAGAACAGGACCTCTTCTACTTCTGTGCAGGGGAGCGGGAGCGTGGTCGCTCTCTCAGGGAGCAATTACAGATGCCAGATTATTGCAGTATGTGGATGGCAACCTACTGAAGTAAAAAGTCTATTTTATAAGTTGGAACAATGCAGCCTTTTGAATGAGCTGCCCCAACAGACAGCTTTCAGAGCTGTGACAAAAGTAAACCTTTATGGCTCTGACATCTCTATGGAAACGCTAAACAGAATACTATAAATAAACAGTGCAAGTACACTAAACAGAATATTATAAATGTAGGATGCTATAGGTCACTTTATAAAGCCAAGACTGACAGATATTAGCAGAATGGAGAATTAGAAGGAAAATTAGTAGAGCAAAACAGTATTTGTGCATTATCTTTGACTGGAAGGGTAGGATTGCAGGGCTGGATTGAATACGTGTCAATAGTTTAGAAAGACTTGTTAGAGAATTGGAACGAGATATGAAAAAGCCTCTGTATGCTGACAAGGCCAATAACAACCTCGTCAGCAAATGGTTAATTGCTTGGGTTATTGAGATGAACTGATGCAAATGTTTGGCTTATGAAATAATGGGGGAATTATTCATCATCAATAGGAAAAACATGAGAGGGAAATTCACAGCACTGACTGTATCTTCTTAAATTTTCTTTCACTGCTCGGTACAATGGTGCTTAAATCTTGCCAGATGATGTCTAACAAAATATAAGTCTGACTGATAAATAAGGTTTCCAAAGCTAATACAGAGATACACTTAGCCTCTGTAGGAAGGTATTCTGTAGCAAATAAAGTGAAAGAATTATTTTGTCCTGGTAACAAAGACTGAATTTTAAATGCTTTATCAAAAATGTGTGGGGTAAGCTTAGCTACCCTTTTCACTTTTATGCAGTTCCCATTATAGATAAAAAAATGATATCCTCTTAGATGTGATATTCTTTGTTAACTGTCCCAGAATTGTAGTTGATATTAATTTTTGTATTAGCTCTCTATTTTCTCTAAGTTTAGTAGTAACTATTGCAATTATACTTCTGTCTAAAAACAATAATTCAGAAGTATTTTTCAGCAGTTGGTGAGTTGGAATGTAGTTTAGGATGCTTTGGGATCTTCCTAGTGAAATTTAGTATGCACATTAAATACATACTAATTAAAATTATAAGAAGTTTCCACTTAACAAAAATCTGCTTATACTACTGGTATACATCTCTGTATTCAAATTGGAATCCTTACAAGTTGTCTTTGGAAACATAGTTGATCTAGTGGAGAATGGAAATTTGAGCTATCTAGACTACAGCTTCTGTAAGGTATGGAGTCACTCCAGGTAAAGAGGGTGCAAATGATCTTATAGAACAAAGGACAACTTTTTAATAAATTTGTCTTAAGAGGAACAAACAAACATTAAATGTGGGTTTGCTTAATAATACATGTGAAAGATAAAACATGAGAACATGGACATCTCTTTTACAAGGGAGACCTTCAAGAACCTCTAGCTGTATGTTATTGAAAAATGAGCTCCTCTGTTGAAGCTGCAGAGACTTTTAATGATATTTAGTTAAACAGCATCAAAAGAAGGATCTTTTCTAGTTCTTACATAACTGATGTCAGCAGCATGAAAAAAGAAAATTAATTACAAGAAATTGTTAATTTTATTCTATGAAAACAACAGGTCCACTTGATTAACATACAGTTTTTAGTGACAAAAGTTATGAGAATACCGTGTACAAACCAACTTGTTTTGTCTGCAATATTGGCAGACTGCTTGTCAAATATGCTGCAAATTACTAATTTAAATTATTAAAGCAATACAGTACAAACCAGTCAATTAATTCTACTATCAGTACAATTACAACACAAAGTACTAATGGTAGTGCTATGTCAGACACGTCTTTGTGTTCATGATTCTGAAGGGAGTTTGTCCCAGATGTTACACAAATAATAGATAACCGGAAATCTTTAATGATATTTGCTTTTTGTATTTTAAATGTTTTCAGATTTGCCAGTGAAATGGTTACCAATTTCACAGCAAATCAATATTTTTCAGTGCAATGAATCAGAGTCCCTGTCAGCAGCTGAATTCCTGTTTTACATCCTCTAACTTTTCTTATCTCTGTTTTTCAACTCATCTCCATTGCTGTCTTTATGCTGTCCCTTGTCGCTGAAAGAATTTCCCATGTGCCTTTTTTTAATGTTCTTTTATTCTTGTCTTTAAAAGCCTACTTGTCCATATTCTGTCATTTATAGCAGATCTGTCACAACAAGTGATTGGCACCACAGCCGTTTGGCACGGACAGAGATTTTTCAGCTAGCATCATGACTCTCAGCTGCAATGCTGTTTAAAATAAATTTGGTAACAGACAGCAGATAGGTTTGCTGTCAGGGAGCTAGATCTAGTTGATAGGTTTTTAAAGTTTTTTGATTCGGCAAGTTAATTGGAAGACATGACAGTTTTCCAAGGTATGTTTGTAACTTATGCTCCTGTGGAGCTGTGGGGGTAATTACACCTTAGGCTTGATGAATTCCTGAGTAGCAGTAAGAGAAAGGGAGAATATCTGAAAATAGGGGAAGTTGCAGTTGGTGCAGCTCATGATTACACGCAGGATGTATAGCAGACTTCAGTATCTGAGGCACAGGAAAACCAGTGCCATAGCTATCTTGCTGCTGTCCCGAATAGAAAGTTTTTAAGCATTTGTCTGTTCTTGTGGGGTGGTTTTTCAACAATGGCCAATGTTCTTCATAGCTTACAGGCTCAAGAGTAACAACACTCAGCGAGCAGTGAATAGTAGGTGCTGATATACTCTGTGGTCAAACAACCTGACAGTGTTACCAGTCTTACCAACTTTTTAGGATAGGGAATACTATTGCAGGATCATGTACATGACCGAATCCAGGCCAAACACAGCTTCTGACAAAGAAGTTGTCCAGATCAAATTTGAATATTTAGACAATAATTTGTTTTAAGCAAATGACATAGGGAATTTGGCTCCAAACTGGTCTGACATTTCTTTGGTCACAGGATGCATCCTAGGAGCAACTCTGAAGCTCTGCTGGCTTTCACATTTGATCATTTTTTCTTAATTCATTGAGCAAAGATGCTCAACTGTATCATTGCTGTAAGCTAGCCTWTATATGAAAGTTAAATAAAGAGCCTCTGGTAATGGTCACTGCTTCTGATTTCCACTGTTAGCAAGTTTCCACTTTTTGTGTTATGGGACAGATCACAAGGCAATTTTAGTGTATATCACCAGGATGCTGCTAGTGCTGCTGGCTCCCTGTGGTCTGGTGCCCATTCTGCTGTCACCAGTGCAGGAGCAGGGCAGATGGGGAGTAGAGAGGGACATCCAGGGCAGCCTCAGCCACCACGGCAAGACAAGGCCATGGTCAAGAGGCTGGAGATAGGCTCTTGGTAACACAATGGGGAATTTAGGTACTTAAAGTTAAAAAATCCATTCCTTGAATAAAATACATATGTTCAGAAATACATTTTGCATTTTCTGGTTTGCATGTGGCATGATCCTGGGCTTGTAATCACAATCCTGGGTTTGTAATCATATGATGCAGATTGTTTTAATTATAGGTGATAATTTTTTCATGCTGTACATATTCTATTTAATTGTATTTTCATGTTGGTAGTCATATGGATTATAAAGTGTTTCCAATAGAAGAAATTTTGTTATTCCTGAAATAACTTCCTTTTTCTTTTCAAAAAAGGGGTGAATATTTTCACAAGCCTTGAGTAAGAAAATAGTATTCTTTACAATAAAAATAGAACTTATTATTTGGGGATATTTACCTGACATAATGCACAGCCACAGTGCATATGTACTGCATTTCTTAGGAGATACTCAGTTCATGCCCTGCAGCAGATCCATGGCAGCGCCTTTCAGGAATTGTAGATGTCAGGCCTGATTTCATTTGTTTCATCATTTAGAGATACCGGATGTTACTCAGCCTCAGGAAGGTCTGTGCATCACGGAGAAGTGAACTAGCATGAGACAAGACATAATCACAGGGAATCACCATTTCCTTAGGAGAATATGGGGGATATTCCAAAGTGAAACATTTAGATTTAAGATTGGTTGATACATGTGGCTAATATGAGAGATTTTGTTTCATAATTTTATTTATTTCATTTAAAATATCAATGCCACCATAGTTTTTATTGAAAAATATTTGCTTTCATATTTTTAACTTGTTCTAACAAAAATATTTATTTTAAACAGCTAAATTTTCCACATACTAATATGAGTAAAAAAAGAATAATTTCCRAAAAAATTACTACATAGTGTGAATAAAATATTGTGAAAAGAAGAAACTGGAAAAAGAATAAACCTGACATAAAGGCTATTTTTTCAGTGCTATTTTAACAAAATCCCTAAGCGTGGATACCTCTGCACTTATCTGGAGAACAACAATGCATACCAGTTAGGATTCACAGTTGCAGGCGTTTTTGAATAAAGAGAGCCAGTGTAGGTGAGAGCAAACAAACTTACCTCTCTAGAAGTATGATGTGGTAGCCTGCAGGAGTTTCTTATTTTAACATTTAACTAAGATACTACTGCAGCAGAATAGACATCATGTACACAGAGCTCAAAACTAGTTGCAGTGGCTATATGAAGAAATAGGCTAGATAGAGTTCTTCACCTCATTATGTTCTGGAAAATACTATATGATGGGAAAATCCTGTAAACCAGTATTAATCCTGTTCTTCAATACTGGCAAGGCTTGTGGCTTTTTAGACTCCGGTCTGTTTTCTAGGGGTTTCCCTTTAAGAACAACATCCCTCTTTGAAGTGGGCTGACATCCATCACAACTCCTGTTGTCAATGTCATACCAGTTTTAATTTCAAATGGCTGAAATCCTGGTCCCCTAATAGAATAGTTACCACATGAATGAGCAGATGCTGACATGGGGAGCATCTGACACTTTATAAATGAATGCCATCCAAGCAAGACATCTGCAGGATTTGATATGTTTAGGTAGTTAAACATCTGCAGAGGTGACTTGTTTGCAAATCGTTAAGAATAAARGCTTGTTAATTGTCACAGAACCTTGGCATACACATGACCACTCTGGGGTTAGACCTCCTTTGGATTGTGTGTTAGCACCAGAGATGTGTATTCCCAAACATTTCTGGCGAGGTGAACTCCCTGAAGTTTAGGTTAACACAATGGATCTAGGCACAGCTCCAGCATCAAAACACATGCTGTGAAAATCTCAGCCTAGACACCTCTAATTGCCAGGAGGTAGTTTGAATAGGTTCAGGTCTCTATGCCTATACCACCATGTTCTCGTTAGAATGAAGGGAACGTGGAAGTGCCGCCTCTGTACAGGACACTGCAATAAGCCTTCCTGACAAATAGAAATATTTGTTACAAAGCAGCATTATGTTATGGAAGCAAACATTTGGAAAGTTTGTATGTAGGTTATGTTTCCTGATTACATTACTCTCTCTCTCCCCCCAGACCAACACAATTATTTCTAAACCGTTATAGACATCTGGAGACCCCTCACACCTCCTCCTGAGTGAGCTGCAACAGAGCCCACATAATATATTCTTTGGAGTAGAGAAAATAATGGCTATGGGCAGAAACCAGATCTGAGGCTTTTAGACAGGAGCTCTGGCACTGAGGTAAAACAGAAGGCGCTGCAGATTTCTGTTTCTAATAACTACTGAGTAAAAGTTGAAGACAAACCAAACTTGAACTGGAATAATTAACCCAGGAAATTCTCAGTGGGAAGATGGTACACTGACTAATGTGTAAGCAATTGTAAATAAAAGGCTTTAAACTGCCTGAGGTTGACTGTAGAGGGTGAGGCATTGCTTTTTTTCAAAGGAAACCAATTTGCTGACGGTTGCTTTGTGAGGTAGAAGGAGTGCTTCTTTTAGGTTACACATCACAAATTAGAGTTGCTGTTTGAGAAATAGAAGGTGTATTGATAGTAAACAGGTGGCTGCTGTTCCAAGGAGATTTGTTTAGTACCATTTTATGATTGAGCTGATGCTGTGACACATTAAGTGGAGCTTGTCACTCTCCCATCTGGTCTACACAACTGCTGGAGGCGGAACCCATTTAGGAAGTTGTACATTTCTTGCAGCTGTTTGTGAATGTTTCATAAATAACTAACAGAAACCACTGATTCATTTGGCTTTATTAAACCTATCTTAGGGGAATCATGTCATTGTTCATGGAGAAAATTGTACACGTTGCATGGCATTTAAGGGACTTGTTACCAAATTACAGTGCTTTACAGCCTTACTTAGTGCTAATGGGAAAATTGTGAAGTGCAGATCAGAACTTCTTTTGGCCTGATTATAATTTATCTGAATGACTGCACTTGATAAAGAGTCCTTCATGCTAAGTAAAATGCTTTTTGCCTGTGGAATCCAGTGCCGTCTTGTTTTCATCCCCCTGTGGATGCAGTTTATCCTTCGGTCTTATCTGGAAGAAGCAGTTGTTGCAGAATGCTGTGTTCACTTCATACATCATTTAAACTGGTTTTGTTATTGATGAATTGCTTTTTTAATTCACAGATGAAAGTGAACATTATAAACAAGGCATTCCCATGTTAGCTTTTCAGTGCTTTGCCCAATGGSCAATTTAATGCGACATCAAATGCGATAATAGCTGAATGACAAAAAGAACCTTTCCCATGCTTGTTGGCTTCTAATAGCTTGATTTCATTTTTAATAGGCTGTTAATCTTCAGCTAGTGTTTTGCTCTGTATCAAACAGTAAGCTGGGTTGTTTGTCTACTTTAGGTTTGTGTTGTGTTCAGTTAACACTCCCTTTGGAAGGCATTTGGTGCACATAAAATGCCTGAGATTGACTTTGCAGTAGGAAATTTTGACTCCCCTTGACAAAACTTTCCTATCTGTCATGATGTGACAGGCTAATAAAACTACTCATGTGCTAACTTATAATAATATCTAATATGTTCACAATAAAAGAGTATCACCTATTGAATTCAAAATAAGCAGTGTGCTGCATAGAAAAACAGAGAAACCATTGGGTGTAAAGGAGGTCTTAAAATGTATTGCTGTCTAGCTTAGGGAAAAAAATTAAATACAGTGATCTGTATGACCTGAAGGAGACACACTTGTTTCAGATACAGTTACTGTCCAACTAGCCTGTTACAGCCATAGTATGTAGGTAAATGTAGCAGTGGCTGACCCTGCAGCAGAGAATGCTGCGGGTGTTTGGGCCAGCCACAGGCGTGACCGAACAGCTTATTACTCCTTGTTCCCTTATAAGGTTCCGTTCTAGAGTGTTCTCCCTCACTCAGGCATCCCATTTATCCCTGTCCCGTACTCCTCCCCTCGTTTATCCCTATTGGTTGAAGTTGTATTACCCTGCCTTCTCTCCACCCCCCAACCCTCAACCCATTGGTCCCTGTTGTCTCTCCGCCCCCACTGCCCCTGGGATAAAACCCTGAACCCTCCATTGTTCTGTGTTCTCTCCTTCCCTGACGATTCATGGAATAAACCTATTTTGTGGAACACATAAGGAGAACTCCTCCAACTCTTTGCCTCTGACTAAGTACACGTGTGTGTGTATGCGTGCACGGCCGGACACACGACACGCTTTTGGGAAGACTGCAGGGACCTCAACATCCATCCAGTTTATTACAACAGGTAAAGGCTGTAAAAACTGCTGAGAGCTTTGTGAAGTTTATGTACATTTTTTTTTCCTAGAACAAGGAAGAATGTCACTGATGGGTTTGTGTTGTGTTAAAAGATGGAATTTTTATTTTTTACTGGTCTGGAGTCTGATTTATATTGCGTACTCACTTGATATCTTTAGGTACTAAACTCAAGGTTCTCTCGGAACTGTCACTAGCCAGAGACACCTGAGTTGGAACAAGCTTCCATTCTGTGATGTCTCAGTATTTTCTTGACTGACAAAYGACTGTCAAAGAGAGGGAAAGTTCTCCGGTACCTCCCATGCTGTTTAGTAAGAGCCATCAAAGCATCTGGAAATCTTGGCTGGTGTGCCAGTGGGTAATGTTCAGATACTTCCTCATCAGGTGCTGCTCTTCATACTTCCAAGGATTATTACAAAGGTTTGAAAGTTTCCTACAGACTGTAAAGAGAGACTGCTGACTTCTGGGTCTGGTCCCACTCAACTGCATAACTGACAATCATAAACTGATCAATTCCCCTATGAAAAATACATAGTTGGGGGAAAAAAAATTAGCTAATGTCAGAAAACATCTCCATAACATCTCTTGTCCCCACCTTCCCCAATGGATAATTTCAAGCCCACCATTACTTAATAATAGCTATTAAATAATAGCTTAAATAATACCTGTTTGTGTCCTCGGGTGAAATAATTCTTCCTCCTGCCTGGTGCTTACCTAGTTTGCATTAAGGAACCAATTCATTTGCCTCCCCTCAGGCTTTCATTGTGAAATGTGTGAAGTGGTCCTCAGCCTGATGGTCAGCTGAAATAGGAAGGTCACAAAAGCTCTGATCCGTTTTACAGTTCAGATCTGTGATCAGTGTCGTATGGATTCATTATATTGCTTTGGACCCAAGCTGAAAGTGTGAACTAAGGGTATAGATGTTTCTGCAATATATATCTGTATGGCTGATGTCTTCCATAACCATACAATTCCTAGCAGTATTTCTTCCTCTAACACTGTTACAACAATATCTGCTGCTGGATGACTGTAGGAGACCTCTAGCTCTGCTGTGATGCGCTGTCTCTTATTATTCTTCTTAAAGTTATTGTAAAACAAATCAATTCATCTTGATGCATTCTAGCTCTATTTTTTCCCAGTTGAAACACTCCATTCAGTGTTTCCTGTACCTTTCCTTCCTAATCAATATACCTCCATTGCAGTCTTCTTGTGTTTTTGCTATCACTGCATAATTAGCTTTCTGTTGGGCATCAGTAACATTTCCATTTTGTTATTATCTTTTCATTGTATAGAAAAACTTCACATTTCTTTTAAAGCTATGACATATTCCTGAACCAGATTAGTTACAATACTTGTTTCAGCTCACTTTCCTAGTATTAGTGTATTTTTTATCCCTTGTTTTTCACGTCTAACACTTCTTTATCTCTATGTGCCCCATCTTCTTCTTCTACTATATTTAAAGCTTGTGATTATTGGAGTTATTTCCACCTTTTCTCTTCTTAACACAAGAAACTCTTATCTCATTATAGTCCTATCTTTCAACATGTCTCAACATGCAAGAAAAATTTGAATATCTTCTTCTGGGTCTCATTAATTAGTGTTCTCTTCTAAAAGTATTTACACAGAAGATGAGGTTTCCTTGTCTTTCTGTTGTGTGGTGGGACTATTGATAAGAGAAATCTGCTTTGCTGGATAGGAAGATTATTTTTACACATTCACTTTGCAAAGAGGCTACATAAAAGTAGTTACTAATTTTCCTGTTGAAATCTTAAGAGAACTTAAAACCTTCTTACATAGTTAATCTAATAAAAATATTAAATCTTACAGAAAAATTGGGGCACACCATACACCTCAATTTCTGTACAAGCAATCAGTTTGAACAGGTTATCATCAGTGGCAGAAATAGCAGCTGTCTTTTCCTACTTCTTAGTTCACAAACCAGTATAATTTGATAGGTCCCTAAGTTTTGTGATGAATGGTGTAAGTATAATGATGAAAATGTAGGTATTTAGTCTTCCCTTGGCATTGAGTTAATTCCAGAATCTACATGTCAAACTGCAGGATTTTGCTTTACTTGGGGCCATTTTAGACTTCCCTTTAAATCATGTATGGCGTTTCAATGGGTCATAAAGAGTAATAGTCTTCCTTGTCAAAGCATCTTTCAAATAAATCTGAAAAAGATAGAGGGCTTTGAAATGGAAAAATGCAGAGCTAATGTACAGATGCTTGAAAAAACACTTATCACAGGCCAAATGAAATCTGCAGTACGGAGAAATATATGTTCTCCAGAATATGTTAATTCCTGATAATTCCTGCTTTATCATTTCAGAATATTACCTTGCAAAAGTGCAATTCAATCAATAATTGGTTTCTGTTTCAGGCCTGGGCTAAATGTGGTTTTTACGCGTGCTCTGGCCAAATGTGTCAAGAATGATTATTGTTAGTTTTGCATGTAGTTCCTGTAATGTTGCCTGCGTACAGGAACAGACCTTAGCAAATGGCTTTCCATAACATCTTCTGAGAAAGAAATTGAAACTGAGCATCTTCCCTTATAAATACTTCTCTTACTAGGTAGTTTGTGTATAATTTACAAAATCATTGCTTTCTCTATTGGCATTTCACATGTGGTTTTCTGTTTTGATTTCACTGATTTCTACTAGATTTGGTCTTTGTTTTGCTGTTTAATTACTGTCCTAATGAATGTTCTCTTTTTCTTTTGTCACTCATTTTCAGKTTTTTTTTCCTCATTATTTTGATGGGAAGTAAATGAAAAGTCAGGTTTTAATTCAATTACTGACTTTGTATGCAAAGAGATAGATAATCACATCACATCTATAAATATAGATTTATTTTGATTCCCATCTGATGGATATGCAATTCTATTGCGCTTATGGTTTGCTTAGCCAATTTTGAGTTTGTCTTTATTTTCAGTATTTTACAATACGCAATCATACACATTATGATGAAAAATTTAGCATGTGGAAACAAAAAAGAGAAACATGTCCTTTCATGTGCTTTCCAATTAAAAGCATCCTACCTAAATATTATCTAAAATGCTATGTAGAAAGCTATTTTTTAAAATGGAAAACATTGCCATTATATATGATATCACTTTCTCCCAAAAAATAACATACAAAAGCATTTCATTTCTGTAAGTGGAGTAAGCAACCTCTCTTTGCAGTGCTAACCTCCTACAGCTGCAGGAGATTTCAAGGACTATGATTCTTTCTATTAGGATATTTTTGCTTTGCATAGGTTACATGAACAAAAATGGAATAATTAGTAGAAACATGGCATCCCAAGTAATACTTGGCTTAAAACCATTAAATATAAATGGTTATAGAAATGGTTAAGAAATATTTAATAATATAAAGAAATAGGTTAAATCTTTGGTTTTCTTCTGAGAATAGAAGACTGTCAAAGAGATGTTTTAAAATATTTTTCTGCAAACATAGCAAATTGAAACTTTTAATTAATAAGACAATTATTACATTATCGCGTATCCACATGCAAAGATTCCAGAAATTATTCCACAAGACTAGATCTTGAAAAAAATAGAGCCAATTTCCATTCTAAAAGGCTATATACTTTTTAAAGTTTTTCACCACAGTACATTTTCACTAAGTACAAAAATAAGGATGAAAATAGACAGGGCAACAAGGACTTGGATGATTCTTTTCCTGAGTCAGCTATACCAATTACCTGTGAAATTACACAGAATTTGTACAGCCAAACTTTCATTTGGATATACTACTCAGTTTCATTCTTCATTATTTCACTGATGGATGAAAATATTGCTAAAAAGAAGTGTAGGGGTCTAAAAGATACATAGATGAGGAAATGACGGTTGGTTGCTCCATTTGCTCACATATATTGATTGCTGCCCTAGACTATTCCCATCTTTGTCCGTACCTCTCTGGTGCTGTTGCATGTCTGCTTTCACAGTACCACTTGCTATATGACTGACAATAAAAGTATAATTGTGTAATATTTTATCTCAGCTAGATAAAGAGCTTAAAGTTATAAAGGTATAATTTCAGCATAGTTGTCACATCTCACTCTGCTGAGGCTCATGCCCCAAGCTGAAAATACCTCTGGGTCAAAATGGATAGGATCACCTGAGCTCTGAAGTGCCATGCAGAAAAAGACACCCTGTGTGCCGGAGTGTGGTGGTGCTCTCACAGACTTGTCTAACGATTCATCATCTGTACATCCAAATCTTGTTGAACTGCTGTAAATTTGTCACAAAACCAGACATGCTTAATACTTTAGCACTGTTAAAAGCCTTGCTCAGGCTGTGCAGGCACAATCTCAGCATATGTGTACCTTCAGCTGGGGAGAAGTGAACTGAAATGCACTGGCTATATATTTGTGTATATAACATAGCACTGCAAATCACAATATGCCTTGCATTTTGGTCTGTGGCTCCTGATGTTTTGCTGTCTTTTTTGTGAGGAAAGTTGCTGAGACTGTATTTGTATCTCCTTTCCATTTACAGGAGCATAGGATTTGTTCATATAACCAGGCAGTAAATGTGAATTAGGAATTTCAATAGTCATGTGCCTCTATTGATTTCAGTAAAACTGTTTCTGATTTATTCTGGTCAGAGTGCCATCAGCATCAAATTTTAGACCTTTACAGTAATCTCCTAAAGATAATTTTTGAGTTACTAAATGTGGTCAGGGTTTTTTAAGTGAAGTATGTTATCCAGGGAAAAAAAATAATCCCAAAGTGTGTTATTTAATAGTCCTGTGCTATTGATCATTTTTATTTGACTAAAAATAGATATGAAATCCAAAGTTAGTTATTCAAGTTGCTAATTGTTTCATTCTCAGTAATACAAGAATGAAATATTTTATACTCAAGACTTTGGAAAAAAAAGTGTAGATAGTAGTTGCAGACCAGTTTTGTCCTAGCCTTGGTGTGTAGCTGTCACTGCTGGCTTAAGTGTCAAGGCAGAAAGCACAATTTCATTTTTGTGATGAAGCCTGTAATATCAGGCAAAAAATCAAATCTGGTTGCTTGCTGTGTAATCCCAAAGGAAAAGCTCTCAAGTTATAACAGTTTCAGTTAAAGCAGCATTTCTTATCAGTGGTTCAGCTACTGGCAAAATGCCTGATCTTGCATTAAAGGCATTCTGGAAACAGAATCAAGGTAGTTCAGCTGGTTTCCCTCAAACTATGTGGATGAATACTGTGAACTAGAATCTGATCTTTCTTGTACCAATGTAGCTCTGAACAACTTGTCAGGTTTTTGGGAGAGCTATCTTAACTTGGCTGCAATCAGCTGCTGGTGCCCCCAGCTGCTTAATTTCAGAAGATCCCTTGTTCACGTGGCCTGCACCTAGTGGATGTTGATGACTTTCTCTGGGTCCTAATTTTGTTCCTAGACTTCTTTCTAAAAATGTGATATCCTATCCAATTATACTTCTTTGCAGACAACACTAACCAGGGTAGGATGTTGATCTCCTGGAGGGTAGGAAGGTTCTGGAGACGGATTTGGACAGGCTGGTTTCGTGGGCTGAGACCAATGATATGAGCTTCAATGAGGCAAAGTGCTGCACTTGAGTCACAACAACCCCTGACAGTGCTGCAGGCTGAGGGCAGAAAAACCAAAGTTGCCAGCAGGACAGGATTTTCCTACTGTACTTGGCACTGGCGATGCCACACCTTGAGTGCTGTGTTCAGGTCTGGGCCCCTCACTGCCAGAAAGACATTGAGGTGCTGGAGCATGTCCAAAGAAGGGCAACGGAGCTGGTGAAGGGTCTGGAGAGTCAGGAGTGGCTGAGGGTTCTGTGGTTGTTTAGCTTGGAGAAGAGGAGGCTCAGGGGCGACCTTATCATTCTCTCTAACTATCTGAAAGGAGGTTGTAGCAAGCTGGGATTCAACATGTCTTGCTACAACCTGCCCAGGCAACTAGCAATAGGACAAGAGGAAATGGCCTCAAGCTGCATCAGGGCAGGTTCAGGTTGGGCATCAGGACGAATTTCTTCACTGAAAGAGTGGTAAAGCATTGGACTGGGCTGCACAGGGAAGTGGAGTCACTGTCCCAGGAAGCGTTCAAGAAATAACTGATGTGGCACTTAGTGCGATGGTTTAGTTGACAAGGTGGTGTTTGGTCAACGACTGGACTTTAGGATCTTGGAGGTTTTTTCCAACGTAAATGCTTCAATGATACTTTTCATATGAAACCATCTGTTTTTTTAACATGCTTCAAGCTAGCAGCACTGGATTTTAATTACTAATCAGTATGGTCTATATCTCATAAAAGCCTTGCATGTGCCCAGGGGTTGAGTAGCTGCTGTTGYGCTGTGACACTTTTAGCGGAGGATGAAATGATTTCTTCTATTTCACTATTTACCTTTTTTTTTTTTAAGATGTAGTTGATTCTGGAAGATACACAGATTTTTTTGGCTCTTGAATCCAACATTAGACTGTCTGCATAGTATCTTCTTGTGGGTTGACCCTGGCTGGGTGCCAAGTGTCCACCAAAGCTGCTCTATCACTCTCCTCCCTCAACTGGACAGAGGAAAGAAAATATAATGAAATGCTCATGCGTTGAGATGAGGACAGGGTGAGATCACAAACCGATTACTGTAATGGGCAAAACAGCCTCGACATGGGAAAATTAGTTTAATTTATTACCAATAAAATCAGAACAGGATAATGAGAAGTAAACCAAATCTTAAAAACACTTTCACCTCGCCCCCTGCTCCTTCCCAGCTCTACCTTCTCCCACTCAGCAGTGCAGGGAGGCAGAGAGTGGGGGCTATGGTCAGTTCATCACAGGTTGTTTCTCCCACAGCTTCCTCCTCAGGGAGAGGAGTCCTCCCCCTGCTCCAGTGTGGGGTTCTTTCCAAGAGAGAAAGCCCTCCATGAACTTATCCAATGTGAGTCCTTCCCATAGGCTGCAGTTCTTCAGGAACTACTCCAACATCAGTACTTCCCATGGGGTGCAGTCTTTCGAGGACAGGCTCCTCCAGTGTGGGTCCCCTATGGGGTCAAAGGTCCTACCAGGAAACCTGCTCTAGCATGGACTCCTCTCTCCATGGGTCTGCAGGTCCTTGCCAGGAGCCTTTTCTAGCACTGTCTTCCCATGGGATCACAGCCTTCTTTTGGGCATCCACCTGTTCTGGTGTGCATCTCCTCCATGGGCTGCAGGTGGATCCCCATGGTCCTCCATGGGCTGCAGGGGCACAGCTGCTTCACCATAGTTTGCACCAGGGGCTGCAGGGGAATCTCAGCTCTGATGCCTGAAGGACTGTTTCTCCCTCCTTCCTCACTGTCCTTGGTGTCTACAAAGTTGTTCCTGTTCCATATTCTCAGTCCTCTCTTCAAAGGATGCAATTACTTCTGCACAACAACTTTTTTTTCCTTCTTGTCTATGTTATTGCAGAGGTGCTACCACCATCTCTGATGACCTCAGCCTTGGCCGGTGGCAGGTCCATTTTGGAGCCGTCCGGCATTGGCTGTGTTGGACATGGAGGCAACTTCTGGGAGCTTCTCACAGAAGCCACCCCTGTAGCCCTCCCTACACCACCTGGCCACACAACCCAAATATATGTGTCTTTTAATGTGAGGAGTGCTTTTGGAGGTGTGATCTTTGGTACCTAAATCCTGGCATGTTTAATCTTTGCAATAGATTTATAGTTGTAGAGCTGGTGATGCTTTGGCCTGCAAGTAGCTGTTGATGTGAAATCTTGTCTTTTTTCGACTTTCCATCAGATTAAACCCTAAATTTTGCCATTTTCAAGTCGAATTTAAAGGCTTCTAGGTTATAGTGTCAGAAACAAACTGTTGTCATTGCACTGGAGTACTAATGGTCATTGAAATCATCTGAACTATTAATGTTCACACAGAGCATTTTCAGTCATTATGGATTAGCGAAGGAACAATAGGCTACATTGATCTTTGGCCTAGGCATCTGCTAATGTTTTTTTAGAGACCTTTATAGCTGTCATATTTCAAAGGAATGTTTTATGGCACTTTTTTGTAATATCTCATATGTATGATTTAAGCAGTGCTAATTGTGATGTTCTTGGTTTCCTTTCAGTCACAACCGAGACTGTTTCTTCCTGGTTGCTATATCCCATATGGCTTTTACCTTCTTGATTATGCACCTTAATGTCTTCTGCCATGTTCTCCAAATGTCATTAATCACAACAAGCAATAAGATTGCCTTCGTGTGAATGAATTAATTTCTAATGCCCTGCAGCCTGGCCACAGATGATTCAAACCATGAAGCGAAGTTTTTACAGTTCTGACTATTAGCTCTTCCTTCTGGCATCTGTCTCTTGCATGAGCTACTGTGTTAGCCAACATCTGGGGAATATTGGCTCTGTTAACATTTTGACCATTATTTGAGGGCATAGCTACTCCCTGTTCATAGGTCATAGAGTGCATGAGGGTATGTTCTGAGTCTCATCTCTTGCGGGGACAAAACTTGCTCAGCCTTTCCAGATAGCTTGACCTGATGCTGTATTTATCAGGCACATTTAAGTATAGAAAATAGCAAACCTGACACTTCATGATCTGGCAATACTTGGTGGAGTCCAGCTATTCAGTAATCAGGATCCAAAGCTATTAGTCTGCAATATATTTTAGATTTCATCTTCTAATTGATTATCCTGTGTTTGTCATTCATTTTCAGTTAATTACTTTATCCATATTTAAAGCATGTTCTCAGATTCTTGTGATTAGCAGCACCATATGTTTGCTTCCTGCTATACAACTTTAGGCTGTGTTTGACCATTTTTTGGTCTGTGTAACTTCATTGTACAATACTACAGCTGCAATCTGTAGTCATTTGTTTGTCCTTTTATGGACTACAGACAGTTCATTAGTCTTGTACCCAGCTGCTGACCAGTCACACTAGCAAGTCACTTCAGCTGTACAGCTACAGCTGTTTGATTTTATCCCATGAGCTTCTAATGCCCTAATGAGTGTAAGATATAGTAAAAAGGAGGACTAGGTTTTACAGAGCAAGGTCTACTTTAATAAAAACCAAAAAAAAAAAAGAAAAAAAAGAAAAAGCTGGTAATTAACAGTAAAATATCATAAGACAGAAAGAAACAGAGTACTCATAAAATCAAAGAGAAATTCTGAAGAGGGAAAAAGATTCTCCAGATCTTCCCAGAAGTGTTTTGGGAATACATTTGTCAATGATTAAAGGTTTCAGATTAATAGCAGAGTGCAATGCATGTGTCACTTCATGAATGCAAATGGCTTTACATTCTATGATGTCTCAAACTACACTTCTTCTTCATGCATCTGCYTTGGCTTTATGATTTTCTGTTTATTCTACAGTGCTTGATGAGCTCTCCCTTAGACCAATGGCAGGTGAATATTTTCTTGAACGAGTTTTAGGACCATTAATGATCATGCTGCATATGGAGAAAGCACTAAACCTTTCCAGCTATCTTTGATTAACATTAATTAGATACTTTATGCACTTTAGAGGATGTTAAAATGCATGCAGTGGACTGCAGTRCAGTGGGAAGAGAAATGCAAGAGCAACTGTGTATGAGGATACTCTGATGTGCTGAAAGAGTATGTTCAGTGTTTGCTGACAAAAACCTGTCCTGGTTTCAACTGTATAGAATTAGGATTTTTCCTTAGTAGCTGGTATAGTGCTGTGTTTCGAATTTAAGGTGAGAATAATGTTGATAACACACTCATGTTTTAGGTGTTGCTAAGTAGTGCTTGTCCTAAGTCAAGGACTTTTCAGTGTCCCATGCTCTGCCAGCGAGGAAGCGCACAAGAAGCTGGGAGACAGCATAACTGGAACAGCTGATTCTGACTGGCCACAGGGATCTTCCATGCCTCTATGGCATGCCCAGTATATAAACTGAAGCATGCTGGCTGAGAGCCGATAATTGCTGCAGGGGTACAGGCTGGTCATCAATCAGTGGGTGGTGAGCAGTTGTATTTTGTATCGCTTGTCTCCCATGGGTTTCATTCCAATCTCTCCTTGTCGTGGCTTAGCCCCAGTCAGCAACCAAGCACCATGAAGTGGCTTTCTCAGTCCCCAACAAATGAGAGTGAAATGGAAGGGTGAAAGCAAGAAAACTCGGGGGTTGAGATAAAAAAAGTTTAATAGGGAAAGCAAAAGCCACACACATGCACAAAGCAAAACAAGGAATTCATTCACTGCTTCCCATAGGTGTTCAGCCATCTTCAGGAAAGCAGGGCTCCATCATGCATTAGGGTGACTTGGAAAGACAAACACATCACTCCAAATGTCCCCCCATTCCTCCTGCTTTGCTCCTCTTTTTATGCTGTGCATGATGCCGTATGGTCTGGAATATCCCTTTGGTCGGCTGGGGTCACCTGTTCCGTCTGTGTCCCCTCCCAACTCCTTGTGCACTCCCAGCCTCCTTGATGGTGGGGTGGGGTGAGGAGCAGATTAGTCCTTGACACTGTGCAAGCCCTGCTCAGCAATAACAAAAACATCTCTGTATTATCAGCACTCTTCAGCACAAATCCAAAACACAGCCCCACAACAGTTACTGTGAGGAAAGTTGACTCTACCCCACCACAAACCAGTATACTTCTTCTCATTGTGATTATTGTTAGTATCATAATTAGTATTATTACATTTATCTTTGCTTCAACTGTTAAACTGTTCTTATCTCAACCCAAGGGTTTTCCTTTTTTTCCTATTCTCCTCCTCATCCCAACACACGGGGAGGGTGGGGGTTGAGAGAGCAAGCAGCTGCATGGTGTTTAATTGCTGACTGGAGTTAACCATGACAAGTCCTTAATTCAGAACCTTAACTCAGAATGAGAAGGGTCAACAGGTGCCATTCTGTCATAAGTGTGTGACAGTTGTACTGCAGCTTTGAGTTGCCCATAAGTTGTAAGAATGAATTCTGGCCTAATTATCTCATATATTTCACCTGTAACATTCCATTAGACTTTTGAACAATAAGTTTTGTCCTTAGGAATTTACTGTTGAAAAATGTCTCATTATGTTTTTATTTGAAGATCCTATGCAATAATGAGACAACAGTTACACCTCATCATCAGCTTTAACTATACTATATTTCATGGTCTGAATTCTTAGAAGAGCAGGAATAGCACTGGAGTTTTGGTACTCTTTTGCCTGCTTTTGTGATGTGTAGGCAGTCACAAAACATTTTCAGATTATTTTCATGGAACTTGAGTCTGGCTGATAGGAACTAGACACAAGGAAAATATCATCTGTATCAAGGTTTCCTGACCACTGGCTGATGTAGGCCAGTTTATTTACTGAGTAGGAAGTTCTGATGTACAAACACTAAAATACTCATCTGAAAGTATTTCTTGATCTGTTCCCAAGGAGTATGAATAAGAAGAATAAAGCAGTGCAGCACAGCAATCTGCTTTGTTCTTTTCTAGTTATGGAAACTAATCAAAGTGATGACTGTCTCAGCCTAAATGAAGTTTTTGTTTCCCCTTGTACACTTTAGGCAAATGTGGTGTTTCTTAAAAAATGCTAACAGTATATTCATTTGGAGAACATCAGTTTTATGCTAGGAACTAAACTGAAGGGAATTTCCTGATAAAATATGTGACAGAAGGCTTCTCAGTGCTGAATTTGATACGATTATCAACCATATTATACAGTTCTGGGATTGCATAATCATATTTCTAGTATATGAGAAACATATATATTTCCCGTATATATAAAAGTCATAGCTGGGGAATTGATTGCACCTTAAATTACATTTCCTACTGCGTTTCAGAAGGCCACAGGTTTAAGTACATTATTCTGCCATGGGCTTGATTTAAGCTAGTGCAATAGCTTTTGCAATTTTCATTATGCTCTTTGCCCTCAAAAAAAGATTTGTCAAGAGAACAGATTCATGTCATGTTAGTTTGTGTCCCTACTACAAATTGTGATAGGAATGAATGACCAGATTTTAACTACCCAATATGTTATGTGCAGTGTGACATTTTAGCTTCTATCATGGGCTTTGCATTGGATAGACATTTTGCTGTCACATGCCTATCAGTTACAGCTTGAATGAGGATTAATGGAGTGGTTATCAAATCAGAAGGAAGCACATTGAAAAGGTTGTGCCACAGAACACAAAATTTTGATTCAGAGAATACGACTGTATCATCTTTTAATGTAAAGGAAATGAAATTATCAGTCCATTTCACAAAATTAAGCTTGTTTAAAAATGGTGCTGAATGACAATTTATAGAAGAGATGACTAGCTGATGGCAGACTCCCCCCAAACCTCTTAGCTACTCCTATCTAAATACTTGGGAATGACTGGGATGAGCAAATTGCTCTGCTATTAATATTCAGAATTAACATGATATAGTCAAGGGGGTAGTCAGAGTGAGAAAGAGGGGCTGAGCAATATGCATGGGTAACAAGTAAGATGAGATAAATTAGACACCTGAATAGCCAAATAAATGCATAGGGAAAGGTGGACATTGGACACTTTTGCTGAGGTCTGGAGCAGAAGTAGGGGGGCTGTAGTCCRCTTACTGGCTGGGGACAAATATGGGGGTTCAAATCTCTTTTTCTGGAACATGTGTACATTTTGCAGTACTCTTTAATATCTGTCCAGGTAAGTATTTAACCCTACACTGATGCCTTCTGTTCATGTAACAAATGCCTGAAGTGTTGACAGCTGCAAAATGGTTCAGCTTTAACTGAAATGATGAAACACATTGTACTTCAGGCTATGTCATGCATTGTAGAGATGATACTGTGGACAGGATTTGGCAACTGAGATTTGACAGATGAACTCTTCAGTCTCATATAAATTCRTGATGCATGTGATAGGTTATAATTGCTGCCCCCTTACACATTTCTTCTGAAACTAATCCTTCCTGTCTGGCACAGTTCTTGCTCCTAAAGCCTCGCCCAAAAAGCCATCTGTGATAAGGTACCACTAAATGGGTAATGCTCATTTGCAGCTCTAGCCACAAACCCATCTGCTTCTCAGGAAGCAGTCAATATACTTTAGAATTTTTTAGGTGTGTGTGTCACTATTGCCCAGTCAGAGAAAAAGTTAGTGAAACAGCGTTGTGGTAGTTTCTTTATTTCTTAGACTTATTATGAAAGCCTGATGTTTGAGTTCAAATGAAAGGGTATGGCCACATAAGTACCTAATGAGTAGTAATTGCAGGAGTTATGGTAGTTATTATAATCCAAATGGAATTTTTGCACACAGCCATTAGTAATTAAGATATTTGAAATTAAACAGAAGATGTACAATTATTTTGCCTGCAAATGTATTTTTGGATTATCCTTATTATCCAATATCATTGAGAGATTATGAAAACATGTAAGTAAGCCAGAAAATTGTGATGTATTAAGCATAGGTAGGCATGTAAAGGAAAACTGAACTGTGGCATAATTTTCTGAAAAATGTAAATGCAAATAATTAGAATATTGTATTAATTTTAGAATTTTTATATTCAGTGTAGATGTAATACAAAATATTGCTGAAAAATGCTTAGGAAAGATTTAATAATTTGGTAAAATATAAAATATATATTCCTAACTGAGTCAGTGAATATCTTGCAAAGTGGAAAAGCCTTACCAGAGGTAATATCACATAGATATTAAATTCATTTAAAATTATTAGGTACTTCCTTTTAATGAAAGGTCTGTTAGAGCTGCTAACATCTACATCCATCTGAGGCAAGCCTGTATAACACCAGAAAATGGAACAGTCTGAAATGCCTATTTTTGAGAAGTAATATGGAACCAGTAACAGCAGCATATCTTGGAAAGGAAGCAGTGAGGATTTTAAACCCAAGTTCAATGTTTGTCTCATTGCAATACATATCTGCAAAACATATGTGAAACATTCCTTTCAATTTATATTTGTCACTCTCTTAGACATATTGAGGAGAAAAGCACCTACTTTAACTGCTCTTATACCTACATAGAATCTTTTAAATCTGAACAACAGAATGAAGTATACCCAGATAATCTTTCTGTTAATGGCTGAATGCATGTGTCTTAGATCAGAACCTTACCCTATGAGCTAAACAAATCCCTTCATTAAAGAAATGGGATTACATCAGGGGCGTGTTTTGCTCTGTGCACACTGTTCAGGTCTATTTTAGATGAAATGTGATTTCTAACATGATTCTAACATGAATATGAATGCAGTCTTAAAACTTCTCATAACATGAGATATGAGTCAGAAAGCAGATGCAGATGATTAGATGATGGATCCAAAAGTAATTAAGCTGGCAGCACCTTCACTGCACCTGGTCTGCCTTGGAGTCACCTGTGATCCCATCAGCTGGCCTCATCCTGGACTCAGATACTGCGCTTTCTCCTCCTTCACTCCCTCAAGCTTCAGAATTGTAATGAACATGATGTAGACCCTTAATGGACTTATCCCACATATCCTAATGAATCTTTTAAGCTGTTTTTTATATGTAGTTGTGGGATTTATTCTCTTTCCCCCAGTTAATATGTAGCTCATCATCATAACCTGCTTGTTTTTATCCCTGATATTAAAGAAGAAAAAGCAGCCATGTTGATCTAAACATAGCTGTAGATCAAGATCTACTCACTACAGAAGAATATTTGCATGGGAAACTGGCATTCTTTTTGATTTTAGAATAGTAGATCAAGGTCAAATTTCTATCTAAGATAATCCCACTGTGCGTGAAGTAGGAGGCTGCTTTCTGTCTCCTTTAGTAACAACCTGCTTTCAGATCCTTTAAAGGAGAGGGAAGGGATCTTTGTGAACTGCTGTACTTAAGTCTTCAGTGTGTCAAAGTTGGCGATGATGTATCTCGACATATTGTAGACCTTACCAGTTAGTGCCAGACCTGGGCAAGGAAGAGGAGAGAAATACCTCAGAATTTTTACAGAAATTGCCTACCAATTTTTGGGATGTTTTGACTTATTCCTTAATATTGTCATTTAACTGGCATAATTTTTTTTTTGAATACATGTTTTTATGTTTATATTTTTGCTCACTGTGTAGCCTTTCAATTTATTTTAATGGAAATTAAATATGCCCAGTCAAAATTGCAATACCAATCTGGAAGCATCTAAAGACAAGCAAGCTCTTAGCAGCCTTTTCAGCACCAAGCACATCTTCACATTAATAAATTGGCTACAAGAAGAAATCCCATTTCAAGTGAGTCACACTGTCAAACAATTAAATCACAGCATAACATGTTAAAGCTGATTCACAGTGATGGGAAAACTGCTATCAGTTCATCTAGCAGCTTTGGTAGTATAAAAGGAGCAAGTAAAGGAGTATCTCAGTCTGTCTCGTTTCCTGTTAGCAATCAAGTCCAGTGTTCAAACAGAAGGCCAGATATACCTTTACAGTAGTAAAGTTGAATGATGGGATTTTTTTTACTGTTGACAAAAGAGCAAATAATGTGACTGTTTCAAGATTAAAGAGAAAATCTCTATAAAGATATACTCAGTTTGAAAGAAATGACACTGAATCATAGTGATACTTTGGAAAAACAATGGCCATGTAATGTGATTTTAGTGTGTGAAGTTCAAAGAAAGATGAAGGTGAAACAGCCTAAAAATATAATGGAAATGAAATTTAAATAATTTTTGCTTTTGAAGGAATTCTTGCTAGTAGAAATTTTTTATTAGTCATATTAACTTTCAATTAAATATTTGTCCTCTATAACGTCTACAAAATTTGTGGACATTTTATACAGCTTTTATAGAAAGATTTTGAAAATCATATTGCATGCAGCATGCACAGAGGTCTATCTGTGAATTATCCCTTCTGTATCTACTTGAGGAAGGGCAAATGTGTCTGGTTCATCAAGAAGGCAGAGTATGGATTTCTGGTTTTGTTGCCTGATCCCTAAAGCCCTGGTGCAACTGAGAATACCTAGAAATACCATGTGGTATGGAACCTAGAGAACTGATGCTGCAACATAGCAGACCTTTTTTCTCCCTCTTCCCGTGTTTGTAATTCCACCAGCTCATTCTTCTGGGGAGAGAGAAACACTTTTGAAATAGAAGCTGGGCAAAATATTTTGCTGAGGGCTCTCTCCCACTGTGCATGGAGAGAGGAGTTGGTTAAGGAAAAGGAAGAAACGTTGTCTCATGCACCATATTTATATGGTACGATTTTTTAATTGTTGGAAAATCATAACGTAGTACAGCTGTATTAAAAGCCTCCTACTTTTCAAAATGATGAGTATTCTTCATCATTTGCTAATTATGATGATATTAAAGCATTGATGTGTAATTATATCTATGTTTTGTCACTGAAAATGTTGACCCTAATKGTACATTATCCCAGTAAATTACCATGAAATACCAATTCTCTGTTCTAACACTGGACAGTATTCCCTTTTCAAAAACGTTTGCACATATTGTATTATTCATAAACTGTATTGTGAAACACAACTAAACCTGAGTTAAGCTGTTGGCTCAATGTAGCATAAATACATAAAAATGTCAAAGTCCTGGAAAATTTGATTTATGTTCTGCACCTCAGGCAAATACCAGCTAAACATATAGTTTTCAAATTTTTGTCTTTTTCTGCAGGGAATATTTTTTTAGTTGCTAAGGAACTACTAGCTGAGAATATATGGCACTGATGAAGATTTAGCTTTTTCTTATTAGCTCATAAAAGCAATCATGTTATTTTCATCCTTGTGCTGCAGTGGGAATCTTGAAAACTACTTAATTTTATTTAAGCAATTACATTGCCAGTTCTATGAAATCTGCACGTATTTTTGCAAGAAGAAGGTAGAAATCAGAAATAAGGATCACAACTTTTAATATTTATGAAAGCCTTGAAAGCGGTGAGGGTTTATATATACAAAAAAGTGTTATGATACTGTTAAAAAAAAAAAGTTGATTTTTAATAGTCAGTAAAATCCTTTCTCCAATATATCGGCCAAGTGCATTTGCTGCGTTTCTCTTCCTGAAAACAGCTGCATCTTGAGACAGGGCTATGAGAGACTCCCCTGGCGTTTCCTTACGCCCCAGGGCACAGTGAGGCCATGGCCAGTGGTCTTCCTCTGCTCACCCCTGCTGGGGGTACAGCCTTGCCCCCAGGCTCACCTGCCATCTCTTTTCTGGGGAGAGAAACAGAAAGAGGAATGAGCGGTGGGAGGTAGATATATATGAACCTATGAACGTACATGCAGGGCAATTTAAAATTACTTTTTCTATAATACACCAACTGGGGTACAAATATGGTTAGATGGAAAAGAAATATTTTTTTAAACTGTATGTAAATCCTGAAACTCCTTGTCCTAGGATAATGGCTTGAAATATAATCCAGAAAACATCATTAAACAAAAAGGCAGAGATATCGTTTTTGACACTGTGTGTTTCTGAGTAGTTTTTGGGAGGTAGAGGGAGCAATATTAAGAGAAATATGATTTGTGCTTGCTTTATCATTTTCCTAAGCAGCTGCAGTTGGCCACTTGTAGTCACGCAACTGCTATGGTGTACTCAGTATGTTGTTCCTTATGTTCCTACTGTTAGATGATGCTGAAAAGCTAAACATTTAAATGTTTCTGCATGATTTTCTATGAAAAAGAGCAACTATAGTCAAGTGATCTGTGACATTAGTAAGAAGGGAGCACAGGGAAAATGTCATCCCCTTGAATGGAGAAGGGAAGGAGTACTTAGATAATTTGCATATYAGCTCTGTTAAGACAGACCCCAAATGACAAATAAATAGACTGGCAGATAAATAGAAGATAACTGGATTTCAGCAAGCAGGATTCAGGTTTGATATTGGAATAAAACTCTCAACATTTAGAACAACAAACAAATGGATTAGAGTCCCTGGTGACAATAAGGGATCAACAGGCCTGGAGGACTTATAGAAAAGGTTAGATAAACATCTGTCAGTACTGACACTGGTACAGTGGTTTGTGCATTAGGGCAAGATGCTGTGTTGATCAATCAGCATGTAGTCTTTAAAATATGAAAAGCTGGTAAGTGCAATGTTTGTAACGTAACAGCAGAACCCATGCAAATCCATCCTATTAAACAGGAGTAAACTTTAAAAAAAAATCAAAATATGAATAGCAGTCAAATTTTTACTTTTTTTTTTCCTGCCACAAATTAAAAAATACAACATGGTCCATAGATTTATTTTATTCTCCAAAATTTTTCAGCTGAAAGTGTAATTAGGTGAGCTAAATAATCTCTGAAGTCCTTTATAAGTGTGTGGTTCTGTAACCAATGCCCCCAGTGTCTGTATAGTTAATGGAGATACATGGCCAAACCCAGCAGAGGTTGCAGCCTACCCCTAACCCTTCTGTGACTGTCATTCTCCTTTAACTATAAAATGAGACACAAGTAATGATATTCTGAGCTTTGACATGCAGGTACATCCAAGGTTTTCACACAGGGGACCTGTGAGGAATGCTATGGGTTGATCTGCAGCTTTTTTGGTGGATAGATAGAGGTGTCTGTGATTTGGATACATTAGATAGCTTGAACAGAATAATTACTTTCCAAAGAGAGGAAAATCTATGGGCATTACTATTTACGTTGTATTATGAGCATTTTGTTAGTAATTTAAAGCACACATAAATTGCATAGACGTCTGATGAAATGGAAGGAATTACCTTAATCAAGGTAATTAAGTAAGCACACTCAGTGAAAAGCTATATTCTCAGTACAACAGCACTGTGCAGAGAGTTTGCGAAAAGAAAAAGCCAAGCAAAAAGAAAAAGCTAACAGGCAAAACTGGGAACACTCAGGTAGGTCTTGCTGGAAAAAAAAAATCAATAAAATATTAATGGTAAAAGAGTTTCTTTGGCAACCAGTTCCAGTCTTGTGTATGTAAGATGCAGAACAGAAATTCCTATAGGGAATGTGAAGAAAAGCTCCTAGAAAATAAGGGAGTAACTTCCTCTCTTCCTTGTTATTGAAGTTAAAGTATAACTTTATTTCAACCAATCTATATGTGTAGTTACCAGGTTCAATTCATACACTGATAATCACAATAGACATTGACTTTATAAAGGGCAGTTATGAGCTTGTGAGTTTGCTAACTGAGAGTTTACACTAATTCTTAGCTCAGTGCTGGAGTTAGTGATATGCTGTTCCCATCATAGTTTAATTCACAGTCCCCTCTAAAGAAGATGAAAGTAGGTTTTGCAGAGGTACAGGTAGAACAGCATGTAAAATTTCTGGAAGGAGAGTTTTGCAAAGGCTTTTAGAAAATTTTGCTGTGTGTCAATGTGACCTCCAAAGGTCCTGTCCCACCTTTTCTCTCAATGAGTTAGAAATTGTTCCCAAACTTCACACTCTCCTGCACCCATCTGGGCTCCTTGGGGCAGAGACATGTGCCATGGGCTGTACCAATAGGTTACATACCCATGCTTGGAAAATTTCTCTGTTAGCTGGATCTAGCATTTGGTTTTTACACCATGTTACTCAAAAAAACAGATAATGGAAAAACTGACAGTTTGACAGTTATATTTTTATTGTGGATTCAGATCCCTTAAGCTGCATTTGGGACTATTAAGTAAAATTTTCACATTGAACTCAAAGACTAAATCAGCAGGCATTCTGGAATATAAAGTGAGTAGTATACTCCATAATAAAAATAAATGCTTTCATAATGATTTACATGTTTACAGCAGTAACAGTGTCTAAGGTGCAGTAAAATCAAATCTCAGTAAAAATGAGTTAATTAAATCCTATTTTAATGCTGAGAAGAAGAAATAAGCATCATGCATGGCTGATACAAGTATTAATTGCCAGTAAGATGACATATAAAAGCATAATACTCTGTTATAATAACGAAGCAAGCCCTAAAATAACAGACTTCTGTTCACCACTGAATATACACTGTCTATACACTTTGAGGGCATGGGAGAGAGCTGCAGATCTTGTAAATAAGGTCTTACTAACTGGGGGAAAAAAACCCCCCTTTCTATTTCACAATTCTAAAATGTGTCATAGCTCTGAAAATGTCTTTGTAATCTACTCTGTGTGTGTGTTTGCTTGTGCATGTGTGGAATGAAAGAAAACAGTTTCTCAACATCTGTATCGAACCAGAAACTCGTGGTCAGGTTTTTTTGATAATGAGATAAAATTACCCTCAAGAAAAAAAAGACGTTTCTAGAGAAAATATAAATATGAAATAATTCTTTGGTCCTTTCTATCAGACAAATCTTTCTGTGACATAACCTCAAGTGATKAACATATTCTATGCATTTGTCCTCTTCTTGCAATTTCATTCATCATTTGTTTTATTTAGAATGCGAAAATCAATACTTTTGGAATGTTGCTGGCAGACAAGAACATCACAAAGTTAGCTTCAGAGACTCACTGCTTATCTTTATCTGACACAAGTTGACATTGGTCATTGGAAAATCACAGCATTTCTTTGGACTGGTGCGGTGATCTGCTTGCATGCCTAATGCCATGGGATGCTGGGCTAAATGCAAACCACCTGCTCTCTCTGTAAGACATAGGGAAAGGCTTTTTCTTTTATTGCTTCTATACGCTTAGTTAAATACTCTTACTCTGCTTCTCAGCTGATGTAAATTGAAGTTCTGTTGAAGTCAACTGAATTAGTGCAGCTCTGCCAACTCATAACTGCCCATGGTTATGTTCCTAAAATATTTACCAAATGGTTGCATCAGCTTTGAAATTCTAGATTTGGTAGGAATGCCATACATCAAATGTAGTAGAGCAACTTATTTTCAGAGCAGTTCTACTGATTTCTGGGAGTCTGCTTGAAGAGTGAAGTATTATTCTAGATGAATAAGACAGTCCTGATTCAACTCTTAAGCCACAAAGATAAAAACATAAGTGCATACCTGCAAAGAAAAAAACATAAATTCTTGGCAATCGGGATTTCTTTACTGATTGACTCCTGCTGCATGCTGCTGGTGGATTCCCATGTAAAAAGGAAAATATCAGGTACGTGATTAAACATACTTTGTTATGGTGTAGCTACACAAAACAAATGATGCTACTGCAACTGCATTCCTTAGAGGGTGATTTTGATCCTGTTGAAAGTATTAGCTGTGCCTTTGATTTACTAATTTCTTCTGCAAGCATGTCCAAATTGTTGTTGCATGCTGGATCCTCTGTATAGCATCATTTTAATCCCTTGTGTGCCCAATGAATACAAACTAAAAAATCTTAAACTGATCATAAAAAAGACTTATTGATAAGGTTTGTTTTGATATTTATAGTTAAAAATGTGTTTTTAATCAATCTTATGAATAATCACACTATTTCTAAAATCTGAAAGAAGGAAAAAAATCTACTAGAGTGTTTTAAGATAGAAAGTTGATTCTAATAAACTACATTCAGATGGGTTTTTTCCTAATGAGACAATCTAATACATACACATTTTCAGTCTTTTTAAAAAAATACTCTTTGGCTCCTTGCTTTGAAGATAATTCCGTCTATGAGGAGTTTTTTGCTGGGCTTGGGGTACAGATGGAATTTTCTTAGACTTTTTGATAACCTAGGGATGAGTGAAGTATAGCTTTGCTGCCTTTGAGTTCTTTGCCAGAAAACACTCTTTTTTTTCCTGGGTGCTTCATTAGACTGTGACTTTTGCAGATTTACAAAGGTGTATGAGTGACTTTCATCAACAGAGCACACACACACACACACAAGGTCTATAACATTGACAAGACTGGAATGACTAAATAAGTACAGGGAAGAGAGTATATCTGGATGACTCCCACATTAGACATCTGAATGACAACAAATACATGATGACAGCAGTAGGATAAGAAAGTGGAGTGCGGGTGAGAAAAATCTGGAGGTAAAGAATTAAGTTTAAATGCACCAGTCTGTCAAATCATGTGTCCTCTGCGATATTTTTCCTCTTCTTAACCATGTGACAAATATATAGAAAGTTGCCTTCATTTAATAGTGAAATTTGTTAAGATAAGGATATCAGTATTATCTCTGAACTCCTCTCCCATGCACTCCCCAGCATCCCCCACCCCCACTGTTTCAAAGCTTAATTCATTGTACAGCTTTTACCCAGCTCCTTTGCTAACCATGCCTGGCTTCTGGAGGCAGATGAAAAGCAGCAGCACACACATGCAACAAGTTTAGTGGGTTTGCCAAAAAGTTTGTTGAAAATAACTAAACTTTGAAGTCAAAGACATTAGTGCTGGTGTGATTTTGCAGCTCAGGCTCACAGCTAGCCTTCGCTCTTTGTACGTTCAAAGGCTGCTAAAAAGACAGAGAAGCTTTCTGTGAAAAGTAAACATGGTGCAGATATACTGTCTAGTTGACCTATGGTCAGAGATGATACATGTGTGGTTTTCTTTTTTCCTTTCAATTTCTTTCTTTTTTAATAGCAGCAAAATAAAGGGTTTCAAATATGCAAATATTTTAGTTTTGTATATTCTTAAATTAATCAAGAAGGCCTTCTCTGAAAGATGAAGAGTGAAAGATATGTAATAATGAAATAATAGCAATAAAAATATTTTTCCTGTGATCTGTTTCAAATCTTAAATGAGAACATAACTGCTCTGAATAAATACAATAAGCAAGGGATTAAGTTAGAGTTCTTGAGACTGAGGGATCCTGGAAAATGACAACCTCGGTTACTTCAGTTACACAGTATTAAAATTTCCAGAGGAGGTACAGGAGCAAACAGGAACCTATGTGCCAGTGATGGGTTGCTGTTCATTGTAGTTCCAGAAATCCCTTTTCAAATGCTGATAAGCTGCAGTGTGCTGCTATTGCTCATGGCATTGACAGTGTTACATGCCAATTACCTGTCAAAGGTATTTTCAAAGCAAATGTGCATCTTCTGGATTTTTGGCTTTGCTCCTCCTACAAGCCAGAAAAAGGGAAGTAATAAGGGGGGTATGTCTGAACCAAAGTGTGGGTTTTTTTCAAATGAAGAAAAATTATATTTATTATTTTTCACATTCAACAGAAAGTTTAATTTTGTTTGCTTGGAACATTTAATCTCCAGCATTTGTACAGAAAGCCAAATGGTTAGAGCATTTTTTGAGCATCTCYTCCGCTCCCAAGGAGACATTTAGAACGTGTGCCTCTCCCATGCAGCTGGAGTGACAGCACTATCCTGCCTCTCCTTTTCACTAGTTTGGAAATCTGACCACAGAGAAAAAAATCTGAGCCAAGACTGACAGTGTAGTTAACATAAAATCATTATTTTTATTATTGAAGTCAGATATTGAAGTCACATTTTTGAGTACTCTGGTATTCACCAAAAATGCTGTATCTGGCTCTAACTATTGTGCAGCTGTCACAACTATCGGTAGCATTTCCCTGTAGAGGCAAAGGACCATTCACTTGCTTGTTGCTGTGATGCCCACTTATAATGACAACAGAAATCAGGACAGACTGAGTGTTTAGGTACCACCAGCATGTTCCTCTGGATGCTTCAATGGGACAAAGACAGAGAAAGACAACAATGTCTCACAACCGCGTCCACTGACCTGTGCTGGGTTTATTCCAGCCTCTGCTCTGGTGACCAGCTGCTGGAAAGAGGGGAAAGAAACTCAATGGTGGCCCCATCTGCTCAGCTTCTATCCAGGGGTGGAGTAATTTTGGTTCTCTCCTTCCCTCCAATTCTGCACGTGCAAAACAGCTAATCATAATCTTAAGGCATGTTATTGAGACAGGAGGAGAACAAATTAGAATGTTGACATTAGGATCCTAAAGCTGAATTTTGTGTAAAATTTTCCAGTGTATGTAATTAATATGCCTCCTGGGGAAGTGCAGCTGGAAATTGCTACATGGAAAACTCTCTTTAAGACACACGGGGTTGTGATATACTAATCTAACTCAGAATTTAAGACTGAAATATAGATAAATTGATAGTTATAGCTACATAAATAACACAGCTTTAATCATGTGTGAATGTCCTAACTGGCATGTGAGATGCAGACTACTGCCAGTTTTTAATTTCCAGCAGAATCAGCTATAGCTGATTCCTACTGTGAAAATTTGTGTGTTACTGAATATGTGTTTTTAATGAACCCAGTAGTCATCCAAACAACGAAAAATCATAAGCTTCATCCTGTTTTTTGAGGTTTGTGGAGAACTGAGTTTGGCATCCTGCTTGCTCTATTAAAGGAAACAACGGAGTGTTTGGAAACATTTGTCTGTTTGCCCTATCATAGTTTGGTGGTTTCTGCTTTTTTGGACAGATAATGTGGCAAAAGCCCCAGTTGTGTTACCAGACCAATCTGGCTGAATGTGCCTAGTCAAACAGACCTGGAAGTGTTCAGATTACCTCTGACTAATGTGCTCAGCACAGCACAAAGTTACTGATAAATGATAGCACTTTGACTTGTTATCAGACTTCTTGTGGTATATTTTGATACGAAGCAGTTCTTAAAAGGTCTTTAATAAAAGTTGGGGGTAAACATAGTGCTACATGCAAATTAGCTCCCTCTTTTCAAATGTCTAGTGCCATGTTGAGTTAGAAAATTTTGGAAATCCCAATAACTGTCTGTGTTTTCATTTGTGTATCAGATTTTACATATATCACCCAAAAATTAAGCAAGAAAAAATCCAACATAAATACTAAGGAACAATTTTTTTTAGCAGAAGTACCTTGAATAAGTTCCGTTCTTAGCAAGACTGCATAGATTTGCATCATGCTGCCCTCTGAGGGAAGTCTGCCACATATGGTGGCTGTCATCTAGCTCAAAAATGGTCATTCATCTCTGAGGCACACACACCAGTATTCTTCAGGCTGGGGTGCCCAAGGCCTGTGTGATATCTTCTGATGAGTTGAGGAGAAAGAAGCGCTGGGACTAGTGCAAAGGCAGGGAATGACAATGCCACCTCAGGGACCTCACCTCCATTTTGGCCCTCTGGTGGGTGGATGTGAACTAGTTTCTACAGCACTCAGCTTCTGTAGTCAGAACTGTCTTTCTTCTTCCCAGGTGTAACAGCCTAGGAGCACTTAGCTGTGGACCATTACATCTGCGTTGCTGGTTGCTTGGTGTACTTTTCTTACAGGAGCTGCACGTGAACTGCCTTGCTGTGGCTTCATTTCTTTAAGGTTCAATTTACCTTCTGACTATGTTATATGACCCAGGGCCCCAAGAATACGTTGAACATTCCATTCCTCCTCTTGCTGTTTTGCCAGCCCTTTTCACTTGTATTAGCATTATTTTGCCTTCTAACTGAAAAGGGATTTTTTAGATTTTTTTTTTTGCCTCTTTTGGAGATTAATTAGATTTAGAGAGGGAAATGTTAAAATGAGAACATTTGTTATTAGCTAGCCAATAATGAGGTTTCTTTGCTGAGTTAGTGACAAAATTTTTTATAAATAGTATAAACTGATTTGTCACAACAGAACAAAGTAGGATGATTAATGAATTACATTCTTCCTAACTGAAGACAAGGATCCTTTCTTCCTTAAAAGACCAAAGAATCTGTATCTGTTTCAAGGTGATGGGAGACTGTCCTAATTCTCTAAAATACTGCTTAGGTAATAATGGAGTTCAGCTATTCCCTGTGTGGAGTTTCAAGCCAGAATGAAGCTGCAAATTTGTTTAACTCTCAGCTTGCTCTGAAATTTTGATTTTTCCATCTTATTACTAAACTTTTTCTAGTAGATTTTCTAATTAGTGAAGAACTTGCCTATGGCACAGGAGATTATGCTGTTTTCCAGGCCTATTCAGTGCTCCTTGTAGCACAAATCATTACCTTTGACATAAACATTGATCTCTCATTCTTTGTGTACGTTACTGATTTTCATACTTCATAATTGTATTTGAATTCCTGAGTTTTAAAGACACTGCACATTGTACACTTAGCTGCAATCAGGCAGAAGACGAAGCACAAAAAGAAACTGTTAAAAAAGAAGACACTGAAGAAAATGAGATTGAAAAGAGATTAAATAATGCAAATTGCATATATATGTGTGTGTGTGTGTGTGTGTGTGTATATATTCACACATATTGTCTATAGATATGTATTAGAAAACAAGAGCCCAGACTACAGCAGAACAGAACAGCAGCACAAATGACATACACACAGAAGTAAAGTGTCAGTGCCCCATAAAAAAGAAATACCTCCTGGAATCTAGAAGGGAAATTATGAAGCTTCAGAGTAAAGGAAATTGTACCAGATTTCCTGAAACATGGCCTTTTGTATATACTGCAGGAAGATGTGAAGTCCTTTTTGACCTTAAAGTCTGCTTCTGAAGGAGCTATATAACAATGTCATTGTAAAGGGCCTCTTCATTCACTGCTAATGACTTTCTTATCAAAATTGCACAGTTTACAATCCAAGGGATGATTTTTGTAGTTGCTTGCACTCCTAACTGCTCTTGGGATCTAGGAGTTGAGCTGCTTTTCGTGCCTTTTACCTTATCACCAGTAATAAAGAATCTGCAATTCGACACAGCAGAATTCATTCCACTCTGGGAGCTCTTGCAGTGCTAACTGAGGCAAAAATCTTGGTTTTATTAGAAAGTTGATAGGACTCTGAGGCTTAGAGGGTACTGATGTGCAAGAATGTGATACTTAAGAACTTTCTTGTTTTACAGTATTTACATTACCTTTATTTTCCTTCTGTTTATAATTTCTCTGTGGCTTATTTAAGGTAACTGCCTTCCTTGGAAAGGAAAAAATTGATATTATCCTAACCAATAATCCTGCAGCCTCTGGACTAAGGAAGCTTTATAGCAGAAGTCTTTACTGTGTGTTGGCTATTTTGTAACAGCTGTTTCTACTTAGAAACTGTTGCATTTTCATGCATGAACCTGTGTCTTGAATTCAGGACATGTATTTCAGTTTCTGAAAAGGAACTTGGGAGGCAGTTATTTAAAAGATTCTGTGAATATACATCAAATGAATTTATTCAAATATACGTGTAAGGTTTGCCCTTGGTAGTAAAATCAGTTAGCTTCATATGGAAACTACTTTCAACATAAGACTCCTGATGTTTCCTTGTCTGAGTACGTATTCTAAGGACTTTAAAGTTTAAAGGAGATGTATGTTTGGGAATACACAACACAGCTTGGCTCCAGGGATTAAGGAGACACCCAGCCTGGCCTATAGATTTCAGTATCCACCTAGATCTTGAGAGCATTTCTTCTGACAGAATGGAAGGACAAACAACTCCCACTGCAAGAATGGAGCAGAGTTAACACAGGAAATATTATGACTGCAGCATTGTTGGGCATTATTGCTATGTAAGATGACTTTTTTTTGGTTTGTCTAGGGATCTTTGCAGGCTTTAGATGGGATTCCCCAGCAGCCCATAATTCCATGCATCATCTTTATCATTCGCATGCTCCCAGAGACGCTGTAGTCTTTCAACAATGGTAAGCTTTGCTCTCTCCTTGCATTCCTACTATGTTATACCTCCAATAAAATGCCGTCAGAATGTCTGCAGAGCGACCTGCCTTAAAAGCAGATAAAACATATTTTGCAAACAAAGCTAATGGCTTCAGCAGTTGAGGACTAAATTGTTCCTTGCTTTTCTGCAAGTTGTTTGATAAACAGAAGTAGACAAAACACTTTATAATTACCCAAGGCATCCAAATAAATACATTAACTAATAACACCCTCATATGCCACAGTCATTTATTGGAAGAGCTTTGTCTGATTGCTATGATAATCTTTTCATTTCATGATATAGAAAAGGATATTAATAAATGTTTGTATGTTTGTGTACTTATAAGTTTCAGCTATATAAAAATTCTTATATGTTATCACTGGAACTTAATTCTCTTTTGCACATTGTAAACTTTTTCTGAAGTCTAAATGTAATGGAAGACATTAATGTACTTATTGTTCACTAACCTTGCTTACGATGTGTTTTTTTCTTTACAATACATCGGGAAGGCAAAGGCAATATATTTTTGCATAAAGTTTTTCTAATATGTAGGCAGATATATCTTATATATATATACACATACGCACAAACATATATTGGGTTGTTTAGCCTGGAAAAGAGGAGGCTTAGGGGAGACCTTATCGCTCTCTACAACTGCCTGAAAGGTGGTTGCAGCCAGGTGGGGGTCGCTCTGTTCTCCCAGGTGACCACTGACCAAACGAGAGGACACAGCCTTAAGCTGCACCAGGGAAAGTTTAGGTTAGACATCAGAAAAAAATTCTTCAGTGAAAGAGTGATTGGGCACTGGAATGGTCTGCCCAGGGAGATGGTGGAGTCACTGTCCCTGAATGTGTTTAAAAAAAGACTGGATGTGGCACTCAATGCCATGGTTTAGTTGATGAGGAGATGGTAGGTCATAGGTTGGACTTGATGATCTCAAAGGTCTTTTCCAACCTAGCTCATTCTGTGATTCTGTGATTCTGATTCTATGTGGTAACTTGTAAAATTAACCAGTAAACAGTTCATTTTCTCACCTGAGTGAAACTAACATTTGGTGTGTGTATGAGGAAAAATAATCTGAACTTTAGATAAAATTTCTATTCCGTCTTCCAGTAGTAAAGCTTTTCTCTATCACTGAAAGAAAATTCACTCCTTTTGAAAACCAAAAATGGATTCCACTGTGAGTGAGACCATTATTTCTAGTTAAAGTGAGTACCTCAGAAATATAATTCAATTTTGAAAGGTGTCGTAAGAATTTTTTCTAAAGTCTCTCCCTCTGGTATAATTGTGATACCAGCAGGATTTCTCTGTCCAGTTTCTGTCCATGTTTTCTGCCAAAAGAATAGATAGAGGTATCTCTTGTCATAGGTTTATTATTCTTTAACTATTTAACTATATTATATCATTAACTATTCTGCTGGCAGGTAAAGGTTGTGTTTGCTTTTACATACTGAGAGGTGATGGCCTGAAATGATGCCTTGGTGTAATGGCTTCCCTACCTTAGAGTCAAACACCAGAGACAGCTTTAACTGTCTGAACCATAAAGACGTTATCCTTCTGAATACTTGAGGAGCAGAGTTGGAAAGGATAATGTGATGCATATATAACACCTGTCATTTAGAGGAATGTGAAAGTGCTTTGGAAATTGTAGTACAGGTTTAGACTTTGCACTCTATGAAATGCAGTTTTCTTAGGGCAGGAATTTGGAGGGAAAAAATGTTTAACAATGCACAGCATTGGTAGACAATGTTTTTGGAAATAATTAAGGTGCACATAATTAAACACGAGGGCTGTAATGTCTCAAATCAATATGAACGAGACCATTTCTCAACCAGCTTTTTTCTGGCTGGTTGTGCTTTTTGTTGTTCCATTTTGATCTTGCAAATGCCCCAAAAGAAGTAAGGATAAACCAAACAATGCTAATTTCTGAAATGAGGTGTAAAGGACCTACTCAATATTTTGGGCCTGTCTCAACACCATAAAGCTTTGGAATATCCTGAGACCAATTGCCACAGTTGCACGTTTCTCAGTAAGGTTCAAGGAAGGTGGCCTCATCCCCTGTGCCACACGTGTGCATTTGGATGATGCTGTGGAGGCTTCAGTCTGCTCATCTGTGCTGCTCATCCCCTGCCATCAGTGCACAAAATCTTACATGCTTTTATGCCACTGGTTCTTACAATCTGTTGGAGCTCAGCTAAGCCTTTCGCCCAAACCATGACCTTGAGTGTACAAGGACTTCTAACCCCTCTTAGACACTGCTGTTTACTTGTTCTGTTTATGACAACCAGGTAGAAAATTACTCCATTGTACTGCTGAAGAACGGATTGGTTTCAAATTACTCTGAAAGGTAGCCAACAAAACAGCTAACACCGTGGGGCCAAGTTTTTAAATGGCCTTCAGTCTGGCTCTTGTGTTCCCAGGTTTGCAGTCTCAATCAATTGTAGAAAAAAGTAATTTCAGGCCAAATTAGATGCAAATCTCCATCTACCAGGTTTAGAGAAAACTGAATACATTTATGATTGAAAAGACAGTGGGAAAAAGAGACAGCACTTGAACTTCCCGTAGTGCAATTAGTTTTACTGTTCTTTTGTTTTACTCAGATTGTGTGATCTTTTTAAGTTGCAGCTGGTTGCAGCACTCATCACTGCCTCTTTAATGATGGGAAGCATCAATATAGAATGTAGTAATGGAGCAAACTGTGTCAGAGATTGAGTGTTAAGGAAACTTCCTTGTCTGACCATCCAGGAGCCACTCTGTCAGTCACTCGTGCACCATCTGAGCTTGGACTGAAGCCCTTTCACATCAGCACACCCCACACTCACACAGTCGGACCAGGTTTCCTCACCGGCTCAACCCCAGGGTTCCCATAGCAGAGTCTCAGACATCAGGATCCTTTAAATAATTTAATCATGATGCAACAAGAGAAAAACCACTTGAACTGGTGCTGGTCCAGGGAGGGACTCCAAACAAAGGAATCACTGGGCTTTTGTACCCTCACAGTCTGAGCATGGGAAAATCTGGGGGTCCTCCACTCCTGCCATGTGTCTGAGTGTCCGGTCCCCTGGCTGGCACCACAGGTCCCTGTGCCCTTTTTTGTGCAAAGATCAGTTCCAGTTCACAGCCTCTTGTCTGGGGCTCTCACCCCCCAGAGCTCAACCTGGAGTTGGCACTGCAGCTACTCACCAAGCTCCGGGCACTGAATGTGCTCCTCAACATGAGCATACTTCTCCCGTTATCTGAGTCTGTAGTAATATCCTGGATTGAAAAGCAGGTGTCAGTGTCTCCAGGTAATCTGCCATTTACTTGAGCCAAGATTTCAAAAGTGTAGATAGGGGAAAAGGTTGGGTGTGTCACAAAAAAAGGTTGGGTGTGCCACAAAAAAATTCAGTATCAATTGTCAGGACAACTGTTAGAATCCTGCTTCATTCTGCAGGATGCTTCAGGAGTAGGACCAGAGAACAACAACATGCCAACAAGAGAGAGGATTTGGTCCAGAGTGTGACAAGTTTAGTTTCCAAGATTTTGTGATTGCCTGAGAACAGCAAGATTAATTTTCTTGCCCTTTTCTATGCATGTCAAGATCTTGCAGCCTCTTCCACTAGAAGATGAAGAAAAGACTGAGCACAGAAGGAACTGAAAACAGCATGATTTTTAATACAGTCTGTCATCTAAAATAATTTTCCGCCTGGGGATCAATACTGTCCTAATTAAGGTCATCCTAAGGACTGATGTTCTTGGCAAATTTCCTTTTATAAAGACAGCTTTCTTAAATGAGAAAGATTTTTGTTTTCTTAAAGAAAAATTCTTTTCATGCATCGGTTTGTCATGATTACCAGTACTGAATTTCTCACTTTCAGCTATGAAAACAACTATGGAAACTTACACTTTCTGATAGAATAAATTTACCAATAAAACTGGTATACTCTACAAGTGATCAAGTTGAACATCTCATATAGCAAAAAGCACTTTCTTTGGAAAGTGCCGTATGTATCTTTCTTCTTTTTTTACCTTGACAGACCATTGCTTATAGTGAACAAATATCTCATGCGAGGAAACGGTATTTGCGCAACATCAGAAAAAGGAAGTTGCAGTCTGATATTTTGCTGCTCCCCAGAAAATCATGTGAAAGTCATCCAGAAAATCATGTGAAAGTCATCCAGAAAAGCTTTCACTGTGTTATATAAAAATTGTTAAATTCTCTTTGAAACAGGTTGCCTTCAAGTCATGCTGTCTTGATGGTTACTGTGATAAGAAGGATGTGTCTGAAATCTCGAAGGTAGGAATCACATGCTTGGTGTTGTATTTCTACCCCTCATCTGTGTAAAGGGACAAACGTACTTTGCATAGAGCAGATATCTCCTCTCAGGATGGTTGGCTGCCTTCTTAAACTGCAGCATTAAAAAATGAGTTGACCCTAGTGGAGGAGATTGCTGTACCCCATCTTTCTCATAAAACTGAAATCAGAAGCTGCCTTCGGGGAATCTGATCACTATTTTCTTAAAGTACACCTGAGTCTTTAATTATGTGTAACATAAGACATTTTAATTTGTGAGAAATGTTCTTTGATGTGTTTTTTGGTTTTCTTCTGTAACTGTCAGTTTCTTAGGATTTATAGCATATCAGCAAGCAAACAAAGGCATTCCGTCTGTTAGAGAAGCTTTTTTTCCATTGGAGGAAATATATCACCACCTTACTGTAAAACGAAGAACAAGGATCTAGAGAGTGGAGTTTACCATCAACACCTGAGTCTTTATGCTGGTGGTTCAAAAGGGTGCGATCTACATTCAATGCATCCCTAAAGTATGTAATGAGACATGTTTCTGTCCCCTAATGTTCTATGAGGAAGGTCTTTCAGTCTCTCACAGTAATGATCCTAAAACATGCAAATCAAATGAACTTCTTCTTTCATGGGGGTGTGATGTTTTTGCACAAGAAAATGATTGCCCTTACATTCCCAGTGCAAAGTCGTAATTACAGCATCAGGGAACTCTTGCAAGTAGCCTATAAACATCACTGCATCCTGAGTTTGGCAGGAACATTTTTGGCAGAGGATGCCAGTGGCCTTACATTGGTCACTTCAGTCCTGAGCTGCTATCTGACAGATGTGCTGGAAGGAACAGCATCAGGCTGTTAGTGCTCCTGGTCTCTGGGGTAGGGTTTCATCCACCAGATGTGTGATGGAACTCACAATCTCTTTAAATCGGAAGAGCCTAATAAATAAAGAAGAAGTTCCTCCAGTCTCTGATTAGTTTACTATATAGGGGGAAGTAGAAAACAAGCATTTTTTTGTAGTGATATTTAAGGTATGAAGGAAGGGTTCAAAGCAGTCTAACATAAACACTAAGTAGATAAAAAGTTGGAGCTCCTTGGAACTCTCATGGAAAGGAAAAGAAATACCCTTTCTTTTGAATATAGCTACTTTAGGTTGCTTTTGGTCCGTCCTGAACTGCAGCTGTAAAGGATTCTAGATTCCCAGCTCCAAGATGCAATTACTTACAGCTTAAGAGCCACGCAGCATGCAGGACTGAGCCGTGTCCCCGTATCCGGGACACATTAGGGGAATGCAGTTGACCCTAGTTCCCTAGACAAGTTAGAAACAATCCTGTAACTGTATCTGGGGACAAGCAGGTGGCACTGGAGTTCTCTGACCCAATTATAGTTGTAACTATGGCAAAGCTTAGCTCTCAAGGCAGGTTAATAAGCTAAAGGGACAGATTCATGTAATGTGCAGAGCATGAAAGCTTCTTTGAAGCAGATCCACAGTGCTCTAACCCGAAGTTCAATAGGCACTGTGCCAGTCTCTCTACTGTATCCCGTGTGAACTTTACATTGCTTTGCTTATTGGCGACATGCAGAATGCTTGATGTATTTTTCATCATTCTGACAGTCTTGTGGTATAATCTAGATCATATAGTCCCTTTCTTTAGCAGCAGGCGCTGCTTTTCCCAGCTTTTAAAAACCATCTACAAAATACTTTACTAGTGAAGGCTAAGCTTTCTTTTGTAACAAGTTCTGTTATTCCTGTTTATTTGTATGTCTATTGCTCCTTGCATTTAAATGGGGAATTAGCTTGCTTGAGTCAAAGCCAAGTCTTTTGAAGCTATGCCATGTTGAAGGAGAGTATCTAGGAGTAAAGTGGGGAATAGATCTGTCAGTAAAAGACTCAGTTACCCCTGTCATAAGAAAATAGTAGGCATCTGCTTCAGGGACATTTCTGTAAGTAGGTACATGTACACTTAATATTTTTCAGTTGAGGGGAGCAAATGTTGAATTTTCAACTTACTAGGCTCTAATGGTTCCTTTAAAAGCCTTGTGTTTCCTTTTGTCTTCATCATGTGAAAATTCTGACTAACCCTAGAATGACACCTCAGGTTTCCTTAGGAAGAATTGGGGCTGCACTGAGCCCCAAGAGTTAATCAAGAGTTTTGCCATTGTCTTCAGTGTAACAATTATACACCTGCAGCTCAATAGCCTGATTTTAATGTCCCATATTTTCACGCAAAGCTTTGTGGAGATTTTAAGCTCACTAGAGTGGAAAGCTGCTGATTTTCAATTTTTAAAAGTGTTAAAATCATTAATAATACGGATTCATTTAATGTACTTAATAATATGTACTCATACAGTTAAAAGAAGTGAAAAGTAGGAAAACCAGAGACCATAAGGACGGGTACTGGGGGGGTACTCTTCGATGAAAAGGCTATTACTTGCACCAAAGATTTCCTAGGAACGTGTTTAATTCCAGATACTGTCTTTGATCCCACACATTATTAGTGAAAAGTGAGCCTAAATGGGCCAAAAGAAAAAGGCCAGCATAGTAAGAGCACATTAAGGCATATTTTGAATGGAAACTTGTGATACTGCAGTCATGAATATGCTTATAGTTGATCTAACTTATGGACTGTATTCAAAGTGATATAGCTAGCTTATGTATCAATTACAACGAAAATATGGGCTTTAGAGGCCTGCCAAAACCTCTTGATACAGGGACCACTCATCTGTTGTTGGGGGCTAAGGCACTGTAATTGATACCTGAGCTAAGTAGGATAAAGACAGATAGCATCTATGTAAGAGATTGCACTGTTGTGTACAGATAGCTAAACCATCATAAAATAACTTAGCATGAAGAGTGTTATACAGAGCTCAGGGTGGGCTAACTTGAAGGACTAGGGAAAAAAAAAATACATGTCAATTGACAACATAGAAAGCAGTGCGGAAAAAAGCAACAACCTACCACATGGCTGAAGTCCTGCAGATATCATGGTGTGCTAAGCAAAGGACTGGGAAAATACTGGTTGAGAAAGTAAAAAGGAGTAGAGAAACAAAGTTTAAGTAGCACATTACTGAAATCTTACAGAAAGGAATGAGGAAAAAGAGAATAAAAGAAAAAGAAACAAAATTGAGAAGAGGAATTGTATCTACAAGAAACAAAACCTGGGAATTAAAAAACCCTGAAGTTATCAGAAACATGCTATAGAACCATTATTGAAATGGAGGAAAGGGAATAGATAGCAGAAAGTGAGAAATATGGAAAGTCCACACAGGAAGAAAGAAAACAAGGAGATTTCCAGAACCTTGTGAGTAACATTTTCTTGTGAGTGTGCTTTTCTGCAGGACCTAAGTTTTGTAACTTATTTTCTGCCTCTGTTGTTGGAGGAGCCAAAGCTTAAGGGCAGGAAAACAGGAAAACATTCCATTGAAATCAAATCTAAATCCAGACATGAGCCTGGTTTTCAGCTTACAGCCTAACTCTAAATCCCTTTAAAGTTTTCTTGTCACTTAATTGCACTACAAAGCCTTGGCAGCTTCCTCACATCACAATTCTAACCTGTCAAAGTAAGTAAAAGTAGATATAAAACCCCTCTAGCATCTGTCAACTTTTAGAAACTATTTTCTAGCTGCAATTATGTACCAAGCAATAAGTTCATTATGTCAGGTCATATGGCCCAACCTACAAATTACAGTCCATCAAACTTATTTGAGTCTTGCTTTATTAGGTGGCCTTTCTGGGACAATAAAATCCACCTTTATCATATCTGGAACTAGAGTCTTTGATCTCAAGCTTCACATAATGCATGTTTGTTCGAACCAACATAGAAAGAAGAAAGATAATTAAAACAACTAAAACCGCTCTCAGTTCACTCTTAAATGGTAGAAATGCTCTCAATTGCATGCATAGGCAGTGGAAATCTTTATAACTGGGGTAGTTCCTGGGGGCTTCTGGGGCATATATAGCAACATGTAGCATTATGGCAGCCTCACATAATCTTTCCAAAAAGCTACTGTAACCACTGGACTTCACGGAGACATATTAAGGTCCCAGTTATTTCCTATGACAGTGCATGGAATATTGTGGCCTATGTTACCTTGTGGATGTAGTGCATCCTTCTGTAACAATTACACAATAATTCAAAGCTATTTTTCCATTGCATTGAAATTTTGTAGCATAAACAATGCTTAGATACTTTACTGTTGGCTTAATTAGGGAGGGAGTATGGGAGCAGGGGATAAAAAAAGAAAAGTTTTTGTAGTCTTGGTAAAAGTGGAATTGAGATTCAAGCTGGTCACATCAATACCACATATCAATAAAATGTGGATTCAAATCAAAGTATTTCATCAGTTGTCACTGTAATCAGTGAACAGCAGAGTAGACTCAGGTTTCACATACTCGCACTGTACCAACAGAACTCAACTGATTTTAATGACATTACTTCTGCTTTGGAGTGCTGCTTATGGGAATTGCACTATGACATTTACAAATACATAACAGTTAGTACACTTGCACAACAAAACAGCGAGCAGTCTTAAAATCTCATATTAGCACTTTGCTGAGAATGGACATGCTGAGCATGTCTGCTCATAAAGAGCACAGGTCTGATCTTTACAGTAGGAAGAGATCACAGTTCAGTTGGATTTTGGTTTTTTAGCTGAGTTATTTTTAAAGGGTATTTCTTTGGACCTGGAGAAATGCAGTGCTGAAAATAAGAAAATATTTTTATATATATATATAGGTATCTGATCTTAATGTTTCCATAGAAATAGTGGTTTTCTTCCCTATGTGCTTTTTCAAAGAAATATTTACAGGTACTTATATGGGTTGTGTGTTGCTATGGAAAAGTCAGGGAGGGGTAAACAAAGAAGAATTATTCTGTTTATAAAGAAAACAGAAAACAGGTGAAAGAAAATACAGCTATCCTCATTTTACACCTGAGAAATTTGAACACAACAAAGATAAGAGCCCAACTCTCATGGAAATCTATCTATCCTTTTAGGTTCAGCTGTCATTTAGGCATTTTTCTGCCTGCAGGGTGTTCACAGAACATCAACAAATCATTACCCTCTGTCACGGTCTGGACAAACTTAGGAGGAAGACTCGAAGAGCTTCCTCTGCAAAAGATAGGGTTCGAAACTCCCTTCCCCTCCCCTTAAGAATTTCTGGGAGGAAAGTGAAAAAAAACCTGTTTATTTAGCAAAACCCAGCTGCTTGGGGGGGGTGCATGCAGGCACCAGGGGAAGGGAAAAGAAATAAAAATAAAAATGAATAATGTTAGATAATAAACCTCTTGTGAGGAGGATAACCTGAATGAAAAGTCCTGAGTCCTTGGCAGGTGTGGTCTTCTGCTCTGTCTCTAGCTAGCTGCTTGAGTACGGAGTAGGCCCTGTCCAGGCCCAGGGGGTGTAGGCCCCAGAGAGATGGTATGTAGAACAGAGCCCAGCTGTCTGCTGTACAGTTCCAAAGGAAGAAGAAAAAGAAAATACAATCCCAGAAAAAAACCTGTCTTCTTCCAGTGCCTCAGACAGAGGAGGGAAAAAGCCAAAAGCAAGTTTTAACTCCGTCCAAATATCCCTCAGCTGAGTAAGAAACCAGGCGAAAGCTCACAAGAAAAAGGTAACGGTAAAGAAAGTGTCCCTTCGCCTCCAACTATAGAAAGCGACTGCCGAGATGTTCTCTCCTCAGAACCATAACATAGCGAGCTGATAAAGGTGAAAGAATGTAAATATCCTTCGAAGAAAACTAAAACATAGCTCCTGGCTTCTCGAGCCAGCATAAAGACGCAGAGTTAATACTTTTCATTAAGCAGGTGATTGGGATATATAGTATCATAAAGTCACTCCAGGACACCCTCCCCTCACACTCTACCTTTTACCTGCTTCTGCATTCAGATGCACCCCTTCATCATAGCTGTCAAAACTGTCTTTTGTAAAAAAGACCTGTCACCCCACCACCCCAACTTCTAAAGAAATATTGGCAAGGCCCAGTGATCAATAAGAGAGCTCAGAACAGGAACAAAAGAACTGGCACTACCAGCAATGAGACATTGCTTTCCGTCCCGCTGAATGTCACAGTGTGGGTGTGGGCCCTCTATTCAAAACGTTATCACAGTAACTCTGCAGTCTGATCACTTTTGTTGTTTCAGAACTGATATTGGAGGAAGTGGGTAGGTCATTCGCTTGTGTGTTCAGACTTGACAGTAAGTTCTGCACTCTCTGATTGTGAATGGTGGGGGTCAGAAACATGCCCAAGCCCTCAGGAAGAGGTTAGAACTTTAGTTCAAATTTAAATGTGAAAACAATCTTAGTGACTACAGCCTTTCACCTCCCTCCTTCTCCTGTCAGGCATTCCTGATCCTTGCACTCTGCAACTGATGGAGCCTGGATTCAAGCTGATGTTCAGAGTCAGCAGAAGCTGGCTCAGAGACATCAGCTAAGAAACGCACCAGGAGAGGAGAGTGGAGGAGATACAGGAGAAGGTGACCRGCCACATTACATGTGCAAGAAATCAAGTACTTAAAGTACTTAGTTTGGTACCACAGTTCTTTGTTAGTGCAAGGAGCCTGAAAAATAAAATCCCACGAAAGCTGTCTCTGTGTTAGAATCCACTCCAAGTAGGTAAACAAGACAATTTTCCTCAATAACAGAGTAAAAGGAACAGAAATTGCTCCTCAAGAACAGAGTAGAAGAGGATCTTCTGCACACGCTGTTCTCAGTTGCTTTGCCAGACAGCCTATATTGAGCCCGAGAGAGAGTACAAGCTAAAGARCTCATCCAGAACTTGATATCTGTAAGTGTGGTCATAAAACCTGTAATTTTGGCATAACCAAGCCATGCCATAACTGTGTCTGTACATCCTCCTCTGAACTTTTAGAGTATTAGCTCCTGGTGTGAAAAAAGTTGGTGGAAAAAAACCACCTGACTGAGGATTCTGGAGTCATGCTACAAAATGGGCTACTTCTCTCTTTGGTCACAGAGCTGGATGTCACAAAATGTCAGTGAAGGATGTCTCACTGACTCCTCAGTTAAGAGCTGATGCCTGCATGCATCTCATTTCTACCACGCTACCACACCTCAACAAGACAGTCAACCAGCACCTGATATTCTTGGATCTCAACTCTGCACTCCATTATTCTCTACATGTTGTATATTTCTTTTGTAACTAATCTTTTCTTTTTGTTGAACTTCACTCTGTCTTGGTATGTCTTTCTGACTAGCGTTGTGTTCATCTTATCTCTTAGGTGAAAGAGGATGGAATAGTCATCCAGTGAGAGGGATTGGCCAGGAGATGAAGCCAAACATCATTTAAATAACCCRGACTGGTTCACAGACACAGCCTGGACTGAGACCAAGAGAATACTTAGAGCCTTTTTCACCTGAAACTTGAGGGATGTGGGGCTTTTTATATATTCAGCAAGGAGTGCAGCACAGACAAAATGTCAGTGTTCATATGTGAAATCTAGAAAGCTGGAGGTGGTAGAAGGTTTTTGCTTTTTTCCCCAGAACTTGTTAGGTGACATACTTGRCTATTGTATTGGCTTGCCTCAGAGGCCTATCTCTTCATCTTTTACTACACTTGTGGATAGAAATCCACAGCACTGTCATATTCCCTATTCCAGTTCAACCCCTTTGGAAATCAGAAATCACTATTGCTTCCTTTCTGAGTCATAAAACTATCTATAGCCTTGCTTTTAGTCGTAGTCACCTACACCTTTTGCCAGCCTTCCCTATCCTTATACCCATTCCATGCTGATCTCATCTGGAAAAATCCTGCACTTGTTAAATCATGTCTCTCACTCTTTACTAATCACTCAAGCAAGACAAGACCTGAAGGAATCAGTGCTTTCATCCAGTGTTCAAGGCTCCTCTCTGCTTCAAGCCTTCTCTCTGCTTCAGGAATGTCAGCTCTAACCTGGTAGGCTAGAGTAACAATAATCACGTATAATAAGAAATGAGGACTTTAAGGACAGCAGTGGGGGAATGTAAATATCTTGAAAGTAGGAGAAAGACCATGATAGGGCTTGAATGCTAATCTGGGTTGTGAAGGTTGTCAGAGTTTTGTGAGCTGAGCATGTGTACAGGGTCACCTAAGATGTGCTAGAAACTTTAGACTTCTAAATGTAAATGTCAACAGAAAATAAATGGCAAATGACTGATAGAGTGGGGGGATGGAGGCAAACAAAGTTTAGATGCCAGCATAACCTGAGATGTGTAACAGGGCTAAATCTTGCTTGAGATGAAAAACCTGTAATGCAGCCAAGAACTGAATCTATCTCCTGAATTCCAATTCTTCATCTTCTACAGCTGCAGCTTAACCCTATTTCGAAGTCATCTTTGGACTGTAAGGTCTCTTAAACAAGCCACTATAGCTCATGACTTCTAACAAAAGTTAGTCTAAGGCTGTTACTTAAAACAGCTGCTCGTGTGATATATTTTTCTAGTGTTGTCCTTGAAAAAAAGGTATTTCAACAATAGAACATGTCTACACAGCAAAGTGTAGCTTGTTTAATTCTCTGATTCAGATAAGAACTTCTCCTTGGAACTGTTGTAGCCTTGTTGTCTTGGCTGTCATTGAGTCTGTCTGTGCTGTTGTGGGGAGGCAGGAGGAAGCAGCTCAGGCTTGCAGCAGTGCAGCTTCTGAGCTTGTTTGGGTGATGTGCAGGCAGCAGGTGTGCATATCTATTTACACCTGAGTAAGTAGTCTAGCATCACTGAAAGAAAGGCTGTAAGGCGTTGAAGAATAAACCCTGAAGGTGGGTTTAACTCCTAATTCAAATCCTAATCTAATTTTCTTAGAGTGCAAAATTCAGATTTGTAGCTCCAAATACTCCATAATACTGAAGGTGATTATGGGGGCTTCAGTTTACACGCTTGCTCTAAGAATACAGTGATTTAAAATCCAGCTGGAAAATTTTGAGATGTTTATACTCCTTTTCTAAATTTTTGTGTTATGCCTTCTGGTTATTACCAGAAGATAGAGAAGACAGAGAAGAAAAGAATGAAAAATAAAAGGGATGAATAATACTTTGAAAATACTTTTAAAGTATTCTAGAACATAAAAATGAAAATCAGTATTTTTTTTTACATTTCATGGGCAATACAAACAACAGGATGTTCAGTACTTCAGCTACATACTGATTTTTCTAGGTTCTGTCATTCACAAAATTTAAGAAGTACTGTCTCGTGATACTTTTTCTTTTTGAGATTGCTGATAAGATCTAGGGACTGGTCCAACACCGCCAATTTATTAACATCACTAGGAACTGTAATATGTATCAACTGCTTGAGCAACTAATGATGCTGTCACTATAGCAGATGATAGAAAATGGACTAATTTCAGAAGTGTATCTATGTGCATGTATGTGCTTGCACACCTACACAGGGCAGTCAGAGTGCACTCAGGCAGAAGAGGGGAGATGGCTCATCTCAGAGAAGTGTGATTTCCTGCAGTTAAGAAGCTGCTCTAACCATGATGTTTAGTTTTGAGCTGAACAGGGGATCATCTTGAGAGTTAAGAATCTTTGGTGTGGTTTTGGATCTTGTGTAAAGTATCAGTAAATCTATAAGAGCCACTTGAATTATATCAGTTTGGAAAGGTGTCTATGAATTTAAATGCTTTGTTTGCAGAAATGGTATACATCGCTTTGCACTATGACTAAACAAAGATGTGGCTGCTTTGGAAAAGCTTACCCAGGATTAGTTCTACTCTCTGAGGGAAAACCTGTATAGAGTAAGAGTCTTTCTGCTAACTTTTGGTAGCAATATCTGCTAAGGAAGATCCAGACACAGGCAAGTCAGGAGGAATTTCAGGGTTCTTAGCACAAGAAAACTTGAGGATCACATCTGCTATGCTCATATTCAAAGGAAAAGAAGACAAGGACAGGAGTCTACTTTGACTTTAGAACTGAGGAAAGAGGATCAAGGAGAGAAACTGAAGTAAAATAAATTATATAGTCATAGCCTCTTAAAGTTAAAAACGCCCTCTTCATCCACCCCCTCCTCTTTGTTATCATTCATCTGTGACATACAAGCAAAGACTCTCGGTTAAAGGAAGCATCTCTGTAAAAGCAGGGGGAGTAGAATTATGAGTATTTTCTTTTCTGCAGCAAAGGAGAATTGAAGCCAGTTCTAATATTAAAACAGATAGCTGGGAAATAAATATTTTACTTAGTTATTTGCTGAGAGGAGAGAAAAGACTCATTTTTGGCATTAGCCCAGTTAAGAGAACTTGAAGGTTAAATAAACATAAATTCCTGAGAGGTAACTGAATGATACGGGTCTAGAGAGAGGATAGCAACATGAAGCTAGAGTATTCTCAGCAGTGCTGTTATAGAGCATTTGCTGTGCTAACATTACCTTATACTATAAATTGCTGTATCTTTTGCTGTATTTTACTAGGCATTGTAGTTTGTGTTGTATACTTCCACTGCATTTTCCTATTGTATATTATAATAAGATATATAATTCTGCCACAACAAAAGCAGATGCAATAATTGATGTTGCTTGTATATTTTAGACTATCATTTGAAATCAGCCTGACTTTCCAACTTGGCAGTAAATGAATATTGATACAAAAACTATTCATGTAACGTAAAGCTTTTTACTCTGTGTTCTAGTAGTGTTTTTTTATTTGTTTGGATTTGAGATGTCTCTTAACCCATCTAAGTGGGAGAATAGGAGTAAATATATTTTTACTTCTGAAAGTTGCATAATACAATGATTCTGATTGATTAAAAATAGAACAAGCACAGGAAAAGGTATTCCTTGGAAGTTGGACTTTTCTGCTGCTTCTGCTCTATGTCCTTTTGATCTCCAATGTTACATGCAAATTCTATCTGACTAGAGAAGGTAGAAAGTTTCTTGAAAATTAATACTTCATTCTCTTTTGCCATCTGTGAGAGAGAGGAGTGAATTCTACTGAGTTTTGAAATGTGCCTATGTCAGAAGGGACATAGATTTTTCCTGTTAGTAGCAACTGCCTCCTTTGGAATACCTCTGCTCCTCTTCCTTTCTTGACCATGTCAGACCTTTCATCAGTTGAGTGCTGAATGAGTAAAATGACTGAAATAAATAATACTCCACGATGTACCAGATTTCAAGTAGGAAAAAGTAGACCTGATATTTAGATAATACTCTTTAAGAGCATGCTGGCTAAAAGTCATTGCTAACAGTGTTGTGTCCTCAGGGTAAGCAGTAACAGACCCAAGAATAAAAAGATTGGCTTTTCCTGAAAAACGTTCAGTTACTGCTTCAGCTGATATAGATACAAGTAGCACCGTTGTAACGGTTCTTCTTGATCAATGAGTTGAATAAAATATATAGAATTTCTCCCTCCTAAATTAGAAATTCACTAAGAAGTTTCAGGAACATATTGCAGTATTTGGAAAGAAAAAGAAAAGTTTCATTAGATGCTTTCAAGAAGAATGGATGGGGATCCATAGAGCACTGAATCCACTTTTGGAGATCTCTTGAGCACTTCTGGTTTGTATATCTTGCCCATGTCTCAATTTCTTATATGGGAGAGCCCCACCAGGGTGCCAATCTCACACCTTCTGCATGAAAATCAGACTTTGATGGGACACATGCCTTTGATACCTTTATAGACTGTATTTCCCCATCAGGTCCTCAATCTATATTACTGGACCAACAAAACATGGGATGTTCCTTGGTTGAATATTTAAGCAGTTAAAGAGATAGAGAGAATTTTATCATGTTTTATCTTTCTGAACAGTTATGATTTTGCTCAAGGCCTAAGAGGAGTAGCAAGAGAGGTTCAATAACCTTACCCAGATGTTTGCTTAAAAATGAGAGAAAGAGGAAAGTGTTTAAAATTGACGAAATCACAGTCCAGAGGACCAATAATTGAAGAAAACATAGTTAATTTCTTGCACCTGAAATGAAAGGACTGGGAGACTGAATGCTGATGATGGTGGCCATAATATGCCAGATGACTGATATTAATTTTCTTAGTGAGACTCTTTCATGGTTGATAGGAAGAAGAGATTCCTAAATAAGTATTAAAATGAATACTCATTCTTTGATTTTTATAAACTATTTGCAAATTATGTTGACAGATGGAAACACTTGATAATCTGAAGTATCACACTTGTCTCTCAAAAAAAAATTAAAAAAAAAAAAACCAGAACAAGAAGATTGTAAATTTCCCTTAAGCATGATATGATATCAACTGCACACTAATCTAAAAATATTTTTATTGGAGAAAACCAATCATTGGTAACTTCATAAATTTTAATGGAGCAATTACACACTGATCAATAATGCTACATGTAATGATTTCTCTTTCACCGACACTTTAGTGTTGTCAGTTGACCTTTAATAGAGATTCAGCGATGCAAAACAGCTCTTCCATAGAATCCAAAGTAATGGGATTGGGCCTTCTAAAAACTCAAATCACATCCTCAAGTTCAGCTAGTGAAAAATGATCCTGAATTATCTAGGATCATGTAAATAGCAGAAGAGTTTTGGTTTTTTTTGCCTACAAAAACCCTAGCTGTTGTCTGTGATTGGCAGTTTGCAATCAGTACTGTCCTTATTAATTATCCTCAGGTTTTCTTGTTGCAAAATGGACCCAAGAAAACATTTTAAATTTCAACAATGCCCCTGATTGCCATGGTAAGAATAATAGACCTGAAAGTTAGATGCTATCAAGATACAGATTTACAAACTCAGTTTTTCACAATGAAGTGAAGAAGCTAAAGTGAACACTGATAAGTGAGGGGGGGAGGTGAGGATGTGGGCTGCATTTTAATGTTCATTATCTCATTTACACTGTTGGCTTCATATTGCCAAGCTAAGTTCTTGATCAAGTTACATATGGTTTATGTCACATTATAGGGAACATTAAGCTGCAAAATTAATTACCTCAGTATAGGATATCCCCCTCATACAAGGTGGACCCTGTACGCCTATAACCATGAGTGGCCTCCAGCTCACTCTCCAACTCACAGCAGAGGGTGAAACTGCATTTTGGCAACTCAGTTTATGCAACTGATCTCAAACATAACTTGCTTTGCATATAATGATACACTTCAGAGTGGTCTGGAGCTGGCTGAATGCTAGGGTTGTTCTGTACCATGTTGTCTCCTTCCTCCTGACTTTTGCTTTATGTTTTATCATAAAGTTTTGCTTTATGATTTACTTTGTGAGGTAGAAAGGAGGCCAGAAATGTACAAGACTGTCTCCCGTTGACAGGCAGCAGGTCCTGCTGTGAAAACCTGAGATATTTGCAGAAATTGTTAGCAGATCTGTAGAGATTGTCTGAACTGTATTTGCAGCATTTAGATTACTTCCTCTGTCTTCTTTGGGATGTTAACAAAGGCTTTGATATACTGAAAAAACGGTTTTGAGAAAGGAAAATTGTTACACACGTAGGTTATGGCAATGCTTTTACCATCCATTTAATCATAAATGCTACATTAGAAAGTAGAAGCAGATCTATAGAGGGAACAGTTGGTCCTGGGGTCCACACAGACTCTGTCACTCTGGACTAACTTTTGTATGGATCAGTAGAGTGAGCATCTTCAGCAGTAGCAGTGCTTTAGATGCTTTCCTCCTGCTCATCTTCTGCTTTATCTTCATCATGAAGGAATCTGATATGAAAGGATTCTGTGATGCCACAAGTATGGCAAGTTGGAGATAGTTGAGAGAGTTGCTTCAAAACTAATAATCCAAACTACAAGGCTACTGTGAATGCACACGAAGACTTCTAACATGATCCTCTCACTCTATCTGCAACTCCCACATGAAGCTGTAGGACCTGCAAAAGAGTAAGCAAGTCCAATTATTTTCTGCTATAATTTGGTGTCTTAAAATTTTGCTGCATATAGCTGCTAGCTCCCTGCTGGTGGTAAAGATACATAAAACATTTGAGTTAGGCAAATTTTTAAAAGTTTAGGTCTGTATTTGTTACATAGTTACACTGATAGCAAGCAATAGATTTGGATTCACAGTCACAGAACCACAGCATGGGTGAGGTTGGAGGGACCATTGGAAGTCATCTAGGTAGCAATATCCACTGCTCTCCCCTTTATCAGCCTATCAGGCTCTATCAGCCTCTCTTTATTCAGCCAGTTGACCCATCATAGAAGGCAATCAGGATGGTCAAGCATGGTTTCCCTTTGGTGAATCCATGTCTGATTACACATGAGGAAATTTCTTGAGGATTAGACCCAGAATCAATTCAAATGGGTGCATGCAAATATGCATGAACTGATGTTACAAAAAATGTAATAAAACAGGTGGTGTCCAAAACCATAGTTAAGTCTATGAAAGCAGAGTGTAAGACAGCATTTGAATGAAGCTAAAATGCCATAGTGAGCCTACAGGAAAGGAAATCCCATCAACCGTAGATTTCATTTCTTCTGCAAAATGCAGAGGACTTTTACAGCATTCTCAGAATACAGCAGATCTACAGTGCATCTTATGAGTAATAATAACTATTTTGCTCCTACAGTTAGGCTTTCATAATGCCCTGCCTACTTCAGAGCAAGATTAACATGTATCTGAAATCATAAGAAAAGTAGATATGATTAACTTCTTAAATAACTACAGGACGATTGAATTCAGATCTAAGCCAAAACATCTGTGGACATTAAGTTAGTGTTAAATATGGTTCCTTTTGACAGAATAAAAACTATTAAATGATTTTTTTAGAAAGACGCAAGGACTTAGGGGTTTGAACCAACTGTTTTTGCAATAAAGTGTTGACTAGCAATGATTCTGCATATAAATGTGAGGACGGTACATGAGCTGTTGAATGAGTGCATACGCTATATTATGAGAAAAATTAAACTTCCAGTTTTCTTCTTTAAAGGAGAAAAAAGAATATTTACTTAACTTCAGGATGATACTCCAGAACTTGATATGCCATTATCATATTATTATGCGTAATGTTTTGTTAACACTGTTTTTGCTACAGCACACACATCTAAAGGAAATACTTGTGCTTGGAGTTGTTGAGGCAGTACCAAGATTAATCATCAGGGTTTTTTCACGTGTGGTGGGGAAGTGATGTGCTTTTCTAACTTGACTCAAGTCCCTAATCAGAACTCTCGGTTTCTCTCCATTTCAGGCTCATTGAATTTTATATTGGAAAAATATGAACAACCCCCCTCTAATTATCTCCTGGTTGCTAACAGTGGTGACTTCTCTTATTTTAAAAAATGTCTTCACCCAAACTGCTAGACATGGCAAAGTTTGGTGTCAAAAGGACCAGGAATATCCCTATGAGGTTTTAAGCACCAGTCAGCAGAGCCTGCWTTGCTCTATAAACAAGTTTCAGTGGCACCAGTCAAGTTAGGCCAATGTGCTTCAACTAAGCATCCACAATGGAAAAAACATTGTGTGCTTTGTACTGGGGTTGTCTGATGTGAAATCTTTCTTGCACTCTGACTTTTGTACCAATAGTAATACATGAGCCTGCTGAAATCTTTTGCAACAGTGAGGTTCCAGAAGATTTATAGGTGAACTACACTAAATCATGCAGGCTGGTTTCCTCCCACAGTGAGTTTGCATATGGTGAAAAGACACTGAAAGCTCAGAATATTCTGGAATCTGAGTGAGTGGAATGAAAAAAAAGAATGTATAGGAATGAAGGTTTCTGTAAAAGCAGAGGTTATAACATCAGCTGACAGCTGTAAACAAAAATTAATCACTTTTTGCTAGAAATATTTTAGCATTTCAAGTTACAGGAACATGATACTACAGAGCATAACACCATTGTGAATTTACATTGAGTTTTGCTATCTCTAAAGAATACTATCACATGTGAGCTGGGACAGAGAGCTAGTGGCTGTTGTATTTTTGTATACTTATTACACTTTTGGCTTAACGAAGAGACATTGATATCATACACCCTAGTATTCTGTAGAGAATTAAAGTGGTTTTGCTCAGAAACCACAGGATCTTGTTTGGTAAGTCTCTGGTTCTGAAGGAAGATTTTTCTTTTTACTGGGTCATGGTTAGTGACTGAAACCATGTTAGAGTTGCTGTGCAAGAAAGAGACCAAATTGCTTAACATAATATTTTTCAAGATTCTACTTAGAAGTCATATGTCCTTACTTTTCTGTTGACTTGGGAAAGAAACTGATACTGTGCAAACCTTTACTGGATCTGTCTCTGTGTGCCAAAAAAAGGGCTTACTTGGATTTATATTTTCCTGGTGTTTCTAATGCTAACTTCCATCCTGCTATCATAGCCAGCTTTCCTCTTTGGAGACATGTTACTCAATTATACAAGAAATTCCTCAAAGCTGTGAAACTAATCCCTGCCAGAGGACAGTGAGCTGCAATTGTCGTTGTCCTTCAGGAAGTATTATTGCCAGTATTTCAGTTTTCTCATTGTTTATTATTAAAATAATACTCATCTATTTATAAACAGACTGAATACAAATTCTGTGCCTTGGCTGGCCTTCCAAAGTGGTTTTTGACTTTGACATGTCACTGAATACCCGAGGAAAGGATTATTTCTCTAAAATGCTATCCTATTGTATTGTGACTGAACAGAAGTAAAGGATTTGTGAAGTATCTGAATGTTGCTAACAGGAATGGCCTCTTTCTAGTTTGTTACTCATTTAGCCACAGTTTACATAATTTAATTTTGGGCCTTTGGTTATGTGTTTCCTGGGTGATTTGGCTAACAATTTTTTTTTTTTAATGAAATTGAACTACTTTAGAATAGGTCTTTCCATTTAATATCATGGAAAAGAAAAGGTTAATTAAGATGCCAGCTGATCTTCCTTACTGAAAAACCCACCTTGGATTGGCTTGGAAAAGCTGTCATGGCCCTTAGAATAGCAATATTGGGAATCTATGTGTATGAAGGCAAGTTACAACTTGGATGTATGTCAGTCTGCTGAGGTCTAGATTTTCAAGTGCAATTATCATGGAGGAAAGAGGCATCTACAGCTTTTAGTGTGTCTGGTTTTTTGTTTTGTTTTGTTTTGTTTTTTCCCCTTGGTGATGTGTTGTGGTTTTTTTGTGTATTTTGGGTTTTTTGGGGGTGGTGGTGAGGACCAACCCAGGACACTGTGTTGGTATGCTGTTGTTTGCTTACTCTCTGATATCCTGAAAAAAGTTCCTGAGTTCGCTGTAGCCAAATTTGGAGTTTAGTCAGCTCCCCAGATCTGGATGTTGAAGATTTCTGTCTATCACATARGCAACTCCTGCCAGGCACCCATCAGTAAATTACTTCATAAAAGACATATAAGGCATAATTCAAACCTTGAAAAGTTATTTCCTTTCTATGTAATCTGCAAGAGTAATTAAGTAGTTAGAAATGAAGAATAGAAAGTACTGCTACCACGTACGAGCCATATGCCCAGCTTTTAGATACTGAGTTATTTACAGTAGGAAAAGGAAGCTGATCATTCCCTGACCACACTAGCAGTGATTTTCTTACTCTCTGATGGGTTTGCTATTCAGTCTTTTACAGGAGGTAGAAAAGCCTCAGGGAGAACCATTTGCCCATTTGCTAGTTAGATGGCACTGCTGAGCGATTAGTACAAGCCACTTTTTTCTTATTTTAATGAGGTAAGTAGTTAACTCAGGATGAAAACTCACAACTGTGTGAAAGATTTTGAGGTCTTTTCCCTGCCTAGTTCAGCGTCAAATATGCAACTCCTTCTGAGGACCTACAAGATCTAGTTTTCTGAGGGACATCTACAGGGAAAGTGGGTATGGAACAGGTCTGGAAATCACAAAATTTCTCTGAAATTGTCTTCAAAGTGTTTTCCTCTGAAAATGGAGTAGGAGTTAGTCCTTTCATGAGCAGACTCTTACTAGCTACAGCACTCAGTCTCGGCTGTAGGTATTTGCCTCACTGTCCCAAAGGAAGTTCCAATCAACTGACTGCTGTCAGCCCTCAGCTTTGTTGATACTGTGCCAATTCGAGATAGGTTTCAATATTTACTAGGAGTGAGAAAGAGAAAGCACTTGACAACATCCCAGTCAACACAATCAGTCACATGGAATTCAAAAATTTACACTTAAATTTCTATTTCAGAGGTTGTTGATACATTTTATATTCTATACTTGCTAGATAAGCATAAGCATACTAGTCCTTGACACAGGGTCAGAACTCAGGTATTTGTCCAAATTTAAGACATTGGACTAAATGTATATTTCTGGTCTACCTTAATGAAATTTTAAGTCTCTTTTCTAAAAATGTCCAATACTAATAGGAAGAAAAAATTGTTTCCTGCATCTCTTTTGGTTCCCAAATGTCTACAGGTCATGGTATCTAGACAACAGAGATCTTGGTAAGGGAAAGACGGGATTAAATCTCACTAGAGGTCTCACTAGAGATTAGGTTCAAGATAGCAGTGTATGTGGAAGTTTTTACATTTTGGATGAGGCTGTTAACAGCACTCCACCTTCTACCATAATTTTTGGATGCCTATTCTAAATTTGGGATGCCTACTCCTTAATTTGAGCACTGTGATTCATTCTAACTTTAAAATTTATTCATTTTGTCACACATTTCAGTGTTGACTTTTCATAGTCAGAACTTAAGAAACACTTAAAGAATTAAAGACAGTCATAGATTACAATGAGATTTATTTACAAGGAAGCAACATGAAGTGTTTTTTTGAGAAACAGTTTATTTGTACATCCTTGATTTTGGTCTGCCTCAAGTATTGCATTATGCATTTTATGCCTTTGAGTGTAGGGTGCTGGGAACAGCTTTGTGCATGGGTATGAACACTTCTTCAAATGAGAATCATACTCTGTAGAAAGCAAGATGACAAAAATTTATAAAACATCCTGTCTGATTCAGAGTGAATGACAACTGCTGTTTGACAGTGCACAAGAGAAGTTAACAAGTGTTCGAGGCAGAAAGATACCTGTGTTAGACAGAATATATTTTGGTTTTGCTATGTGTAATTCACACTGCCTCATTTAGTTCTAGATCCCGAAATATATATTTAAGTATTCAAGCTTTAAGGTAAGTAGCACAAAACATTTGTTACACTTCTCTGAAAGAAATTGTTTGAAAATAACAAGTAACAAAAATAAGGTCCAAGTGTTTCTTACTGGAAATTATAGGGTTAAAATATTATTCTTTACTTTGGGAATGTTTTGCTACCATGACAATTTAACTGGTCAGACAATACCTTCCACTGATATTTGCTATTGTTATGGTAATAATRCTTATCAGAATGTTGCCAAAGCCGTGGCTGTGTAAGTATTTGTTAGGAAATGACATGAGGGAGACTTTTGTTCAGGTTTTGATTTGTAGAACTCATAAGGCTCATAAATCAGAAGCACAGTGTTCTTTCATGCTACTGTTGAAGCAACAGTGACCCAGTCAAAATCAAGAACTGCTCCAAGGGGAACAGTTTCCCTTTTAATCTCCTATACATGTTAATTCATGCTTGGGAAAAAAACTCACATTAATAATTTTAGACTGAAAGAAAGCAAAAAAATAGTTACCTAACTATTTATTGTTGGTCAGTGAGTGCACAATTCAAACACAATTCTATTTTGGGGCAAGTATCAGTTTCTGCAAAATTACAAAGGGTATGGACAGCCCTTGGGCTGTCATTAAGCTGCTCCCTTGGTCACACTAATAAACGAGAGTGATATGTCATTCAGTAGCATATATTCTAAAACAAGCCATGATTCAGTACCCTTATACCCTCATGATATACTTCTATCCATTTCTGAATGAAAAATATTTTCACAATTAGACAATAGGCCATAATCAAAATGAAATCAAAATACAACTTTTTCTCATTACTTCTGATAAAAACCCCCCACATAGTATTGAATATACTTCTCTTAGTATCTGGAAAATAAGCAGTGTTGTTTCATTATTATATTAACTACTTGTTAGTTATCAAAATAGGGTCATCATGCTATTTATTTCAGACCTGGTATGGATGTGTAATATAAGCAGTTAACATTAGTCCCACTAGAAAAACCATAGTACCTATACAGGTTTTCACCCTGAAAATTATTCTACTGTCTAGCAATCTTTATTCTGGAAACCTGCCCAAATTCTAACAGTTAGTTTTGAGGCATCTTAGCACTTTTCAGAAGCTTTGAATCATAAAATCATAGAATGGTTTGTGTTGGAAGGAACCTTACAGATCCTCTAGTTCCAACCCACTGTCATGGGCAGGGACAGCTTTCACCAGATCAGCTTGCTTGGAGCCCCATCCGACCTGGCCTTGAAGACTTCCAGGGGTGGGACATCTGGGCAACTTGCTCCGGTGTCTGACCACTCTCACAGTAAACAGTTTCTTCCTAACATCTAGTCTAAACCTGACCTTTGTTCCAGGAGAGTGTCAAAATATTGTGCAGTTGCTCAACACGATGAGGAGAAGTACAGGCAGAATACAGCAGCCTGAGTATTACGTCTGTAGTGCTGCTGCTACACAAAATATTGCCATTTATAAAGACCATGTCTCTCCATGTCTCCYGTTTCATTTTGGATTAGCATTAAACTTCTAAGTGGATAATGAGAGAAAGACAAGAGAAGGATTAAGAAAGAGAAGTAAAAGGCAAAGACTATTTGTGCAGTTAAATTGTCAGAACAGCTAAGCTACAAGTTTAGGTCTAATTACAAATCAAGTGGAATAGACTATCTGGCTTATTACCTACAAATGCRTGCTGTTCTAATTGGAATCTTATTTAGATATTAAAAACATGTTTCTAGAACTACGTTTTTCTTCCTGAAAAAGGATGTTCTGGTTTAGGAGAGTAATCCTAGGAGAGAGTTGAGTCTTTAAAACCATAAAGAGATTTAATTTCTTTATTACATCTGGCTGATGAAACGATTTTTTTGCAATCGTCCTGATGGTGGCATGAAATTCAGCTTGTTGAATGCTTTGAATACTGCTGCTGAGTGCATAATTTTCTAAGTGTTTAAAAATTAAACATGGCAGAACTAGTGTGTCTTTCATAGATTTATCCCTATATGCTCCTAAGAAGTAACTAAAATCCAGTTATAAATACTTTTGAAAGAAATGTCTGACTTCTGCCTGTACTTCTGTTTTTTTCCTTCAGTAGCACATTGGGTTTATGAATGCTGGTTGGAATTCATCTCTCCATGTATTTTTAATATCAACTTCAAATTTTTCACTGAAGCCACAGTTATAAGTGCATATTTCAGGATTATACATTAGGCAAGCAATCTACATATATAAATGACTCACTTGGCAATTTGAATGACTTCTCAGTTTTTAACAATTCCTGTCTCTATCCCATTTCTATGAATGGTTTTTAACTGATCTGGCTTAGAACATGTCATTTATGCTTTTACTTTTTTGTTGTGTGTATGTGGAACAAATTACATTGGTGCTTTTTCCTGGAAATATGCTATTTCCAGAGATTAGGGGACTGTAATTTATTTGCACTTTCAGCCATTTCTTTCCTTGTCTGCTAGATATTTTCATAACTGATTCAAAGACTTGCTGACTAATCTAATTCAATATAAACACATAGAGAAATTCAAGGCTATCTAAGACTTTCTCTGACCAAATAGGAGACTCGAGGATGGGAGGATTGACTGAAAAAAAGAGGAAACACTTAATCCATAAGTATAAAAAACCCCACAGAACATATTTTTGAGTTGATTGCAATGAGAAAGGAAGCTGGGCCCTGGAATTGCAATTGTTTGGACTTTTCTGTTTATTTGTTTATTCTTGCTTCTGAGTGTTGGTTTCTGGGTGGTGTCATCTTCCTATGAGTGGCCTTCAGTGTCTGAAGTCAAATGCCTTCATAAGGTTTCCTTGTATAGAGATCTCTTGGTTCATTTCTTTTTTATTAATTTACTGCATGGGCTTTGCTTATGAAGAAGTCGTCTTCTTCTTCAACCAAAGAACCAAAGTTTCTTCAGCTACAGCATATTTTGTTTGGCACAGCTAGACTGTGTCACGGCATTATTGTGGTATCTCACAATTACATTGTCATTTCACTCTGAACAGAGCGTGGTTTGGAGGAGTTATTGCATTTCATTACTACTAATACTTATTTAAATTTTTGGAATTAAGAAGACTTTCAGGGCAAAGAGGCCATTTTTGCAATAGCAAACAAGTATCAGGAAATTTTAAACAGTATGGTTCTTGTAGTGGTCTTAGATACAGGATAAAGCACACATTTAGAAGTGGTGACCAATTTCTTTATCTCAATTTTGTCTCATGAAAAGAACTAAGGCTATGTTACTTTTGGTGTTATTTTCTTTAACAAAGATAAAACTCTGCAAACAATCTTCTGAGGCAATGTTCACACTATTGTAATTTAGTTTTAGTGAAAGAAAGGCAGCGGAAGAACGCATTTCTGCTTACAACTTGTTTGATTCTGCTACGGTGTGACCTAAAAAAGGACTACTGTTCCTTGTAGGCTTCTGTATGGGAATATGTACAGAATTATGAACTAGACTGCTTGGACTGATATATCTGCATGGCTACTCGTGATCTTTTGTCTGGTTAATCAGAAAATTGGTGATTCACAGTCCTCTAAAACTAAACTTACATGGATGTTTTTATGATATCAAGATTAAGTCTTTTCTTTCTAATTCATGGTACAGTGTCTATATTTTTTTTATTGCCTCCCAATGTTTTTGTTTTTTCATGTACTCCAAAATTCTTGTCAGTTCTATAACATAATAAGAAGCTGGTACCTTTCTCTTGCTTCTACCTTCACTGTAAGGTTTGTAGGAGACAAGGAAAAAAATTGCCACTATAGATAGAAACCTTAAAATTTATACTATGATCATTCATTTTCTTGGAAGGAGGCACAGAACCTATTAGGCCATCTTGCTAAACTGGTGAGAAAAAGAAAAGTTGAAGATGATAGAGAAATTGTAGAAGATATTAAAAATATACAGACTCCTGAATCAGAAAGAAGCAGGAAATCACTGAAGTAGAAAATAGAACTTCTCAAAATGAAAAGAAAAAAGTATTGATGCCATAGGGAGATGTAGCTAAAAGTGAAATTAATTCTAGGAAAGGTGCCAGTAACATACACAACTTCATGAGAAGAATAAATAATCCTGGAGAACATAATGATTTCCTGGAACAAGTGACCAGTAAATTAAGAAAAGTCATAAGGCTGATAAGACTAGGAACAGATGGGAGATAGCCAGGAAACCTAAACAAAAATGTATCTCTGACCTAACTGTTCGTATTTAAAATACACAGGACCTAGGGATGGTGGGAATAGACAATGGACAAACTGTCTTAGTACTGTAAGGATTCCTGAGCACTTAGGGAAATTCAAAGTGTGAGAATTGGTTATGTTTTGTCAGGAAAATCGTGAATTAAATGAGAACCTATTTTTGTTATAAGTCTCTCTTTCTATGAACATGGGTTCCAACTTCGAGATTTCTAGCAATGTTCTCTGGATAATGCAACAATATGGGCGTTAAAGCCTAGGAAACAGAAGAGTTGGTTTAATTCAGTGGTTGTGTGTTGACGATCCTAAAGCCATGAGCATTTTGTGACGTATAAGGTTTTCTATTTAAAAGTAGGTACAAAGCTTCAACTACTAAATGCTCAGAGCATTGTATAACACCAGACCTATTTGTAAAAACCTGCAAGTTATTCTGTATAATCTCAATTATTTTAATAACTTCATTTGCATAGTCTCTTCTCCCCTTCCCTTTAGTCCACTGGAATGAAAATGAGCCTAAAAGAATAGACAAAAGAGACCAGAAACTTCAGTGTCTTGGAATTGGGTATTTTGCTCATGAGCTTCCCCCCATTATGCTAACTATACTGTTCATAGAAAAACGTAAAAAAATTAATAAATTATTTCTTTATGGCAACAGTTAAATCCAAAAACTTACAGAGCAGTGAAATATCAATCAAAGAATGTATGATCAGAGAAGCACACAGACAAACAGTGACCAAAAAATGGTATAGATACAAACCTTAGTGGTATTTTAAAATTCCATGTGGAAATATTTGAAGCCTTCACATATTTCACCTTTTATAATTCATAGCTTTTCCATCCAGATAGAGATTCTGTGGAACATTAGTTGCCTTCAGTGGAAACTGTAGGCATGAATGTTAGAACAAACATGTTCTCTTGTCATAAGAAGAACTGAGTGTATTAAACTTTTTGAAAAATAGTATTTTACTGAGGTACAGAATATATATTAAGTTCCCTATAATTTATTATCAGCAAATATCTCATATTTTAAAGATTCTTTTTTGAACATTCATCCTAATTCACATTGTGTTCTTGTAGTTTATCCTTAAAGCAAATGACAGTAATTCCACTATGGTGACCCAACTTTTAAAAATTATCAAGTAAAACAAATCTTCCTTAGGTAATTATTACCAAAATAGCTAGAAAAAAGTCTCTTTGAAAGAAATGTTTGAAATATCTTTTACTTTCACTGCTCTTAGTTTTAATAGAGGTTTCCTGAAATGAGGACTCTTAATTGTAAGTGGCTGATTAGTAGTTAGACTAAGATTTCTGTCTCTTTCACTGTATTAAAAAATTAAAATGTAATTCTGTTTACTTGAAGAATTTCTTCTAGCACAACATTCTGCATCCAGTATTGGCCATAAAAAAAAGAGTAGGAAAAGCTTTTGTGCCTTTCTCTATCTGCCTCTCTCTTCTTCCCAGATGGTCTGTGTCTCCAAAAGTTTTCGTCTTGCATTTCTTGAATACATTAGAGCTTGTCTACTGCTTCACATTATTTGCKTGGTCTTCCCTAGAATCCAGGCAATCTATTTTCTTCTCTCTAATATGTTACAAGATCATCTACAACAGCATGGATTCCATTGTAGCAGGTGTTAGTGACCCTGAACTGGAGGGTATACTATTGCTATTTGCTATACTGAAATGTTCTGTGACTCCAGCAGTAAAATTTCATCAGTTTTATTCTGTACTTTGAAAATAAAATAAAGATGTCTATTAATACTCTCTTGAGTGGCTGGAAGTTTATAAGTAAAGTAAGCTCCATTGAGATGCTCTTTCCTTCTCTGTGGTTAGTTGCAAATTCTTATTTCTGCAAATATCTTAATTATTTAGGGAAAAAGGTGAAGGATATTTGACATTTGCACTAATTTTCACAACACTTCAGAGCACAGTAGTAAACTGATTTGTTTCCAAATTCTCCTCTCCAACATGGGTTTTAGAATGATTAGATAACCATTGCCTTCTGAGGCTGGAAATCTCTCAGGAGTCCTGATGTCTTAGAACCATTAAAAGAGTGCAGATTGAGACCCGAAGGCAAGTACAGGTGTTTTTTCTTTTTATTTATGGTAAGTGATATGACATGTAATTCAGACGAGACAATTTTGCAATTACCACTGGCTCATATTTGTACAATGCCTGTTGATAGACAGAAAGATAATAACAGGAAACTATAATTCCCTCTGGCAAAATTATTTGACTCATTAAAGGAATAAACTGGCATTAAGAACAGTCTGACATATGTAACAGAAAAACAAACTGAAGGTCACTTATTCTTTCTCTGAACTGATTGTATGGGATTTTTCATTATGTTTCTGAATAGAAGATGAAATGCGTATGTCTGCACTATGTTAAAAAAAAAAAAGGCAACCTTCTTTCGTATTTATAGTGCTGTCCTACAGAGTGCTCATTGTCTGCTTTGTGAGGAATCAACATCTATTATGTATCAATCCAGGGACACAAGCCATTTTCTAGGCTTGGACTATTCAATCCTGAAAGCAGTTCTGCAGAACTCAGCAAAAAGAAATATTTCATAATCAAATAATTGAATTTTCAAAGAACTTTTCAATGCCCTAGGCACAGATGGTACATATCAAGGAGATTGCCGATCACATTACCCAACAGATAAACAGAATGTTATGCTCTTACGATCTATTGAAATTTTGCTTGGCACAGTAAGTTCTCCACAAAAATGTTTGCCAAAGGAAAGGACTTTTTATTTCATAAAGAATTCAGACCCTGCCTGTCATATTTTCAAAATGCCAGTAACTGTTTTTGCATTAACATTTTTACATAAAGTTTGCTGCCTGCATTTACATGTGGATGCAGATAATATCAGGTTGTTAGTCCATTACCTGCCCTCATCTACATAGAGGTTTAAAAAGTTGCCGAGTGACAGGGCAGCCCAGCACAGTATCAAAGGATTACAAGTCACCTCAATTCTTATTTAATCCACCTCCTTGTTCTAGGGCAAGATCTAATGTGCCTATGTCCTTCCTGTCAAATGCGTGTGAAGATTTAACTTAACATTCATGAAATCCAGATCTTGTACTCATTTGCTGTTGAGCACCAGGGAAAAACTTGTAATTGCTACTCCATTTTCTCATTCCTCAGCTGTGAAGATGATTGCTTTTGAAGAATGTTAGAGATCTACAGCTTTTTAAAGAGTCTGTGTGTCTGTTTAATTAGAGAATATTATTAGCATCTTATTTTACAGATGAAGAGATTCATGCATTGAACAGCCTGACCCATTATGCATTGAATAGGTCTGTCCTGAAATAAATTGTTGCCTTATATTTACATGATAAAACTTTTTTGGGAGCTGGATTTCAGTCTGCATCGCTAGCTTCATTCACACTGGGGAACAGTGGAGGGTACCAGTGCTAAGCTTCCACTCCCTGAAACTGGGCTGTGGAGTTTGCGGCTGCTGCTGGCCATGCCGAGAGGCTCCTGGGCACCCTGTGGGGAGGCCATGGCCCATCCTGGCCCTCAGAGGCTGCTTTCAGGTGAGGGTCTTGCCCAGGTCCTGCTAGCACTACACCTTCTGTCGTGTCGCAGCCGGTCTGGGGTCCTCGCGATGCCTGCGGCTCCCACCATCCCACCTCTTCCCAGTGGTGCCTGTGCTGACGCAGCCCAGACCAGGGAGCCTTCCCAGTCAGCAGCTTGTAGGCAGCCACTTTGTTTTGGAGAGCAAGAGCATTTAGTTGTATGCCTCAGGCTGTTCCCTGGCAGCTGGTGTCATTGCCCAGGAATGGCCTCAGGCACACCTGGCGTCCAAGCCTGGGTGTAGCCCCAGGCATCTTGTCCTAAACAGGGCCTCCAGTCACGGCAGTGACTGCTACCAACCCTGCCACATCCAGGCAACACTTCTGCAGAAATCATTGCATTTTAGTAGAGAAAAAATGATTTGTGTCAGGACTGAGTTTCTATGTTGCCTTCTTCGTTTTGTACTAATGGCAAACAGAATAGACTAACATTTTAGTTAAAATTTTAAAATGTACAAAACTGCGTGGGAGTTTAAAATTCAAAAGGAATTTATTTGCAGGAATTTGTAGGAATGGGTTATAGTGCAGACTAAATTTCTGGTATACAGAATCTACTGTGATGAGACACATAGAAATATCTATAAATAATGAACATATCCATTAAAAAAATCAAAAGCTTGTCTTAAACTCCTGCTTCTAAACCATAACATAATTAAGACTTGCATCAAAAGAGATTCTAACCGCAGATGTAATTCCAGATGATGTCCATGAAAATGAATGAGATGTAGAAGATAAAAAAATAGATGGCTAACAATCTTTTTAATGGGTAAAATAAACATCTAGCAGTCATGCCTTCATATAACACTGACTGCTGAATAAGGTTCTGGTGTTAGCAATGTTTCTAGCCTATAACATTTAAATAAAACTTATTATTGAATTTAGATTTAGTTCAATTCTGAAGTATGCCATGTCCCCTCTCTCCCACCACCAATTTCCCACGACATATTAGTAAATATTATATGCACAGTTCTGTGGTAATATTTGGCCTAAATAACAAACCTTACACTTTCTAGTGTACTTGGTCAGCACAAATAAATAACGACTTCTCTTTGATTTAAATAATACTTTTTCTACCATACAGAGGAATAATTGGGACAGTGGGATAACTTTTTGGTCCAAATCTTGTAATGTGTTGGCAGGAAAAGCTGGAAAGTAGGAGTTTGTTGTAATGTAACCCGTCTCTCCCTGCTTAGGAACAGTTATAATATGTCTGCTGTCCTAAATAAAATATTGTTTAAGAACTTGACTTTGGTTTTGAATTCTTTCCTAATAGTGTATCATTCAAAAGTAGAAAAATTGGACTGCATGGTTAAAAAGCAGACACTGGTGATAATACATGAAGAACTTTCCCATACTGCAAGATAGATGAGCAGGTTGTGAGTTTCATTCATCTGGAATAATTGATTTACATCAGTACTGCAGAGCTTTTGGAAATTGCTGTTTCAAATCAATTTGATCCAGTTATAAAGTACAAGACACTTTAACTTATTTTAACTGTGATTTGTGAGATGAATATGAAGATATTGAATAATCTTTGAATTTTTAATTCACTATATTGTGAAAGTATACAACATCTATTTTAATTATACAGTGCAATCTACTGATAGGCTGATTGGGGTTTAGATAGCTAAATTATATTTTATGCATTTTGCTGCTGCAAATAAATAATATGAATCAACAGAATGTGAAAGGTCACTTAAGGAATTAAAAATTTTTCTATTATGGGAGCTTTTATCAGTTGAGAATCTCTAAAAAGGCAGAGGTAAAAAATTAGCAGACTTGCAAAATAAAGTTCCTAAAAAATTTTAGCTTTTTGAGAACATATAAAATAGAATGTAATTTAAAGAAATTATTTTCTATGTCTTATTTATTTTTTATTCAAAGAGAAGATTAAAAATAAAAAGGAAGTGCATAAAACATGGTTTCTACAGCAGAATCTCATAACTTTTTTAACAGTCTTCTGTGCTGCACTACAGATCTTTGAGCCTGTTTTTCTTCATTCTTTTTGTGCTCAGATTGTTTCTGGATGATGGCAATAAATAATTTGGGAGAAATTCCTGGCAACTCATAAAACAATATTTGCCCTATTATGTGAAACAGAAGGTCAAAGTTTGAAGTAAGGTTTAAAAGGAGAGGTCAGCAATGACTTCCTACTCTCCTCTTAAAATCCCCAAAGCTGCTGMGGTTGCCTGCAATATGCCAATACAGCACTAATAGTTAATAACTACTTCTGCAAATGAACTCTCCCTATGAGAGTCTCCAGGCTTTAGCTGGTTTAACCTAATCTCATATCTGTCAGGTAAGTAAGTACTACTAAACCTCTTTAACATATAGGAAAACGTAGTCTCTCAGAGACCAGCAACAAGGTTAGGCAGGAAGTGTACAGCAGAAGAAGAAATAAAAGACTTGATTTGCTTCTTCTCATGAGCCTTAGTTGTGCTGTGTTTCTTCTATCCAACAGCAGCAATTGGTCACGTGCTGGCTTTCAAAGGCTGCAGTCATCATTTGTTTCTCTGCGCGCACGGCAGCCAGCCCTCTCTGAACTGAAGCCTTCGTGCTACAATGGCCACAGGTCTCTTGGTGAAGTGGGTGAATTCTGTGCTGTATCAATAGTGCTAGATTAGCCTCTATTACACACACAAACACTCGCACACACTTATTTATATGTAATGCCTATTTAATGCCTTTCCATCACAGTTAGTCATGTTTGCACTTGTGTGTATGTGTCTATATGTGTAAGGGGGCAGGAATGGAAGGCAAACTGGTTTGGGTTTAAAGAGATTAGACTAGAAGGTAACTCAGTCCCTTCTGGTCCTATCTTTCTTTCTCCAGAGGGAACAGAAACCATGCCACTGCCAACACTTAAACTAGCTTGATTAATGAGCTCTGTTCTTCCAGCCTTCCTGTAATCTCTTCTGAAGTTTTAGGTTTGGTTTAATACGGTCTAGTCTGGGGTGAGAGGTTGGCTGGGTTTAATTTTATCTGGATCATTAAACCAGAATCTAATTGGCACTCATAATTGAGGAGGAAGACTTCTTCCCCTTTGAACTGACTCAGATAACAACCAAACAAAATTAACTAGATGCACAGGAAAGGAGCTGACAACAGTGTATTCTGCCTTATTGAGATATGCATGAGATTTGCATTTGTAAATGTGATACAGCTAAAGGCAGCATCCAGGATTCATCTTTTGTAGTGACTTGTTAGGGAAATGCTTGTGATCAGTAAGTATAAGCACATAAAAAGTTCTGAATGTTTCTGTAAATCTTGATATCAGCTCTTTCTCTTTACTGAGGGATTGTTTTAAGTGGAAGTTCCAGCATTTAACATTTGAGATGCTTTCTTACTTTCCTTCCCATGGAGTTGTACTCCACTCTAATCCCTGTCTGTAGGTGGCACTGATCCTTCACTGTAACAGTGGCAGGAAAATCATGAATGCAGTGAATTTCAAAAAGAAGTCTGACTTTCCTTTTAAAAAACAAATATAATATATGTGAGTGTGATTGTGAATCTGGTAGTAACACGAAGCATATATGAGCCTACAGAACTCATAACACTGTAAGAGTGAAGGAAGCATTTCCCTGTCTTTAACCTATAGAGAATATTTTTCTGTAATGTTATTCTGTATGTTTTGGCATATTTTCCTTTCAGTTTTCTTTTCTCAAGAGCATTAGAACTTGAAGCAAACAAGAACTGAAAATCCTGACCAGCACCTCATGCATGCTTGATTTACTTGGAGTCAAAAACTGATTTTACTTTTTTTCTGGTTGAATAATTCCTGGAGTGATGTAATTCTGCTAGGAATGGTGCAGGACTCCAGATAGCGTGCAGCAAAGTGTCTGAATATCTGGTATAAACCTATTTTTGCATTATTATGTTTTGGATTAATAAGACAAATCTCTGGTTAGTAATATCSATTCTAACCAAAACAGATAGGATTAGATTCAGAAAATAATTTAGGTATTGTAACATTGAAAATATTACAGCCTTGGGTTGGGCACCCTTATCTGCAATAAGATCCTCTTGTCTGGAGACAATTAGTTGCCCAAGAATAAAACCACAGAAATTTGGAAGCTGAATAACATAAACTAGATAGGAAGAAACACTGAAGAGAGTAATAGGGCCTATGGCCATTTACTCAAAGACAGTTAAGAACTTAGTCCCACCAAAGAAACTGAGCTCTGAAGTCTGCTCTCATGTAGTAGTCTTTTTAAATCACATCTTCATGCCATCTTCATCCCACGCTAAGGCAGCAAGAATTAATTTGCTCTGGTTCACTGTCACAGTGATCCTGGAGGAATGTCATAACTGGCAGGCAAGACACTCTGCAGCAACCACCCATTGTTTCCCAAGTTGTTCCAATTGTATAGATCAATTAATATTTATTGAAGCAGGGATTTGAACTGAACTCTCCCACAGGAGTATCCTGACCAATTCTGTAAACCTTTTTGTCAGTCTTTCACCTCTCCCTTCTCCCCCTAGCCCATAAATATTTATTTATTTGTACACTGCAGGACATTGCTAAATGTTCTTTCTAGAAAAATCATCAATGTCTTGGTTGTTAGGTCCTTCAGCTTACATGAGGGTGTGCTGGATTGAACATGCAGAATTTTTTAGGGGAGAAATTCAAAACTACTTTGATCTCTGGGCTGTTGAATGTATTTGGAACTATCTGCCTCATCAATCTCCTATCAAAAAGGGATACTCGTATTATCTGTGAGAGTGAAACTGGCAAATGAGACGTGAAGGGGAGCAMCTAGCCTGAGCATAAGAAGGAGTGTTTTCTCAAACTCCTTGTCAACAATAGCTCTTAGGTGACAATGTTAAATAGTGTTAGTTGGAAAATCAGTCTTTTAGGTTTTGCTGCTAGAAACTTTAGGATTTTATATATGCATTGCTTAAATCTAGAGATCTACTCTGAAGAATTCCGGAAGATTTTGGATGCCTCAGTTCTGGTTCTGGGTGCTTGTATGATGAAGTGTGTTGGTCTGAAATTATTTCCAAGCTGTTTCTAATCAGGAGGTAAACTTCGCCTCCAAGGCAGAGCAGCAGGGTTCATCACAGTGAATCCAAAAGATTGCCTCAAGTCTGACTGGTGTGCCTTAAGAAGATTTCCCTCCATTTCACTCCAGTAAAATTTATTCCAGCATGCACACATGTTTCCTTAAATGAGGATTTGGCACTGAGGAAGCTAACATTTGGGTTGAATACATTTTTTATAGTCTGTTTCTTATGCCAAGATTATTACCTTTCTTTTGGAGAGGAAAGCAACTGCAAACTGTAAAAAAGTGGGAGGGGAAAACTGCGACTTGGATTGGGTTATTTCTTTTACCAGTTTCTTGATCCAAAAATATTTTGGGGAGTTTTTCATCCTCTGGGGCCTTTGTGTTTCATTCAGACCAACTTTCCAGAAGAAAAAAATCTAGTTCTGCTCAGGTGAAAGGGAATTAGTAGGTGCTGTGCCCAGAACAGTTGTCTTTGGGAGCAGAGATAAAGGGTTCCCACAAGTAATAGCTCTGTCACAAGTAGAAAGGGGGAGTCTGAAGCCCACAGGGGGTTCTCACAGTTCTCCTTAGATGGTCTTCTCAACTTTAATGGAGGAGGTTGTTTCCCTATGCTCAGATATGTACTCCAATTCCTTCCCGTACCTTTGCTTATATTTTGTTTGCTTCAGCTGTGCTGTTCCTTTCCTTTTCTTTCATGTCCTTTCCCAACACTAACTTCTCTCATTAACTCGTTTAGGTTTTTGGTAGAATCTGCCAGTTACACTTTGCATCTTGTGCATAAGGTGCTCTTCAAGTATGGCGAAAGGATGATTGCTAGGTGAGATTCACTAGGGAGAAGAAACAGGTAGAGATGGACCCCAAGATGCCAATACTGGTTAGTGTGATAATGATGATATTTTCAGAGCTATGTAAGTCCCACAGAAAAAACAGAATTCAAAAGGAGTATTTGAAGGACAAAAAAAAAGGTTTTATTCTATCTTGCTTAGAAAGTTTTCTGAGTGGAAGAGATGGCAAGGAAAGTTTGAGAGACCCGAAAGCAGGTAAGGGAACCTGACAGAGAAGAAGCTAAAACTGTCAGATTGCTAAAACACAGGAGATGTAGCACCACACTATGTCTTGGCAAATGTGAAAAGGAAAAATAGTATCCATATTCTCCATAAATAATTGCAGGAAAATGTGAATTTTAGTAATGCTATGCCACATTGCTGAGATGTTCTTTTTCGAGTGTGGATAAGGCCAGGAAGTAATTAGAACACATCTAGATTTTTCCTCAAGACAGTCGTGAAGACTTTCTTTTGTTTAATTTTCATTTGCACAGTTTGCATCAGAGCATGTCTTACCTGGTGTGGCTGACAGAAGGATTAAGGGACACAGTTGGAATAAAGACAAAGAACTAGCCCATATATAAGAAAGGGTGGTCTCACCTCATGTTTTAGTATAAACRCATGTGCTGAGAGAACATGGCAGGATTAATAAAGCAGGCTTTTAAAAAAACCTTTTAGTGAAGGAATTTGACCTACTGTCTTCGAACAGCAAATTCAGGATCTGACAGACAGAAGATATTCCGGCTGCAAAAGCCAGATATGGAGAAGTCCTAAAGAGCAGATCAAGAGTGACAATCTTTTAATCAGCCTAAGCAACCTCTCATTGCCCCAGTTCTCTGCCTCCAGGAGCTGCTGTTGCTACAGAGGTCATTCTCACATCCACTATTGTGGTCACTCGCTGCGCTGAAAGGTACTTTGTAGCCCTGTATGGTTTGTATCCAATATGAAAAACACTCTCAAAGGAAATTTTTTTCCAAAAGATTGCCTTTTACCAGTTGGTTATGGCTGTTTATTAACAGCCGTATAATTTGCGACTAATTTATTTTTCCCTGCAGCAATGGTAGCAAAGTCCCTTCACAGCTGAGAAGTGAGCAGCTGAATTGCGCCTTATGTTTGCACATCAGGCAAAGTCATATGGAGAAAAACTGAAGCATATTTTTCTTCACAGTCAAGAGTGACTGTGGAAGCATAGCCTTTCAGAGACAGCCATTTTAGACACAAATGTATAATGAATGAAGACTGCTTATCTACATAAAATGCATATTTGTATGTATAAACCCTGAATGCAAGTAGTCTTATCTTAGTCCTCCCTCAATTTTTTTTTATTCTGAAAGCATTATTCTTTTATATCACTATTAGGCTTAGTAAGTGTTTGAAATATTAAATTTAAGTGAAATAATAAAAACTTGTTGTTACTTTTCAAATTAGCATTAATTTTGTCTAGTGTAAATGTTTCTGCAATTTGTGATACTATTCTACCAAGCTAAACATCAAATTAAATATTTGAAAGTTTCAGTAATTTCAGCAGATAACTATACACATTATGTATTTGTTGAATTAGATGCCTGAAAATATTACCACAATGCACTGGCTTGCTGAATAAAGTATTAGTAAATTGTATCTCTGACCTGGGCCTTCATTTTTAGTTGTGCCTCAAGTCTACATGGCACCTAACTTCTGTTGAGCTACCTGACTGCTCCTGATTTCACCATACCCTCTTTTTCAATTAAGTTTGATGTCAGGGAATTAAAGTTAGTAATTTATTTGTCTGCAAGCTTCTCAGCCAGAGACTTTATTGAAAAGAGGTGATCTACTTTTGTGGTGACATGATCTAAAAACCTGCAGTTTCCTTTGCGTGTTGTAGATCACAGGAAGCTAATAGGGAACCGCATGCATTTCTAAACCACTAATTCTGTTAAATGTACCGTAGAGAATCATGCTGTCATGAACTTGACAGTAAATGCCCACTTAAATTCATTTGCATACCACATGCATGATAGTAGATTGGCTAAGGGAAAACAAAACACTAAATACACAGCTGGTTCAACCATTGTTCTCCCACTCGGTTTAAAAGTGTTCTTTGTGCCTGTGGAGAACAGTCAGAATATACAACAGAACTAGTTAGCACCGATCTGGTACTATTTTGAGTAAATTGGTTGAATAATTACCCCCAAGTACATGTCTTATCTGGCACCTCCCCTGCTTCAAGTTAGAGGATGAAAGGGAAGAAGAACCTGCTGAGGTGATACATGATTTCCCATTACAGGTGTACAGAAAATGAAGATTTGTACTTGTTATAATCTCTGTGGATCTCTAGACACAACTTGTCTATTGCGGTCAAATATGATGACATAAAGCTTTGTTTTCAGAACTGCTAAGGTTTGAAGACATATCAATAGGGTGGTGGCAGTGCCAACCTTCAGGTCAGCTGGAGTCAGAACGATTAGTTGGAAACAGGCATAGTCCTGGCAAATGTAAAATACTGGCCCACAGTGTTATATTTGATTTTCCTATGTTAAAGGCTAGTGGTGCTATTTGTTAGAGCTGTCTTTGAATGCTGCATCTCCAGAAAAAGAGGTTCTATTCTTCACAACTTAAATAGGACTTAGAGAAGAAGAGAAGTAGAGAGAACTCTTGCTAGAACATAGGGAAGGTATGGATTATGCTTTCATTTATATTGAAGCTATTAATGGTAAAACCAGGAAGTGTCTAACACTAGGGAATTCTATGGCCAGTATGTGAAGAGCAGTTACCACACTATGTAGAAGGAATAGTGGTATATGCATTGGGAATGTGTGTATGCATATCAGTGTTTTCCCTCATRGATTCCTCCCATCTAGAGGTTAGTCTATAAAGGCACACTTAGAACTCTAGAAAACTTGGCTTAAAACTTTCTGGAGTGCTAACCAAAGAAAAGAGATCTCATAGCAACAGGAAGGATTTCTCTAAGAGAATGATGTTCATCCTTATGCAAAAGTCCAGTATAAGACTTAAGCAAGACTTAAATGATACTTGTTAGGCAGTGACTGAATACATAAAGCTCTGTTGAGGAAACTATGCTGAATTTAATAAAGTATTATTTTGAAAAATAAGTGAATTCTTCTATAACGTGTTACAAAGCTTTTAAAAATGTTGTTATCATTATAATTGGTTGCAAATCTTTGCCAGGAAGGTGCTAGTTTATTCTGAAACCAACTATTAAAAAAGTTGTGACTTCATAGTAAGTGGCCAGGCTGTGTTACCTGGACATATATATTCACATGTTCCTTTCTAATGTCTTTTTCCCTCCTCTGTAAACTCATACATTTATTCTCTAGTGCAGGTATGATTATGTCTGCAAAGACCAATTTGACAGAGTGAATGGATTTTGGAATATATTTGTGATAATTTGGAGCCATATTATCTCCTTGAAAATGTTCGCTCCTCAGGCCACACTGTGAGATAAAACCACATTGTGGCTGGAGTACCTCTGCAGGTGTCCTCTTTGCAAATCAATGATCCTTAGAATTTGGCTTTTTTTGTTTGCTTTCGCCCTTTAGTTTTTCTGCATAAAGGACTGGGGCTTTCCTCTCCATTATAGGATGATGCAAACTATTTCCAGAAAAAAATCTGTATTTCTGACTGAATGTTTTTCTTCATTTTTGATCAAGATAAATAAATTACGATTGTGGTATCATATATAATGTATAGATATATCAGTTGAAAGAATGATCTTGCTTTAATGCAATAAAAATCATGAATCCCTAATTTTCATGTAAAAAAATTAGTGTACTTGCATGAACAAATAGATACTTTTCTGTTGAAAAAGTAAACCATAAGTAGCAGTCTCTCATTGCGAAAATAATAATGTATTTCTTATTTTAATATATCTTCTAGCTACTTACATTGTGAACACCTATTTTCCAAAAACTTGGTTCCCAAGTGTTTTTTCTCTGATTATGCTGAATTTTAGAGCTTAATTAGAAGAAATATCCTTAGAGAACAATGCAAATATGTAATTAAATGTTTTTTTCTAATGGTGGGCTCTTTCATCTGGAACATAAAACTTGAAATTCATTAATAGTTTTATATTTAATTGCATGTTGGGTATTCAGTTTTTACCAGACTTTTCTTTGTTACATTTATTAGAACTGGTTGACTTATTCATCATTAATATTGTTAACAGTTTTTACTGGCATTTTTCACTTACAAATAATTCCTGATTTAATCCTCATTTCTGTCTTTGAGTTAACAGGCTAGATCCAGTCTCGGGAAAGTGGAATATGATTGCTAGTTCTAACAGCACTTCTGTTTGAAAGATTGGCTGATGTAACCTAGAACTCAGGCATGAATGACTTAATTTTGTGGAAGTTGGATACTGAAAAGAGATAAACATAAATCTTGCAAAACCAAATCCCTACTCATATTTTAGAAGCTTAGATTAGGCGTATAAAGTAGGAGTCCATTAGTTTTGTGGGCTCCCTCTGTAGATAGTGAAGAAATACATGTTGTGTGGGGAGTAAATCAGATCATTCAAAAATTAATCTACTTGTACAACATAGCCTGTCTCTCTGTGCTTACTGTAACAGCAATACTGAGTGACTTGGTTCCTTACTCGGACATTCATACATACCAAAAAGTTAGGAAGCTGAACCTGGATCTAAGTATAAAATACTGTAAATGGTGAGTAGGGAATTTTGAAGGATGTGTTTAAGTCCTGTCTTCTCTGATGCACAGTTTATAATTCACAGAAGTACCCCAGCCCATTTCTGGCTCACAGCTGTAAAATTATCTTGGAGTTAGTCATCGCTCATCCCTTTCTCACAAAATGCTATTGAACCTGGAAGATTGCCTTTTCTCTGGCAGATTACTGCTAAAGATCTTTTCTGAGGTGAAAGAAAGAGATTGTTCTCCGTGTGGGGGAGATTTGAACCCATTTTTAATACCAAGACAGATGGAGTGGGCAGAAAGGACAGAAATTTGCCATGTCCTCATGAAGTGGATGCTTTGTTAAGAAAGTAGTCGGAACGCAGTCCTTCAGCTCTGGGGAAATTTCCTAGCTAGCAGCTGATTGAAATGGAAACACCACATTTTATTCTTGCCCTTTCTGTTCTCTCTTTGGAGAAGTCTTACAAGACATCTCCTCTGGTATGTATGGTGTTAGAAAATCTGCCAAACGTAATCCAGCAGTTAATTAGTTAGGCAAGGGAAAGCATTGTGTTCAAAATGAGACATTTAGGCAGTGAGGACATTCAGGCCTCATGAAAATCCAAGTGTCTGTGATGTCACAGATCAGGTGACTATAATTTAGACAACTAAATAATGTTCAGTCTCCATAATGTACTTAGATCTGAGTGAACTATTCCTTATCCACAAAATAATTTTTATTTTTTACCTTGTAAATTATGTGGTGCACTCTTTTCTATGTTCTATTTAAAAAATCATCACTTCTATTATATGAGTAGGAAAAGTACAGTTTAGTAGACCCTAGAACTATATGATAATAGTTTTTGTCTTTCATTGCATTATTATTATTGCTATTATTATTATTTTCTCACTGGAAAGTGAGAAATGGTAAATAAATAAGGCATTAGCATGGACTGCATTTATATTGCATGAAAATTTGGATGAAAAGTGATTTCTGTGAAAAAAAGAAAGTGGTTTTTGTGGGCTTTTGGTGCTTGAAAATCATCTGTGTGTGTTTTAGTTGGTCAGAACATATGCATGTCCCTTCTTTCTGTGAGACATAGGCAACAAAGTATATGTGAACTATAGGTATCCCTGAATTCCTTGTACCCTGAGGGCTCTGGAGTGCATAGGGCAGACTGTGTGGTTGGCCTCTCTCTCTGTCAAGTCCTGGTCCAGAGGACTTGTGAGCTTTGATGGCTCTTGAAGAGTCACATGTGACAGACACAGGGATCTTGAATCTGCTTTTTTTCACATCAAGTTGCAACTCAGAATGAGAATCGGTATCCCTGCTTTTCAGTTTCATTAATTTTCATGGTATCCTGAGTATTATTGTCAAATAATATAATGACAATGAAATAAAAAACAGTCTTATAACTAGATTTAAGAACCAAGAAAAGATACATAAAAGTATAAAGGTTTAGGGAAGTGTTCCTGGCCATATTACAGATTCACTTGTTGGCCGTATGTTTCTTAGCAATGCTGTGGGTTCTCCCAGCATTTTATCCTTTTAAAAGAAAGTGTCTATTGTAGAAAAGAAATCTAGGATTCCTCTTTAGTTGAAGGGGAAAGTTAAACCCTGTTTGTATGTATTCAATCCTATGCTAAATTAGGATTGCATGTAATGTGACATGTCCTTTGCAGGTGACAGTTTCTTTCAGTGTACCAGGTTTATGTGACAACCTTAGTTTAGATGTGCGCTTTTTGTATGATGATGCATAGCTGAAAAAAATGCTAAACATGAGATACTGGTCAAGGAGATATATACTTCTGTGTGTATGTATATACATACCTGCAAACACACATGTCCATATTTATGGCATCTTTACCATTCAGGAACATTCAGATTCTACTCAAAACTGGCAGGTTATTAAAAATTGAAAGGTTCATTCATTTACCTTTTCAATTCAGCTTGCATGTGCGAAACTATTATCTCAGCATTTGAGTGAGCCCCGCTTGTCAGTACTTTAGGTAATTAAAGGGTTCAGTGGTTAAATATCGCTACAAGTAGTTCAAAAATAAACTGTTATTTTTAAAGACAGATTGGGAGAGAAGCACAGATGAATAATAAATACGTGGTTACATGCAYAGATCTGTAGCTGGAAAAATAGCTGCTGACAGCTCACTATTTTTCATCACTTTTCTTCATTAAAAAAGGCAATTGGTGAAATTATGGTTGAGGGTGGGAAATATGAAGGAATGAAGTGTTCATGACAGATTCCATTTTGAAAATCAGCAATGATCCTTATGGCAAAGGAAAATCAATGCAAACATCACACTTGCAGACCAAAACTAATCATGTCTGTTCCATTTGTCAAGCATTAAATCACAGAGCTAAAATACTTCAATGAGCTATTTTAGCCAAGCTAGTTTTTCTGAGATTGTCCACTTATACAAAATATTAAACTTAAAACCATCTCTCTTGAGATAGAAAATGATTTTGTTTACAACTATTCTTACCTTGCCTCTCTACCTTCCTCACTTTTTAATTTTTAAATTTTGTTATAATTAGTCTTGTTAGTGAATTATGATTGAAATTAGTGGACACCTGTCTGATGAGGGATTAGTCACAGCCACAATCTCTAGCTAACATGCTAACCCAAGGAACAGTAATACACATCACAATATTAAAATGTTCTGCTCTCTGCATGTTTATATTATCAAATGTCAGCAGCTGTCCTTGCTGTGGGTGATTTTGAAGTCTTTCAGGGAAATGACTATCATACATTGCTGTAGACAGTGGGATACATGCAAAATGACAATTTAATGACCAAAGCATTTGTTCTGCATCTTGTTTTCTCTGTCCTCTCTTCTGATGAATTCCAAACTTGAAACACAAAGATGTATGGGAACTGAGAGACCTTTAAAAAATTATTACAACAGTAGCAGACTCTAGTCATAGTTAAAGGCCTTTAAAATTATCCGCAAATATGTAATTTAAAAATATATATGTGTATCTGTAGTTAACCCCATCTTCCAATGTCATTTGAAAAAGTATTCAAACTATCTTAAAGTTTGGTGTACTACAGCAAGGTGGTTTCCGTGACAAGTCTTCGGCATTAGTATGTAAAATATGTAATAAGCAATTTCTGTGGTTGCTGTATGGAACACAAAATATTTAATTATCTTTACTAAAGAAACAATAATGTGGCTGTTATTAGACTTAGAAGTACATCACAGGCTCAGACCAGTTCATATGAAGCCTACTATTTCAGAAATTCTAACATGTATAGATATTTTAAATTACTTTTTTTTTTTTCTGTAGCGTAATGGTTTAGCTTTCTCTATCGTAAATACTAGGACTCAACAACTATACTTTAAAATGTTTTATATATCATTGTGTTATAGTATGGTTATTTATCTTTGAAAGATACATTGCTGTTCTACTACTTTCTGCAATGGCTAAATGTAATGTTGAATAAAGAATGAATGGACATTATTTTAAGTGTTACTAAAATGTTATCCTTTTCTGCTACTGTTGACCTTGGAATTTATTTGTAATTCTGTAGCTGTTGCTGCATCTCAAGGCTTCAAATAAATATTGTCTAAGGGACACTACCAAGTTCAAATGCAGATTTTCTGGTACAAAATATAGAGCTCTATACTGTGATAATTTCAAATGTTACACACTCTAGCTTTCAATATTGCTTGTCACACTTATATTTTTTTTTCCTGGAAATAAGTTCCACTGCCACGTGGAGGGAAAAAGGTGGCAGCTCAGGAACAATGCAAATTCTGGAAATTTGATTTCTGATATGATCAACCAGATTTAAAGAGATCAGAACATACAAAACAAAAAAAATCACTTTGTGTACTAAATACTCATCCTCGTCAATTCGCTTAAAACATTTGGCTTTAACTTAGAACAAAACTGATGATGTTCAGAGAGTTATAATACTTTTATGTTGCTGATGTCCACTTACACTACAAGTGGCTTATGGACACAGAAAAGGAAAGAAAACATGTGGATGTGTATTGGGTCTGGCTGAGCTGGAGTTCATTTTCCTACAGCAGCCCACACAGTGGTAGCTGGAAAGGTGTTGATAACACCAGAGTGCTTTGGCTACTGCTGGGCGGTGCTGGCACAGCATCAGTGCTGTCTCCCCAACAGTAGGCTGGGGGTGAGCAAGATCTTGGGAGGGGACACAACCAGGCCAGCTGACCCAAACTGACCAAAGGGACATTCCATGCCATATGGTGTCTGCTCAACAATAAAAGCTAAGAGAAAGGAGGAAAGGGAACAGTCAGGGGAATTTGTTACTTAAGACTTTTGTCTTCTGGAGCAAGTACTACCTGCAGTGTAGCTCTGCTTCTGGAGGAGTGGCTGGGCATTGCCTGCTGATGGGGAGTAAAGAATAAACCTTTTGTTTTACTTTGCTTTCAGACATGACCTTTGCCTTTGCTTTATTATACAGCCTTTATCTTGACCATCTTCTTTCTGTTCTCTTCCCAGCTTTTTTTTTTTCCCTCTTCTCCTAATGGTAAACAATGACAATGTAATCACAACAAGCACAGTAAGTGGAAGAGGAAAGCTTATAGTGGTTTCATATTTAAAACCTCTATTCTAGATCTGTCTAGCTTTTACACCTCTTTATGAGAAATTCAGAAGTAGGAGAGGCAAACAGAAGGGTTGGTGGTCCTTTTCTTGCAATACTATTTCTCTTGTTCAGAACAATGTCTGAGAATTTGACCCTGCTTGAGCAGGGAAGTTGTACAAGATGACCCCCAGAGCTTTCTTCCAACCCCAACCACTGTGTAGTTCTGTGAATTGATTTTGTTGCATCTCAAAGGAATGCATTTTTTAAGAGAGCTGTTAGAAACAAGATGCTAACAGAGGTGCCAATGACCTCTACTCTTTAGGCATTGCCTGGCAGTCATTACAAAAGGAATATTTCTGCTTTGTTTTGAAACCATGAGAATACTCCCTTGTGACCATATCCTGCCTGCTGCCTACCTTCTCCCACAAATGGTAGGTTTCATAGACCAGTTATTATGTGCTTTCTATGCAAGGGGACAACTAAATTATATAATCAAATTCAGCCAAAATCATGTTTTAGTTTTCATACTAAAGTACACCTTAAATTTTCTTAGGTTTAATGTCTCCTTTGCTACATAAAGTGCCATACTTGTGGAAATGTAAAAATTTGTCTGCATGAGATAATACGTCAAACCATCTTACTAGGTAAAATAATCCCAGACTTATTTATCTGAAATACTAGTCTTTAATACTAGTTTCATTATTTTTAAAACYGTGTCCATATTAGAGGAAGACTGAAGGAGTTGTTTTTAGCCCTGATGAAACTAAGTAGTAAAAATTACTCCAGTTTTGGTTTAGTGGATATCTAATTCATTTTGCTTAATCAAAAAGTCCACAACTTAAATTTTCCAGCCTGTTTTTAATCAGAGAACAGGTGGTAGTTTGAATTTGAGCTGTAATGCATTCAAAAAGGCAAACTTGCGATCTTAGGACATACAAACCCTTAGGGTAATAGAATAACCTGTCCCTATTCCTTATATACTCACCTGAGACTTACAATATGGGTACCAGTTAATTGCAAGGACAAATACCTGCTAGGAAAAGACCTACTTTATTGCAGTTACTATTCAGTAGCTGTTGGTATAGCAATGGTTTCTGCATATTATTAATTTAGACTAGATTCAAAAGAAACCTTGAGGGTGCATCTTCTTCCTCTCTCCTCTAAGGTTACGTATTGAAATAAGAATGTAAGTACTATAAGCATAAACTTACCAAGTCATCCACTTACAGTCACCAGGATTTAAATTTCAGTGTTAAGAGAGAATAACTGAAAAATTTTACTGATGAAATAAAAAGTAAAGAGAATTTTTAAAATTTTAAATCTAGCAGTAACTCTGCGTGTGACTGTTCACAGTAAATGCAGATCTGTAGAAACTGCAGCTCAAGCTGTGTTTGCAGCTGTAGTATGCTGGAATACTGATGTAATAATCTAGAAAGTGTACCCAGATTAACTTTCATTGGTGGGTTCTGAGAGAATGACACTGTGTTTTCATACTGAGAAGACAAAAATAGATGTTAAAACTGTGGTCCAAATCAAAGTAGAAAAAAAATACAAAAATCTCAGTGTGCTAAAATTGTTTGATGTTTTCCACAATTGCAAGTTATTATTTTTGTTTATGCTTCCTTTTAAAGGATGTCAATACAAGGAAAAAAAATAAGTTCAAGGGTCAGCATAAATCATAACTTAAAATTTATGATACTGCAGGTTTGTTCCTTGGATAGACGATCAGTACAGTGTCTGCAATCTTTGCAAACAGTGGTGCTGGGTTAGCAGATTGTACTGGATTGGATGGGATAGAGTTAAATGTCTTCACAGTGTGCTGCTGTGTTTTGGATTTGTGGCTAAACCAGTAGTGATAAACATTTTTGGGCTACCGCTGAGCAGTGGTTTGCACAGTGGTAAGGCATTCTTTTCTTTCACTCTCTTTTCTGCCTAATTGAGTATGCTGGGGGTGGGCAAGAGATTGAGAGGAGGCAACTGACCTAACTTAGCCAAAAGAATATTCTGTACCATATAATGTCACTCGTGGCAATAAAAGTAGGGGCTTAGGGAGGTGGTGAGTGATTTCCTGTGCATCATTTCTTTTTTTTTCCCTCCTTTTTTCTTCACTGATTAAACTGTCTTTATTTTGACCCATGAGTTTTCTTGCTTTTGTTCCTCCTATTCCTTCTCCCAACCTGCTGGGTAGGGTGGGTGAATGAGAGAGCAGCTATGTGGATGCTTGATTGCTGGCTGGGTTCACCCACCACACTGGTAAACTAATTTTTAAGTCAATACTACATCATCGCTGCAGCCCGAAGTTAGTACAACTCAGCTTATATCCAAAATACATCAGCAGCCAGGGTATGAGAAATGGTTAACGTTGTCAACTTGTGTAGCATGACTACTTAAAAGGTGATGAAAAGCTCCCTCAAAACTGGCTGCATACAAAAAACAGCTGAAGAAAATAAATTAAAAGAACAAAAAGCCTAGCAAAGCCACGTCTTCACAAGCAGCAACACACATTAAACTACTCATGTTATTTCTTCCCTGAGATAGTGCAACTCTAAACCTTATTAATGGAATCAKTGGAGTGTTTTTTAGGAGTTCTCATGTTTGAGAATTTCTTGAATTTTCTTTGATTAAAAATCTGATTTTTCTATGCTATATTTGAGTAACATCAAATGTACAGTCATGTTAGAAAGACAAAAGGTAAAATTGGGATTTTTGTTATGACTGCATTACTCTTCTAACCACAAGGATGCTTCAGCATGTTGTGACATGCATCCATATAAAATGATTTTGATGTTTCACCAGTGTAATAAGCTATTGAAGATACAAATTGGTATTCTGTCGGTGTTACACATCCCTGAGGTCCTTCAGGAATTACTACTGAATTTCATTTTTCATTTAGCCGCTACATGCTGTACATTTATTAACAAAATGGAACTTTGGTAGATCTGCAGTGAACTGTGTTCACCCTTCAGGCAAACAAGCCCCTTAAAGCTCAGGAGTCTTAGCTCACAAGCTGTCTGCATGTCTTGCAAGTTTGCTTCTGTCTGCAAACGTAAAAGCACTCAACAGGCTGACATGGAAGCGATTGCCTAGAGGAAATGTGAATATTTCAACAGTGAACCACTGGGAGGCTTCCACAGTTGGAAAGAAAGGCATTTAAAAATCCTTTTCAGATGTGTCTTGGAAGGAAGTCACTAATCATGATATTTAAATTACTTTTAGAAGAGGAGGTATAAATGAAAATGAGGTACAGATTTGTGGCTGGGACAAAAACATTGTTAATGAGAAGTGAGAGAAGAACAAGTGCGGAATACAAAGGGCAGAGACTGAAAACACTGCTGTAATTCTCCAGAGACTGAAGGAAAACCTTCGATTAAGGAAAAACCATCCAAGCTGCCCTAGTCACCAGATTCTTGAGCTGGACTTTGTAAAAAATGGTCAGACAGACCAAGAATCAGTTTCTCATAGATGCTGGAAGAAAACAGTAGAGATTTAGTTAGCACTAAGTGATTACAGTGTCAAAACAAGATGGGCTAGAATTTGCAATTACAGAAAGATTCTCATTCTGGGAGTTGAGGGTTCTGATGCACAACTCTGGCATTAAAGTCATATTCTTAAAGAATATTAAATGAATGTTGTCTGATCTGGTGCCCTAGTGTCCCGGTTTGAGACAGATTAGGAGGGAAACATCCGGACTAGGGGCGTCTCCTCTGCAGACGGTAGGATTTGAAAACTCCCTCCCCTCACCTTGGGAATTTCTCAGAGGAAAGTGAAAAAAAAAGCTGTTTATTTAACAAGCAGGGTGCACGCAGGCACCAGGGAAAGAAAGAAAAAAAAATGAATGATGTTAGATAATAAACTTCTTGCGGTGGAGAAAACCTGGGTGGATTCAGAGTCCTTTCTGTAGGTGTGGCTCTGCTCTCTCTCCGGAGCTGGGGTGTGGCATGGGCCCCTGCAGGCCACGATGTGTGGCCTCCCAGTGATGGTGTTCTGGACCGGAGCTCAGCTGGACAGTTCCAGAGGAAGAGGGAAAAAAAACCCCCACAGTCCTAGGAAAAACTTCGTTGCCTTAGCTAGTAGGCTAGCTAAAAAAGCAAAGAATTTTTAACTCTCTGTCTCTCTTCTGAGAAACAGAGCCGAGAGCTGGCTAAAAAAAACAATGGAAGGTGCTACCTCCGTGCTGCAGCAACAGCAGCAGCAGCAGTGAGTACCCGGGGGAGTGTGTGTCCTTGTACACAAAACTGTGTTGAAGAATTTGCCTGGCTTAAAGGCCAACTTAAAGGCACAGGATTCACATCTGGCATAGAGCAGATGGTAGGGGATACAGCATCATAAAGTCACCCCAAGACACCTAGTTTTGGCCAAGAACATGTGGACATACCTAGCTTGTTATTCTATACCATTCAGATCATCTCTAGGGGGTTGAAGTAAGGGATTCTCACTTCCAAGAAGAAGGGGGCATGGCTTGGCATAGAGGAGAAAGGTGGTGTATGGAGCAGCCGCTAGCATTTTGTCCTTTCCCTGGGAGCAAGTGGAGAATGGAGTGGTGGGATAATGCTGGTACCATTGGCTGCCATTGGTTTTCATTGCCAGGGATGAAAGGGAAAGGACTCTCTTTCCTGTTTCCGTGGAGATGGATGTCCCTTTTTGGCTGGGAAAAAAAGCAGTGGAGGGAGTGGTGGTGTGGTGCTGGCTGCAGTCTTGTTGCCTTGGACTCAGTGAGCATTTGGCATTTAATCACCCTCTTTTATATACTGTTATTAGTATTGCTGCTGTTACTGTTCATTTTCTTATCTCATTGCTGTTTCCAGTAAATTGTTATCTCAACCCAAAATCTCTGCCTTTCATCTCTTTCTCACCAGATGGGGTAGGGGCAGGGGAGCAGCTGTGTGGGGCTTAACTTCCAGCTGGGCTTAAATCATGACACCTGGCCAGGGCTGACTAGATTTAAAGCCTAGCCTTTTTATATATAAGTAAATCTGCATCTGCTGGATGTGATCATCAAAAAATGATCAGGAAGTTATGGAAAGATTTAGGTGCCTGCTGTCAGACAGACTAGAACTTGTTTGTCATAAGAACTGGTACCCTCAGGATTTCCTATTTCTTGTGACCTGAAGAGCTCACAAGAATACTACAAAAGCAGCATCAGCTGATGTAGGAGGACAGATAGTATGTATTAGTAGATAGCAGTTTGAGAAAGATACCTGTGAAATTGCATCACACACATTATTAGGTCAGGAGAGAATTTCACTGCAAGCTTAGAAAGAACGGATAGAGAAGACAGTGGCTGTAATCAGCGGGAGGGGAAGACTGTGATCAGTTTGAAACACCTTAGGTATTGAGAGTGAAATGAAGATGATGGTGAGAGGGGTGAGGGAAGTAAAGTTATTAATTTATTCACAGAAATGAAGCTGTGAAGATTTTTGATAAGACTGAAATAATGATCTTATCTCACTTTGCCTACTTAGAATGCAATCAGTGATAATTGTCATTTAGGAAACCTTTATTTATCCAATTCTAAAGAACCCACCAAACAACTTCAAAATTAAACCATCCAATCACAGGTTCTACAACCTACAGGTGTGCTTTTTAAATTTTTACTCATCATGGTGATTTTTTTTTCCTGCCTAAGTACCTCTCCTCAAGTGCCCTCTTGCAAGAGTTGGGCCTCATCAAGCTGCAGATCATTCAGATGTAGAAACAATTCAAGACTTCCTTTAAAACCCTTCTGGTGTGCTCAGGAATGTAGAACAATAAATCTTTAACCTAAATACATTTTCAACTTTAAAAGAAAATAAAGAGATTCCAGAGCGATATTTTTAAATGCTTCTTCGTGATTTCTTGCTGTACTTAAGTGGATCAAAAAGACTTCCTTAAAAAGACTTCTCAAAACCTAAGGAGAGCATGAAAGATTAAGGTTCATGTTGGAGCACACTGAGGGGTAAGATTAAGAGATTTTTTTCTTGTTTTCTTTCTTCCTCTTTGTTGTTGCTGTTGTTGTTACATGGAGAAAAAAATGCACTTAAAGCTCCACAAGAACATTAAAATTTAATGTTCACCATAGTGGCTTAAAAACCTGATATTATTGTCTTCCCAGGGATAGTAATGAAAAGATCAGAGATGCAGGTTTCCTGAAACTGGCAGATTTAGATCAAAGACACTTAAATCTGTGTGTCTCCTTCTCTTTTGGTGATTTTGATATTAACATATTTTGCCAACCTTTCTATTGCATGGAGAACAGCAGTGCAGTTGATTTTTCTTCCTCAAATTCTATGGTGATCTGTTATCCATTCAGGAATATAGCAGATGCATATTACATAGATTTTACAACTAAATCATACCAGTGATAAACTGCAGCCGGTATACAATGTTTCCTTACAAATCATCAGCTTGGCAGAATCACTACAAAAGCCAAAGGCTATTTTTTTTTAATTGCTGTAGTTTGTATCCTGCTGTGTAAGCAATCTCCTTCCTTAAAGTTATAACTTCCTTCATAGAAGCCATTGTCTTCAAAGTATTTGTTTCATCCAGACTGTAATTTTCAGAGAGGGGGTAACAAAGCAATTTTCTTTATTTCTTACAACAATTAGCTATAATGAAATTTAAGTGAATTACATGTTCATCTACAATCAGCTGTCTAGGTCTCTTGTTGAAATCCAGGTGATCTCATTTCCCAGCCTCTTATACATGCAGAGGTACCTTGATAATTACTTCCAATGATTCCATTCAGTTTGAGAAGATCTACTTTGCAGCATTTGTTTCATCTATGATCTGATAAATCCTATAGTTGTAACATTTCCATGTTTTCTGTGCATCTTGCATTTCTGATTACATTTTCAATAGTCAAACCAAAAAAAGCTGTTATTTAACTACAGATTTAATCTCAGGTACTACGTAAAATTAAGTGTATACTTCACATTTTGATTATGTAAGCAGTTAAATCTGGGCAGTGTAGTTAAGATCTCACTTAAATGAACTGTGCTTTTGGGCAGACTTTAACCTGTGACAGTCATGTAATATATCTTAGCTGAATGGACAATAATTTACTAAATCGAGCAACTAGATAATATTGGTTGTGTAGAGGACCAGGCATAAGCATATTCTGTCTCAGACATTCTGACTATTGTGACACAAAAGTGGTGATTGGAAGAGAGGGTCCCATCGAGCTGGGGCAGCGCCATTCCGAGTCAACTTCCTTTTTCACCTTGAGACTCATGCTCAGCTGCTATGGCAACTTCCCTGCCCCTGCCAATTAGTTTATGGAGGGCTCAACAGGGTTGGCTGCACATGTGTGAATGCAGTGGCATGAAAAATCTATTTTACATAAAAGGATGCACCAGCTAAACCATAAAATGAAGTGGATCTGTCCCACTTGCGCTCTTTTTCCTCTCTTTCTTGTTTTCCTCTCTTTGTTGACTCAAGATCCAGACTATCCATGTGGCAGGACCAATTCAGGCTCTAAGGTCTGGTGCTCTTCTTTCTTCTCTTTCTTCCTTTTCAGCCCTTATTTCTCTCCTCTCCTGCTTTGTCCTGGCAGAGTGTGTCTGTCATATCCTATCCCCTACTTCCTACTGAAGGTTCTGAAGAATTTGGGAGCTTAAGAAGTGTGTTGTTGGTCCCTGGAGTTTAGGTGAACATACAAGGGCTTCCTGACTGGTGTTTTTGTTCAGCCTGATGAGAATTTATAACATCATGTCCCCCTCTGAGTGAGTTGTGACAGGTTTGTCTTATGGTATTACTGTTTCCTACTCAGAGATCAGATGCCAGCTACTTTCTTAATGCTGCTTTGTGTTTTGCTGTGCCTTCTACATTACAAGCTCTAGAAGTATTACAGCATTTTGAAATTGTCTTTGCAATAATTCTTAGACCTGGAGAGAAACCAGAAAAAGACATGGAGCAGAAGTATCAGGATATCCCAGAAATTGGTTATGGTGGGAATCAGAGAAAGAACTCAAATCACTGCTTTGTATTCTGTAATGGTTGACTTGTGCTGCAGCAGATGTTAACACCCTAGAGATGGAGCAAGAGCCACTGCTATGTTGTATGATACTTAGAATTCTAGCTTGAAGTGTCTAGAAGTATAAAGAATAGCAGAAAAAATGGGGAATCCTAATTCTTTCTGGCATTGAAATATTTTCTAGAAATATTTGTGTCAGTCAAATGAATAGGACATGGCTTTCTCATTTTATACATGGAAAATAAGCAGGGATATTGGCATCTTTTAGTATACCATTTTCCGTCTTAGAAGACTATGGGTCTGACAAGAAAGTAAAATAGTGAGTTTTCTGCTTTGGTGATTCATCATATAATTTTAGGCCTACAGCTAGACCAGAAACCCCCACATCCTCAACTGTGACTCTTTCACCCTTACCATCTAATTGAAACCTTCTGCATCCAAAAATAAATCATAAAAGTCTCCTATCCATATTATGAGATCCTGAAGGCTTCCAAAACTAATTGGCCTGCTGTTGGGAAACATATAAAAATAAGAATGCTAAGTTTTTCCAGCAATGTTTTGGTAAGCCTGTAAGTCGGCTTTGAGAGGTGGTGTAATCTCCTATTATGCATTAGTCAGGAGATTTGGAAGTAGAAACTAGATGACTTAGAAAGGGATATTATTTGACTGGAGAAAATTATAAGGGAGTATTGCCAAATAAAAATGCAATTATACAAAGACGGGACTGAAATGAAAAAAAGAAAAGAAGATAAAATGCAACTGGAATAGAATCTATTTGAGAAAAATTGAACAAAAGACTCAAACCGTTAAATCTTGATTTAAACTTTCTGGGGCAATACCCAGATTTATTATGTTTTTTCCAATAATAATCTCTGGCTTTTCCAAAGTAGAAGTGATTCCAGTCATTAGAAGTTAAAACTGATATTCTTATTCTAAATAATAGGAAATTGTAAATGTTATTGTTGGTAGTATAGATATTTAGAATGGGTGTGTTGCTATTACTCCAATTAAAATTAAAGTGAAAATCATCACTTTAAAATCCTAATATAAGTTTCCCTGGAAGCCTGTTCCAAATTTTCTTACCCTTTCTATCCTATAGCATCAGGTAATACCAGCGTATTGCTTAGAGAAGGACAGATTATTTGAATTGTTGCTCTCACATGTTTCTTTCTGCATTAAACACAAACTTCAGAATATTTACCAAGTATTAGGTTTTGACACTACTGAAGAGAGATTTAAAAAGATTAGTGCTCAAGGAGATGCAGTCTTCAAATAGTCTCAGTACTTGTACAGTGAAATCGTACAAGATGGTGTAGGTAACTCCTCTGCATATTTGTCCTGCTTCAGAGGTAGGGAGAAATGAAGAGAGGATGTGCCTTCCTCCACTTTTGAGACTGACTTTTTATTTTACAGATTTTATATTGTGCACAGCTCAGAATTCGTAAATCTTCACAGACCTTCCTGCTTTGTAGTATTTATTTTGGTCAGGATGAACATTCTACCTAACTCTTCAAAGCTAAATACTGAAGAGTAACAATTTGGAAAATCCTTAGCTCTGCAGGTCCTAATTCTCATGGGGGACTTCAGAAAGCAACACGGTGGTGTGCAAGCAATTTGAGAGATTTGTGAGTTGTGAGTCCTAATGCAACTACTGTGTCTGCTCACTGGGAGTAATGTTCTGCTGAATTGATTGTTTGCAAATAAGGAAGAAGCTTTGAGCTTTTGAGCAACTGTTGCAGAATGAAGCTGGCAAATTAATCAAAAATGACAGAGAAAAAGAATACTGAACATTGCACTTTTTACAATCTTCACAGGTAAGGTCAGCCTAGATCTATGCTGAGAAGAAAAGATGAAGCATACAGTAAACCATTAATAGGAGAAAGCCAAATTAAGGAACATTTGTACCAATTACAACGTCTATAGACATATGTTGTTGGGAAGTTACAGGATGCATCCAAGGCTGATAATGGGGTTGAATGTTGTCATTGCAAAGCCACTTCATCATTTTCGGAAGGTTATGGAGGTCAAGAAAAGTTCCAGAAGAGGAGTGACTGGAATGTATCATTACCTTCTACATAAATGGCAAAAAGGAAAATTTCAGGAAACTACAGACTAGTTGACAAGGTAACTAGCTAATAACTGTGAATCTGATTTCTTTTCCTGTTTTCTTGCTTTCTATCTGATGAATGGAAGCAGGACAGAAGTTCTCATTTATTGGATAGTGTCGCATATTTATGAGCAATATTTTTGTCCAAAAATAGCTGTGAAGAAGCCAGACCAAAATGTTGACTCTGCTAGCTGAAGAACTACTGGAACCAAAGAAAAGGCTGCAACAAAGAAGAAATTTTCTAGGTGAATTCATCTGAGCAAGTATCAACATTTAAGGGACATGAGTGGTTCTTTTCAAATCTACCAACATAGCATTTTTGTAGGTAATAAAATAATTTTTTGTTTTCAGAGTTTACATGTTAGCAGCCCTCAGGAAGGGTTAAGATGGTCAGTAATTGGTCAGATACCAAAACCAGACTATAATGTGTAATATAGCCTTCATTTGTATTTTTCACTGAGGAAGAAAAATACCCTGTCAGTAATTCACATCATACTGACAAATCGGTTTTCCACTTCATTGGTCTTATATTTAATGTATAGCCTGTGGCAATATATTTATACAGGTGCATCAATTGAACAATTTCATAGTTAAAGATTTAAAATGCATTAGCTACTCTCATAACTTATGGAGGTCTTAAATGCAATTTTTTGTACTGACCTTTTTCGGTACTATAGCAGTTTTAAAGAAAATCTCACTAAATATGTGAAGGTCTCCAACCTAAATCATCCTATGATTCTGTAACGTGGAAGAGTGCAGAAGAATGAAAGAACCCTTGACAGCAATGCCTGCTCGTGAAACATAAACCTGCTTTAGTCCCGTAGTGGCAATAATGTCATGTTTTTCCCAGTCTTGTCTGCTGGTAGGACAGCTCACAGCAATGGAAAATTAAGCACGTATTTTTTTCTATCTGTCTCTGTGGCCATTCTCAAATTTAAACTGATTGTTTGCAGTTGATACCGTCTCTATTTAAAAGGTCACAATATTAAAACATGTCACGGGATCAGTGAGTAATTCATGTTGGAAGAAAACTAAGGAGGTTTCTTAACACAAGCTCCCATTCAGACAGGGTCAGCTGCAGTATCAGGCCGTGTGTCCCAGGGCCATTTCCAGTTGAGTATTAAAGAGCATTCAAGGATGGAGACTGCACAATATCCCTGGGCAAACTACTCCACTGTACTTGTACTGAAAAAAAAGTTTTCCCTGTGTCCAGTCTGACCTTTCTCCACCTTATGACTGTTGTCTTGTCTTCCTCCTACTTGGTGCTTTCAAGGGCATGGTCCATCTTCTCAGTGTGATTTCCTTATTGGTTTTTAGGTCCCCCTGAAGCCATCTTTCCTCCAGACTCAACAAGCCCTTGTCCCTCAGCCTCTCCTTGTAGGATGAACGACACAGTCGTGATCATTGTGGTAGCCTTCCCCTGAAGCCCCGCCTTTATTGTAGTTGGGGAAGCCCTAGAGTGGATGCAATATCTAGATGTGGTCTAGTGAGTGCAAAGCAGAAGGTGACTATCCCTTCCCTTGACTGCTCCATTTCTTGTAGCTGGCTAGTTGAACAGTCCCTCTGATCACCTTGCCATTTTAAATCATATTCGTGGTACCCTACCCCTTCCAAGGCCTGGTAAAGTAAGCTTAGGTATGTGATGTGGAGAACTTCATTCACAATATTTCTAGGACTATGCTGAACTGATGTGGACAAATTGAGATCTTGATTGAGCAGAACACTTTAGCACATGGTTTACTTTTTGCTTTACTGATTAATTTTTGAGATGCTTGGTGTTTTGGAGATGTCTCTGACATTATGCTGCCACACAGACTTCTAGAACAGAAAGAAGTGCATGAGTCAGATTCTCTGGAGGGTGAAGCTTAGCCACATGACACTTTGTTCTATTTTATCTGAGCAAGGATCTCCTTATAATATGTATTATTGTTGCCTAAAGATGACTTGCTTATTCCAGTTGCTGACTACATACTAATTTTGCAACTAAACCAGAATTTAAGGTAAGGGGGTGCCATTACACCTAGTGATTACAATTTAAAATAAAATTGCTGCTAATTCATGGTTTGGATGTTTAAGTGTTTATGCAGTGAGAAAAAGACTATCAGAGCATCCTTTACATGTTCTTGCAATTCCAAAGTACTGAAGTAGTTCCATGATTACAACCAATATTTAATGATACACAGCAGTACAGTACATTAAGGAGACTTTATTGACTTTAATTATAGGTAAACTAATCAGCAGATAATGATAGAAAGGAAAGTGAATGTAGTCAAACACTAAACTTGAAACACATATTGCAAATCATTAATGCTTCAAATTAAACACTTACAGACTAAACATTCAATGATTAATAGAAAGTACACAACTTAAAATTAATTCACTTGCTGAAAAATATGCAAAATATGTTAATACCACTAAATTATTGTGCCCTTTACAGCTACTGGGTGGTAACTGTACTGTTTGCATACAAAAATCTTTAAAGTGCGTGCAAAATGTAATTTAAATTTAGTAAGTATTATACAATTCAAGTACATGACAACTTTGCCCTCCTCCTCCAGAATATGCCAGGAAAAAAAGAAACACCTTTATCATTTTCCTTTGTTGCAGTTAAATCATACACAATGATACAGTATTATTTCAAAATTATAAATAGCTAACTCTTTGTCAACATGTGAATGTTGTGTCTGAAACACCTCAGGAGGCTAAATTTTTTTCTTTTTTTTTTTCCTTTCTGTGCTTTAAGATTTCCTTTTCACTTCGGTGTCACTATAAATGTTTGTATTGCATCCAAGTAACTTCTTTCAAGTCTTGATTTTAGACATATCAGAAAAAGCATCCAAACTATGTTGGGCTGTTCAGATATATCCAAAAATATCCAGGTGTGTCTTTGAGGCTGGCAGACATCTTGACTGGTCTTTAGCAGCTGCAAAGTGTCTTCATTTTGTGATCTCCCTTCTGTAAGATCCTCAGAGCATTCCTCCTTTAAGTGAGCTCAAGGTCATTTTTGGAAATTGCAGCTTGCTTTCTTCATGCTATCTACCATTAGGGTAAAACTGGCCTGGAAGACGTAAACGTGTGTTTTCAGTGTCTTAAATCATATGGGAGTTATGTAATTTTTAAATGTAGAACCTATCCTTCAGAACTTCTAATCCCAGTCAATCAGTCAACCTCTCAGTCTCGGATTAAAGGATTATAAATTTCTGTTATTTTATTTGCTATTATTATTATTATTATTATTATTATTATTATTATTATTATTATTATTATTTCCCTTTCTAGGATCTTTGGCCACATTTTCAAGTGTATCTTAACTCTGAAGGTTGGAAACCTGGGTTGAAAACTGACTGTTAAATAATCCTTTCACTCTACCTTTCAGGTTGTCTCTGTAATGGGTACATTGCAAATGTGTATTGCGAGACTCAGGTTAAAACCACAAAGAGAAAGTGACACTTGAACTTGCAATGTCCATTTGTCAGAATGATGTGTCTAAACACTTTTTCAGTTGTTTTCCTCTATTTGGTTTACCTAAAAAAGAAAGCAGGGGGAGGTCAGGCAAACTTATACAGGGAAATGCTACTTAATTGTGCCTGATAACACCTGATTTTAAWGAATGACCTTACAAATGCAGGGAAAAGAGAAACACAAGGCAGAGGAATAGTGGCATTCAGACCCCTCCCTCCTTCTCTCTTTTTCTTTCTCTCTTTCCCTCTTCCTTTTGCTTTTTACCAAGTCAACATCTTTTTTTCAAATTAAGAGAGGATGCAGCAGACATTTACAAGAGTTATGTTCTTCAATCTACTTAAATAGTTTAATGACAGCAGGAGCTCATAATGGACAATAAGAGCAGTAGCTTGTTATAGAATGTTCTCTGATAGTCTAGAGAACTGTGTTTTTTTATTATCGTGGATCTTCAAGAGAAGATTTCTTTTTAAGGAAAAAAGTAACCATCTGTGCCTGAGCACACACCACACTTCTAAAACATAGCAACTTATTTTGTTGGATGTTTGAAAATATGCTATATTGTAAAAAATTCATTTTTCAATGTGTTCCTCTCAGTACATTTGGAAAAATGCCATTTTTATGGCATTTGATCAATTACAGATTACAAGACATGGGGACCAAAGGCTGATATTTCTTACTGCTATAAAAAATCCTGCTTTTTAAGAGGGTCCTCGAGCAAAAATTCCAACATCACAAAACATTCAATAGCAGAMAGGTGTGAATCCTAGAATGGACTTTCAGCTTTGCAGTTAGACTTTAATTTCATGGAGCCAGAACAGTTGCAATTTTGCCACAAGAGATTTGCATTCACAAAGCCTTGTGCTATAGTTTATGCAGGCTGTGCCACACGCTGCTGGTGCTCCAAAGGTTTCTTATGTTCTGCTTACAAGGCACAGCACTGAGGAATATCAAATACTAAGGGATTTAATGTAGCTGCACATTGTCTCCCACTTGTATTTCCTTTGATAAGCCTGTGACAGTATATACCACATTAAAACACAGTTCCTTTCTTTTTCATGCCTGAGTCGATGCACTGACTCCCTCACTGAATAATGTCATCAGATCACATTCTCTCAATTGTCAATGTCTGACTCTGTGCAGTTTCCGCCTGGTGCAGAAAAACATCTTTGTGAAAGGCCTGGTGTTCTGCAGTAGAATAACATATGATAAAAAGTACCAAATTCATGTTTTATCCTTGATGGCCAATTTGAGAGAGGAGACACTGATCTCTAAAATTTGAGCTGTATATATAATTTGGCAGAGAAACATTTTGCTGCTGCAGGATGTATTTAATTTCAAGATGCATTTCTACATCACCAGAAAATTGTGACTGTATTGTTTTGGCAAACTGAGCCAATTCAAAATTATACATGGCAGGGGGAAAAAAAGAAAATAATTTCTTTACCAGTATTGAAAGAACATAGTGGAAAGAGAACAAAAAAGTGTGGAGGTGGAGGAGGAGTCAAGAAATACAGCTGGTTCCTCTGGTGGTGGGAATAAAATTACTTCACTAATTTGGATGAGGTCTGTCTGATTACTTGAGCAGTGGAACCTGCTCTCAAGTGGAGATTGTTGTTTAATTTCCTGGCATTGTACAGAATAATTGGCTAGGGAATCTCCAAGTATCTCTATCAAAAACATTGAAATTAGCAAGAAGGAAGAAGTTTGCCTATTCTATATTATCTCTATTCCAATATAGATATTGTCACCATGGTGCAGTTTCTAAATCTTTGTCCAGCTGTATTGAACACTGTACTTCATTTCATGTGTCATTTGCTTCTGAGATTTGAAAATTATGCCAGACAAGAAATTATGGATTACTGCCACTTTGATTCCTTCTTAGTTCAAAGTACATATATAGAACCATTTACATCCCTCAGCATTTTTTTCTATTTCTACATTTCCTGAAATACTGACAAGTACCTTTTTTCTTATTTTACTCTCTTCAGGCAAAGCCAGTTTTAGGTCTTTTGAACAATGGGAAATTTAAACAGAACAGTAAGAGAAACTTTGCCAGCTTTCCAGAAGCTTTCAGCCTTTTGTGAAGCAAAGGTTCACAAAATGCCTTATGCCTAAACAAACCACATACAGAAAATGGTGCCCCCCCAAATGGTGTTGCTGTCACCTCCTCATTACAATTCCTTTGGTATCTTGTATGTTCTTGTGCACAGTCACTGTTGCAGAATCTTTGTGCCTCTCAGGCACAAAGATTTAACTCAGGATTTGCTTCTTAATCTTTAGACCCAGGTTAACAGCAAGCTATAATCAATTGCTCATTAATCATTCTTGACAAGTATTCAGCTAAGTAGAACAGCAAAACTGGTAGAGAGAGTCTTTTATTATTATAGGTAAGCTGTGGATAGGCTATAGCTTTAACTTATTACCTTTATACAAGTCTCTATTTATTCATTAAAATCTCTATAGTAATACCTTTTCTTGAATGGTATGTTGTATTTTTCTCTGAAAGACATGGATGGACACAACCCAATGAACAAGCATATGTGAGTATTTTAAATACCGTGATCAACTATGTCAAACTTTGAATTTGCATTTGAAATTATACGTGTCTCCTGGCACTGTAGAATGGAGAACCCAAGTCTTTGCTTCATTTTCCTTTAGAAATAAAATTCTACTTGTTTGTCACTCCTTCATTCCTTGCTATTCCTTTGTTCACTGTTCTAGTTGTGCTGACTAAGCTCTCATAAGACAGTATTTGGTTCCCCTTTGAAGATGGGCATTTTGAAGTTCTATGGGTTACAAGTTGTGAGAAGGAGTTGAAAAGCCACAGAGATCTGTGAGAATAGTCACCATCTCCCAAAGAACATAGTGCAGTCTGCGCTCCCTCATGCCTGTCAGTATGGCTCAGTGACTGTGAACAAAATTATCAGGTGAATTCTAGCAAGCCTTTTGGAGTACTTCCAGCAGATCAGTTGCACTGCATGGCTCAAAGTTACAGGGGTACCTTTTTTGTGTCCAGACAGAAGCGTGACTACAACATACTCTGATACTGTCTATGTCCCTCTTTTGCACCACACTCTGATGCACTTTTGCTGGGATAAGAGAATAACCACTTTGCTTGCACTGATTATTCGCTAGAGCTTAATATGTTTGTGTGTTTCCAAAACAGTCAGTACTGTGCTAATGTAATCAAAGTGCGCCTAATGCTCTTCATACTTTTATGTTGTGAAACAAGAAAACACCCAGAAACTTCCTCTGGGACATCTTGCTTACTTATCCCTGAGTTTATACACATTGCTGTTTATCAGCAACTTCTGTTTGCATTCCACTTGGAATCTTACTTCACATGGCAGTGCTTACTGACCTAATGTAAGTTCTTGTTCAGAGACCTTTTCGTAAGCCTATTTAACATCTTGATTTAGTTTGGCTACTGTTTCCCCTCACCTATTCCATTTTCGCTTGTAACATCAACAAGCAGTTCTGTTTCTCTGTCACTATTATTTGTTTTTAAAGTTTTACTTTCTGAGTTTTAAGATTTTGTTATTCTTCAGATATCTGCCTATTTTTAACATACAGTGCTGGCTGTGTTTTTTAATAAGGATACAAAGAAAACCAGATTATTTAGATTGCAGCATATCAACTCCAASTTGTTGCTTCCCTTTCTTCATCTTCCTACCCAAAGTGTCCAGCTATCTGTTAGTCTTTATACTGGCAGAACTTAGTAAGTTTGTTAATTAGTGTCCTTAAACCTCAAATAGTATCATGTAGTACCCGTGATTTGCAGATAGTTCTTGTTTCCTTCCCTGTTCTACCTGTGGGACCCACTTCTTAACCTGTTTACACCCTTGTTGATTTAAGGTATTATTTTTCCTGTGATCTCTGGTTTTGACAACTTCCCTATTATATTACTACCGATAGCAATGCTTCCCTATCTCATTTGTTTCATTGTTCTTTCACCTCTTCCTAAACCTCTGACCTTTCCTGTTCCTTTCAAATGGGTTGAACACAAGTATTTAATTTCTAAATTGTTTAAGATTTTAAAATTAGTATAGGAGCAACCCATATCTGGCAGGCAATCACTCTCAGAGCACCTTCACAGAACCTTCTGGTTTGTAAAATGTGGTTTAAACACCARACACCAAAAGCACCTGTACAGTCAGAGCTCACAGCTACAAAATAACTTTGCTTTTCATGGTCTGAATTCCTCTCAATCCAGAACAATAATATCTCATAGCTGAGCTACATCACCGGTCTCTAGTGAGCCTGACCAAGGCTTAGTGAAACTAAATCTGACTTCAAGCTTCTTACCTATGTTCCTTTAAAGACGGTGCTACAACTGTCCACCATGTCTTCCTTTAATCTGATCAGTGAGCARTGTAAACTAGTTTCAATAACCTTAAGTGATCCCACTTTGCTGTCTCCAGTTATGTGTTGATACTCATATTTGCAATGATTCTTTTCCTGCGTTTAGTTTCTAGTTTATTGTACTTTCAACATAATAGGATGATATTTAGTACAAGCTTTGGGTCCTGTGTGTCCACATGGCTTGCCTCATGTGGTAGTAGAAGAATAGTTTCATCCATCCATAAAAAACTATTATTTCAATATCCATAGTATGTGGAAAAGTACAAACGATGTGTGACTTATGTGACAATGTTGAGTACCAGTCTACATATTAGTAACTGAAATCAAGACAGTCTCATTATCAGAGAAAAAAAAGTAATGAGATGGGTAGCTCTGTCTGTGATTTCTGTCTTAATTTGTTGTTTCCATCACATGCTGCATAGTTACAAACACCTATAATACACATAAGTACATGGGAAAAGAATCAAAATATAGTAAAAATAGATTTTAAAAAAGTTTCTTTCAAAGGCAGGAAATCAAAAGCTGTAACAAAGCTGTAACTTGCCTTTAAAGTTATTAGACCTAGAGAAATAGTTGCTTGAGAGGGCTCGGTAAAATCATTATCAAATTTATTCCTAAAATTTTGAAGACAGTGTTTCATTACTGAAGCTTTCAGCTTTTGTTGTTTGTAGAATGGAATATGGAATATTTATCTCTACAACTATTGTTTGTAGAGATATATATTCCGTACAAGTCCATATTTGATCTCAACCAACAGTGAAGACAGAAAAATAATTCTCAGGACAATGACAATAAAATTATTATGCATAATGCTATATTTATTATCTTCAAAATTACTTCAACATATTAAAATGGCCTGATGCTTTTCAGGGAGCAAAATCCAAGACAGGCATCTGATCTCTGAAGGACAGAGGAAAACGTTGCTATAAAGACTTTTTACATACATTGTCTGAAGTAGACCTTCTCAGGGTTGCTTTGCTGATTGGATTTTTGGGGGACTGGGTGCATGTGGGGAGAGGATAGATATTGTTTGACAAATGTGTGCATTGTGGAGATCTTCACTAAGGATTACATTTTCGTAGTTTGCAGCCTCTACTTGAACCCCTGAGGAAGCATGGCTGTGCTCTGCCCTGTAGAGATATATTTATTCATTTTATGCAAGCTGCTTATGGGAGTCATTACTATAAGTGGAGAAAGATGTTGATTCTTATCGCCTGTGCACTGATTTTAACCTGATTATATACAAAGTCCGAATCAGGCTCTTTGTCTCTTCGTCTGAATAAAGAATAAAATATTTTGCTGGACACATTCTGTATTAATGATATGTTGCATAGCAATAAATACTTACTAAAGATATATTTATTTACTATTAATACATATATCTTGTCTCGACCAATCTCTTTAGTTACTTAAACCAGAATATATGTGACTCAGTGTTGGCTCGTAGTAAGCAAGTCACAACAAGCCTCTAAATCCTGGGGTACATTAATTTGCTTTATTTCATTTACCTAAATCAGATAATAATAAATCTATGTTTAGAATTGGAATTGCAAGGAAGAAGATAAGGCTATTAGAAAACCAAAACCCAGCAGTTTTAGAATGACTGAGGCCTTGGTTAGAAGCCTAAAAACATACCATGTCTTTTATTTAACAGGGAAAATTTGAAGTCTGAAGTATGATTTCAAAGGCTGTTTATGCAGTATATATATATATCACTGATAAAGCAAATAACCAGCGAATCTTCCAACCTAGACAGTTAATTAGGGAAATCAAAAGATTTAGACAGAGGAAAGGAGAGAAGCTTTTTTTTTTTCCTAATCCTTATAGGTTTGTTTGGATTAATATTAAAAGATCCTGGCTAAAAATAAAGCTATAGCAGTAGGATCTGATGATCTGGTTTTCATGCATTGTGAGGTTTTCCCTAACTTCAGCTATAAAACAAATTTAGGCGTTGTGTCTGCTCAGCTGGAATCTAAGCCTTCCAGCTCGAAAATGGCTGTGAACATTAATGAAGACCAGCAGATACAGAGCAATGAAGTCCCCTGATTGCAATCAGAATCATGAATTAGAAGTTAATATGTGGCAGAATATAAAAGTAGGTATTCAGTAGTAAATCACGAGAGGAAGGTTATGATGACAGTAATGATTAGCTTGATTTTTTTCTCTGGCTCTTAGACTATAAATCACTATATTTTACCAGCCAGATACATTTTCAAACATGTACCTCATATTTGGCTAAATTTAGGATAGTAAGGAAGCTTGCTTTGCTCTTAGTTTTTTTTTTGTTTGTTTGTTTATGTGTTGAAATGTCCCTACTTTTGGATAATGAACAGTCAAGTGAAGGAGAAATCTGAGGTTACTTGTGAAAAGAAAGGAGAAAAGCTTCTGAGTAATTTTGATATTTATTTTTATAAGGCGTTACAATCATACACTGACATTTCCAAACTGGAAGAGGTTATTGACTTAGAATGGGAAATATGGTTAGCAAGAGCTCCTGAAAATTATGTATTTATTTAGAAATCTACATATAGATGGTAAAATTTCTTTGTTACCAGAGTCACATTTTAAATAGCTATTTTCTTAAAAAAAGTCTGCCTACTGGGAGAGAGGAAAATGGCTGCAGAAGGGAAAACCACTGCTGTCTGTTCATGCAAGAGTTCACATGGGGTTAGTACCATCAGCTTCCGTCTTTCTGCAGCAGGAATGACAGAGCTCTTGTAGTAGCGACAGTGTGACAGTTCTTGTAGTAGTGCAGTAGTGACAATGGCTCTTGTACAGCAGCAGTGACAGAGCACTGCCTCTGCAGTATATATAGCGTATATATTGAGGCAGCTCTCAATCATTTTTGTACAATGGCTAAGTTGCTGGCAGAAAAATATGTCATAAAATTTCAATGTCATATCACCTGGAACTGGGTTAATAAATTCCTAAATTGTAATAGCAGGATTAGTTTGTACTTAACAGGGATACACTTTCAGTAACAGAGAATTTGCCCTTTGTGTGTCATGAGAACATTTAGTCAGGATGGCAGTACTCAAGGAATCCACAACTTCAAAAGCTGGAATGTGTGATATATACATATTTGATTGAAATCAAGTCTGTCTACCATACAAATACCTCAGCTTCTATTCTTCATTGTTCCTTTATTCCTGCCTGTAAAGAAAATTTTAAAAATACTTTTCTTCCTTAGTATTGTGTGGTGGAATTACATTATAGGATGTTTTTACCTTTTAAAATACTTGTGAAGACTAACAGAGTCTAAGGAACCAGTAGACTAGTGAGAGAGATTATGTCTGCAAGTAAATTTAATATTTGACAGCATCCATTTGTGCTGCAAATTTCAGGTGAGTATGGTTTTATAACGTCAGTGTTACCTACAGTGCCTTTAGTACTACTCTGAAATGTGGCGCTGAGCGCACATGCACACACCTGCTGAACTCTTCTGTTTCTGGAGTGGTCTAAACAAGACAATAATTTTCTTTGTCCATCTCCACCATGGAATGATTTTACTGACTTAAAAGGTCAGCATAGATTCTTCCAGTCTCTCTTGCATCAGCGTTCAAATACTAAAACTTTGCTGCTAGATAAAATTAATTACTTCACAGACAATGTTTGTTGTGAGGTCTCATTTTCATGTTGTATAATAATACAGATAAGAAACGTAAATAGCAACTATACAAAACAGCTCAAAAAAGCCCATACAGCCAATTTCTTCCTTGTGGAAGAAATGCTAAGTAGTCGATATGTATATTTTAAGTCAACTTTTACGATCTTGTTGTAGTTATATTTGCATTTTGCTGGAATGTGCTTGTGACACACACTCTTTGATGTGAGAGGTGTATGAACATTATGAGGATATCACATAGCGTAAAACAGGTTGTCTAATTATTCAAAAGCAAAGAACAAATTATGTATTAAATGAGTTTTGTTTTCTCGACTGTAAGACAATTCTGCTGCAGCCAGAACTCCACTTCTTACCAGCATAATATGACACATGTTAAATGAAAAAGCACAGTTCTGTGGATGTGACAGCTTAACACTGATCTGTGGCATACTGAATACAGAAAAGTTACTTTATAACTCCCCTCAAAAAAAACACCACCAACCAACTTCAACTTAGAGACTATACATTTCTTGTAATATACAGCTGAAACACTGCACTATGAAAAYGTTAGTTAAAACTACAGAAGAATTTAAAAAAAATAATTGACTAAAGAAAATAAATTCAAAACAACTGAACAACAACTACATTTTCATCGAAATTAACTTTAAAATATGGGAAGAATATTCAAGTAGAAAAAGTCTTTGCCTTCCACTTCTAAGTGAAATTAATGATGTTAGAACCTGAACAAAAAAGGTGCATCAGCCAAATAATGAATTTCTTAATCTGTCATATTATCCAAGGGATATCCTTGGGTTTCTTCTGTAGTCACAAGTGTTAGCCAAAGCGGAGAGTTCAGTAGCCTTTGAAATCTCATCAGTGAGGAGGCTGAGGTTACACAAGGAGTAGGGAGGGGACACAGCTGGGACAGCTGATCCCCAGTAATGAAAGGGAAATTCTACACCATATGGCATCATGCTCAGCATTAGAAGCTGGGGAACAAGAAGGAAGTGGGGGTTTTTTGGAGTAATGGCATTTGTCTTCCCAAGTCACCATTACACATGATGGAGCCCTGCTCTCCTGGGGATGGCTGAACACCTGTCTGCCCATGGAAAATGGTGAATAAATTACTTGTTTCGCTTCTCTTATGTATGCAGATTTTGCTTTACCTATTAAACTGTCTTTATCTCAAGCTACAAGTTGTCTCACTTTCACTCTTATGTTTCTCTCCCCCGTTCCACTGGGCTGTGTGGGGCCGAGTTGGGGTTAAACTATGACAGCCCCCTTAGGTCCCAGATATGTTTTTTATGTGTTTGTTACRTCTGCCTTTTTTATGCTACATCAAGAACTTCTGGGTTTTTTTGTAAGGCAGGAAGTGTAGCTGTTTATTCTAGCTCCAGGGAAATCAATTTTAGTGTCAACTTCTTGTTTTAAATATAAGGTAGGTAAATACATTTTCACAAAATCACAGTTAACTACAGAATCTGAATTAGATGGGACCCACAAGGATCATCAAGTCAAGCTCTTAGCCCTGAACAGGACGTCACCAAGAGTCACACCATGTGCCTGAGAGTGTTGTCAAAACTCTTCTTGAACTCTCTCAGGCTGGTGCTGTGGCCACTTCCCTGGGGTGCCTGTTCCAGTGCCCAACCACCCTCTGGGTGAAAAAACTTTTTTGGATATCCAAGCTAAACCTTCCTTGACACAACTTCAGGCCATTCCCTCAGGTCCTATACTGGTCACCAGAAGGAAGAGCCTCTTCTCTTGCCCTCACAAGGAAGTTGCAGACTGCAATGAGGTCTCCCCTCAGTCTCCTCTTCTCYAGACTGAACACACCAAGTGACCTCAGTCACTCCTCATACGGCTTCCCCTCAAGGCCCTTCACCATCCTCATGGTCGTCCTTTGGACTCTCTCTAATAACTTAATATCTTTTTTATATTGTGGTGTCCAAAACTGCACACAGCACTCGAGGTGAGGCCACCCCAGTGCAGAGCACAGCGGAACAATCCTGTCCCTTGCCTGGCTGGTGATGCACCCCAGGATAGGGTTGGCTTTCTGCGCTGTCAGGGCACTGTTGATTCATATTCAACTTGCCATCAACCATATGRTTGGTGATTGCCCAATCCTCTTATTTTTTGAGGTCTCTCTGCAGGAGCTCTCTGCCCTTGGTCAGTCAACAGCTCCTCCCAGTTTAGTATTGTTGGCAAACTTATTTAGTATCCCTTTGAGTCCTGCTTCCAACTCATTTATGAAGATGTTGTAGAGCACAGGGCAGACGATGGAGCTCTGTGGAAGCCCACCACCGACAGGTTCCCAGTCTGATGTCACCCCATTCACTATAACCCTTTGTCCTTGACCCGTGAGCCAGTTCCTCACCTATCACATGATGTATTTACCAGCTGTGTGCCGCACATTTTGTCCAGAAGGATCCTGTGAGAGACAGTATTGAAATCTTTACTGAAATCCAGAAAGATTACATCAACTGGCTTCCCTTGATCAACTTGCGGGTTACCCTGTCATAGAAGGAAATCAGGTTTGATAAGCAGGACTTTCCTCTCGTGAAGCCATGCTGGCTTTGACCGATGACTGTACTGTCCTTCAGGTGTTTTTCAATACCTCCCAGAATAATCTCCTCCATAACTTCACCAGGCACTGAAGTGAGACTGGCAGGACTGTGGTTTCCAGGGTTCTTCTTGCCCTTTTTGAAAACTGGGACAATGTTTGCCAGCTTCCAGTCAATTGGACCTCTGTATATTCCCAAGACTGCTCAAAAATCCTCAAGAGAGACCTTGCGATGACATCAGCCAGCACTTTAAGTATTCTTGGTGGATAAATCCCATCAGTCCCCATAGATCTATAGGGATCCAGCTGGAGCAGCAAATCCGTCACAATTTCAACATCGGCTGGGAGTTGATCATTCTCACAGACATGGTCCTCCAGCTCAGGGCGCTGAAACCCCTTGGTCCACCATCTGTGTTGAAGACAGAAGTAAAGAAAGCATTAAACACCTCTGGTTGTCTATGTCCCTGTTTGTGAGGTGACAGTCCTCATCCTGATACCATTTCTGCAGTGCCTTTTGCCGTTAGTCTTTTAAAAGAAACTCTTTATAGTCTCCCATTATTGTTATTTTAACTAAGCATCACAGTTAAGTCTTCATTATCCTTCATCTGATACATGCCTTCTGAAGAACTTGACAGCACAGGCAAGCCTGATTCAACAGGTGCTGGAAGCAGATGAGCTTAATTTTTGCTGTGATGATCTCTTTTGTTCATTGCTAAAAAGGTACACCAAGAAAAAATTCTCATATTTTGCATATACACAAAAAAAAAAGAATAAAAAACAAGAGAAAAATATGTCTGTTTCAATACAGTTGTGCATAAAACCATAAATATGTTTGCATTTGAGATCTAAACAGAATTTGCCAAAAGTAGATACATATGTACTATGTTTCATAAGGTTTAAATGAGAGGGTTTCTGTTTTGTAAGAGCATAATTACGATAATTGTGATTGGTGATACAATTCTGAGAAGATTGGCTGATCCCTCCAAGTACTGCACAGCCATTTAGTGGCATAAAAATGGGGTGGAGGGATGGGCAGAGAGGAACCTTCTAAAATTCACCAGAGGGAAATGCAGGGTCCTGCACCTGGGGAGGAATAACCCCACTCACCAGCACAGGCTGGGGATTGACCTGCTGGGAAGCAGCTCTGCAGAGCAGGACCTGGGGGTCCTGGTGTTCAACAAGCTGTCCACAAGCCAGCAGTGTGCCCTGGGGGCCAAGAAGGCCAATGGTATCCTGGGGTGCATTAGGAAGGGCATTGCCGGCAGGTTGAGGGAGGTGATCCTGCCCCTCTGCTCAGCCCTGGTGAGACCACATCAGGAGTGCTGTGTCCAGCTCTGGGCTCCTCAGGACAGGAGAGGCATGGAGCTCCTGGAGCAAGTCCAGGGGAGGACTGCAAAGATGATGAGGGGACTAAGCATCTCACTGATGAGGAAAGGCTGAGGAAGCGGGGCCTGTTCAGCCTCGAGAGGAGATAGCTGAGTGGGGACCTAATCAATGTCTATAAGTATCCAAAGAGAAGATGTCAAGAGGATGGATCCAGGCTCTTCTTGTTAGTGTCCAGCAATAGGACAAGAGGCAATGGGCAGAAACTGATGTGCAGGAAGTTCCACCTGAATATGAGGAAGAACTTCTTTGTTGTGAGAGTGACTGAGCACTGGAACAGGTTGCCCAGAGAGGTTGTGGAGTCTCCTTTTCTGGAGATATTGAAGAACCATCTGGACACAATCCTGAGTAACACGCTCTAGGGGACCCTGTTTGAGCAGGGAGGTGGAACCAGATGACTTCCGGTGGTCCCTTCCAACTTCACTCATTCTGTGATTCTGTGATAATTTTACTGAACTTTCAGAGGTTTAGTTTTGTCTATCATATGAAATCTTGGCTGGGACAGATATAAGGAATTTTTCTAACACTTCTAAAAAAACACTGTAAATTGCCACAGCTACAAAATGTTTCATGAAAGAATGTTAGGTAGTGTAAATCAGCTTGAGTTCTGTGATAGCACTGGAACTAGGCAGATTTATACAAACTGACTRTCTTGTCCCAGGTATTCAAACTGCTAAATACATTTGCACTACTCAGTAATGATTTGCATTTCTCTTTTATGAAGTAAATGTGAAGACTACCATGCACAGATGTTTTTGAACTATGTTTTTCACTAGTTGACTTTGTCAGGCGTTTCATCTAAAACTTCAAAACAATTTCTCATCCTCTTTCAGCACAGTCCTGATAAACATACATTTGAGTAAGTGATTGAAACCTTAAATTTAATGTGGTGCAAAACCTTTTTTGATATTCCCAAAAGAGAAATGAGTTTCTATTTATTTTGGTGAGCTACTGAAGTTTTGAAAATTATTAAATACTGGAGTTCTGCTATGCATGCATATAGAACGGTGGACTGTTAGTAAAAAAGATTAACACAAACAATGTTATATTAATAATTTTGTTCTTACAGTGTGTTTTAACATACTTCAGATTCTTCAAAAATATTGATAATGTATTGGTTAGCATTTCAAAGCCTACCACTGATTTTGAGAATGCTAACCTGTACCTTTTAAAGAAACATGAAGTGAAATTCTCACTCCATTAAAATGAATCACACTGCCTTATTAATGACAGCTTGATCTGGGTTTTACTTTTACACTTTAAATGACATTTGGCATTTTTCAGAAAGTGAAGTAAAAATAATGCCTGTACTCATTGTTCAAAGTTTGGACTGTATAAAATATCAAGATGAAAAGCATACAACATGTGTACACTGGAACATAGTAAAAAATATAGAAGCTTGCAACTGCTAGAAAGTTATTGAACACATAGATAGTCCATTTGATCTGCAGTCTGAGCCATTCTTACTTAATATTACTTAGAAAATTACTATCAGCAGGGACCTAAAATTTATTTTGCTTTTTCAAAAATTGCAGTTTTAAATAAGCTTGTATGGTTATGTGTGTATGCTTTATTTTTGATATGCATTAATAACTTGGAAAGATAGTTAAAATAAAAATAGAAAGCAAACAACTGGATTTTGTCTTTAATTATTTCTCTTTTTTTGCATTTCATGAAGCATTTCTTATTGCCATCTAAAACTACTTAAAAATCAAGACACAGAAGACAAATCAAATGAAAACAGCAGATATTTTGCAATATGGAGAACAGAGTGTATTTGAACACAGCCAGGCCTGCATTAGGGCTGCTACATGGTACAGCAGTGTTCTTTGCTGTGTGACCTGAATTTATATTCTGAATGAGATGATGCTGGTTCCAGCAACAAGTGGCCCAGCCATTGCAGTTTCTCAGGCTGCATGACCCTGCTTGCTTTGCTAAAAGACTGAAGCAGGATGCCTTGCTCAGGCATCTGTACTAATCCCAGTACACAGGTTGCCTTCCTCAAAAACTAGCCTGGGTACCAACTTGTGGTACAACTTTATGATCTTTTAACACACTCTGAGTGCACTGTGTAGAAAACTTATCTAATTCTTCACTTAGGTTCAATTCTTTCTCAGGGAAAGCTTTAATTGAAATATTTACAGATTGTATGGTTGAATCACAGCTGAGTTACCTATCTATCATTTCCTATGCTGGGGTCTATTCCATCGCTGTCTACTTGAGACAAATGGAGACAAAACAATAGATTCTGACCTTTTCTTCACTTTAAATAAGAAGACCTTATATTAGTGTTAAAATTGAAATAGTTAACTAAAATAATTTTCTACCTTGAAAATAGTAATTAAAAAATGTCTTTGACCTCATTGGAATAGGTTTCAAATCAAATATAGAACCAAAACACTAAAATTGTACCATCTGTAGGATTGGTACATGTACATTTGGTAAAAATGGTCTCTCTCTCTCTGTATATGAATATATTTGCTTAAATTAATTCTATAACATTTTATTTCTGTCCTTGATTCATGACAGAATTCATAAGAACAGAATGTTTGGCAGACATTCATATAGAAATATTGAGATAAAAACCATTATCTAGTTATCATTTTGTTTTTAACTATATATTCTAATGTGTAATCAGATGAATGTCAATTTTCTTGCATATTCTTATTTGTACTTAATTTGATACAGTTAATGAAAAGAATGAAGGTTTTATAGCTATAGATGTTTTTAGCATTTCAATCAGATCGGATTGTTCCTATAATAAGTCTTATCTACTGTATTTTTACAGTTAAAAGCAAAACCTTAGTGAAACCGTTGCTTGACTGACCTTCCCATGGAGTAGATATATCCCTTCAATGCCTGTCCTTTTTCACCCTTTTCCACCTTATGTTTCACCATCCTCACAAGATAGGGTCAAGCAAAGCACTCAAGTGCCTTTGAATGGTGAAAACCGTATGAATAATGAAAGTATTGTAAAGATGTCTGTTTACATAACATCAAGATCGTGAATGTGTCTGTGCATGGTCAGGACTGGATCTTCCTAATATTAGATGCTCCGATAGTCTTGGAGACTCAGTGCTGTCTGATAAAATAATAACATAAAAATACAATGGGCTTCATGAGAGAGTTTTATTAAGAGGAGGAACAGACACATCTATGTTTAAAGACAGTCAAATAGACTGAAATATTAAGAGTACTTAATATGCTGAGTATATAAATAGTATAAATACTGTGCTGTGAATAACACTGAAGGTCACCTACTTTTCAGTACTGCATACTTCAGAAGTTTCATCTATTTCACTCCTAAACAGAAGTTATACCTTATGATATAAAGAATAAACAGAGGCTTTAGTTAGAATAGTTGGTTTTACAGGCTATTGTAGAAGCTCCTGTTATAGCCAAGGATATGTCAACATTTCCATTTCTAAGGGTTTATAATCACACTGTAAAAATGGTCTTTAGACTGAAACTGACAGCTAAAGTCTCAGCTCAGAACCAAATTGTTTTAAAACAATGCATTTCCGTAGTCATATTCTCTCTTCTGTATTAAAATTGAACGGTTTAGTTTAGCTGCTGTAACGAGCTCATCTGATACTCTGTTAACAACAGTCCTGAGCTGCTAGATAGAGCTCTGTCCTCACCATATCAGTGGGAATGCATTGTAATATAAGAGGGTGGAAAATTTTTTCAGTTTTCTAAGGAGCACAACAGATATGCACATACTGTTTTCCTGCTCCTGAATCTGTAGAAGCTGAAGAGACCTCAGTTTAGCCCAAAAGACACAGTGCAATGTCAGAATATCCATACTGGAAACTCAGACAGCCGAGATGGGTCTAAGTCACACGAATTGCTGCCTCAGCTGATGCATTTTGTGCCTGATCTATGCTGCTTCTGAATTTAAGTATTATTGTTGGTTTTGGGGGTATTCGTGGGGTCTTTTTTGGGGGGGGCGGTGGTGGTGGTTTTTTTTATAATTGCACCAATCTGGCTTTAGTAATCTGACAATAATGCAAAATATGTGCTGCTCAATTAAATCCTTGGCCACATTCTACACAGATTTTCCCTAGAGCAACAGCCACTTTTTCATCTGTATTTTCACCCCAGGAAAGCATGCCAGTTTGAGACTAGATGGTCTGCAGGTTAACACTTATTAAGTTACGTCTACAGGGTGAAAGAACTATAAAATAAATCTTATGGTAAAAAGGAAAGATATTCTATCTTATACATGGTATGCTTTTATAAAATTTTCTAGATATGTAAAGTAATGGACTGATTGTGCCATTATGTTGAACTGGAAAAACTGAGTGTAGTACTGCAGAGGGAGATGTTTCTCTCAGTTCTTTTACAAAGTGGAAGCAACAAAGCCTTTTTGGAATTGACACATTCACATCTTCCATGTATCTGCCCGATAGGTTCATTTGTCAAGGATATCATACAGTTTGCCCATCAAAAGATTAATGGAGTTAATTTTACATTGCATCCAAAGCTGTGTGAGAGTAAATCAGTATGAGATATCTGAAAATCCTGGCATAAGGATACATGTCTAACAGTTCATCATATTGTTTATTCAATAGTTCATATTATAAAGTCATTCAGACAGTGGCCTCCAAGGCATCATTCCAACAAACCTTATATTCTCTGTTAACAGTACAGTTCTTTTCCTGCAATTGGCTTTTTATCATTCTCCATATGAGCCTGAAGAGCCCAGTACACAATCTTTTACTGCATGTCATTGTCCTCTCCCAGTGATGTTGAAAATGAGGACTAATCATGGTGGATTTCAATGGTTGTACCATAAATGGTTTCTACAGGTACAGGGGAGAATAGAGCTTTGTGATATGTTGTTCAAAAGCAAGGATAAAGCATTTTTGTGTATATGAACAATACACATATATGTCTGTGGGAGATTTTTCAGTGCTAACACAGTATTATACACTGGACTCCAACAGAAATTATTTTTGGTAGTTTTTCCTGCACTGTAAGCATATACCCAATGCAGGTATGTAAGACTGGGTTTGCATGCTCAAGGTGTATTGCATTGCCTGAGGCAGCAGCTATTCCAAATGGTTGACAATAAAGGGTGATAACCAAAGCTGCCACACAAGAGTTGTGCTGTCCTGTGATGATCGTACCCTTTTTTTGACAATGCCAAAATGCTTTCAGTGCTTTCAAACAGGGAATCATAGCTATGTGTCCTTAGCAAAAGCAGACCTAAGAACCCCTTAGATGCAGCAGCTTGTTCTTTGTTTTACACAGCTGAGTGTTGAAAAGGTCCCAGTACGGACAGAGCAAACAGGCTCTGGGATCTTGTGTGTGTTTTATAATTTTCTGTTATGCTGTTGCTTTCCTGGCTTGAAAGCTCACAAAGAACTCAGTAAGAGTTCACTGTCTGACTTTAGATGTGTAACACTCTTGAAGACTTTCTGCAAGTAACTCCTGGAAGTAATGAAGCACATGGTGGAGCAATTAATAGGTTCTGAAATGCTCACAAGAGCTTGCAAGACTTCCGGGACAGAGAGCATAGCAACCAATAAAAATCAATATTTTCAATTGTCAAAGAGTTAGCATAAAATATAAATAGTATAATATAGCTATGTCATATAATGCATACGTTGGAGAATGACTCTCTATTGATGTTAATGTTGTGAAGATTCACTTCTTGGGAAAGCACAAAGAGATTAGAAAACTGAAATGTCACTAAATATTTCTATCTAATGAAGAAACATAATTCCTATAAAAAAACCTGTTTAGTTTCTTTCATAAGTACCTAACTTCTGAATTTATATTTCTTAAATGATTCTATGATATAGTAAAAATGTAGAAAGAATGTAGTAAAAAGTGTGTGAAATAGCAGCTAACAGCTTCTGTAGTGATGAATTTGCTGGATGTATCACAGCTCAGAGAACAGTGAAGATGTGAGGCTATGCAAAATGCATACATTCATGAAGAAGTTAATAATGTCCTTCCTCACAATTAAACATAAATAATTTTATAATGTTATAGGAAGATCTATGTATATTAAAACAACATCAAAACCCGTCATAATATGGGTATGATTTTGTAAGTCATTCACACATCTGAAAAGCAATTGAACTGGATATCTTGGATCATGAAATGTTTACATGGTAGGTTTGTGGCTGGTACTGTAGTTTTATACTTCACTGCCTATGATCTATGAATAGTACAACATGGTTCTTTCTTTGAAGCTATGAGTAATGGGTGAGATGATGTTCAGTTTATCATTTTATAAAGTCTTCATGCTCACAATCAAGTAGAACTCCTTTATTCTCGCTATCTTTGAAAGTTGAATTCTGTATTGTAAGGATAGCGTAACTCACATGCAAGTCAAAAACCCTGTGACAGAAGCTTTTAACACAGTATTAATGAAGATCAGGTGGCCATCAGAGAACAGAGGTCTAGTGTAAACTAGTTGTCCAAACTCCATAGCTGAAGAACAGCAGAAGAGACAGGCTTTCTCTATCTGTATTAAAAATCCAATTGTAGGTGTTCACCCATGTAGTGTGTGTACGGGTTAGGCTAGCAGACACAAGATTTTATATTTCTGAAACACTGAAAATTATGATTTGGCTAAGGTCTAGGCTTTATCTGTGTTTTGCTGATTATCTTAGAAGGAAGCAGAATTATTTCTGCATTTAAGGGGATTTTACAATTCTATCTTCTTTGGAAAAAAGTCATAAAGGGCTTCTGGATTGTCATGTGAAAGTGGGGTTTCTTTGTACTTTTAATGTTTGATTGGTCTGTCAATGCCCCAGGAAAGCCAAGCCCCTTGTGCCTGACCAGTCTATCCGTATCCTGTTATGGAGACTCCAGTGAACAGTGTTAGAGGGCAGTTCAGCTCTTGTTCAGGGACGTGCTACAGCAGCATATTGGAGTCGAATCTCTTATTACAAATTAGAAAGAGGTACCCCCTCCCAGATCTCCTCAGTTTCACTGAGTATGTTATCTGCTGCCATTGACTGCTGTTGCCCTTGAGGGACTCATGCTAAACTGTTCACAGAATAACAGACTTCATTAATAAACACACTGATAATAGAAAATTGTGATGAATTAAGGTTCAAAGACTGCCGTAACTGACTGCAAAAGCAAATTTGAAGCAATATACAGACAAGTTCAAATCACCAATGAAAGCCAGCTCATGTTAATCATTTAGTGCTCATAGAACAAGGTTCTTACCCAGTAGATGTCCCCATGGAAAAGAAGATGGGTTCAGCCTGTCGACTGATCCCAGAGGTTATGATGGAGTCTTCCCTACCTTGGCTGCATCCTTAACTCACTTTTATACTTTACATTTAGGTGGAACTAATATACATTTCTCTCAGCATACATTTATTACTGATTGGTGTAAAATTCTCTTGCTTTGCTCTTAAAAAATATAGTCAATAAAATATAGAGTGCATGCTTGGTGAGAGATGATCATGCCTTGGGGGCAAGTAACTTTGGGATGGAGGTGTGAGTTAGTATCACAATTAGATTACACTGAACTAAGTTCATCTGAAGAGAGCGATATCCCCATGGTTGCTGGTTCAGCAGGAAGAGACCCCCTTGGTTGACAGTTGCTATGTGGTGTGTCAGCTACATGGCACCATCACGGTCCCGTGCCTGCAAGGATTACAACACAGCCTGGCTGTGGTGTTTCCACTCTGCTCCACGCTCCGTTTCATCCCTCAGCATGCGCTTAAGGTTGCAGGCTGTGTATGTGGGGAATCATYATGGAATAGATTTCATGCATGCCAAACACATTCCATCCAGGAAGTAGCAACTGCATTTTACCTTATAATTTCTGTCCTGTTATAACTTCTGTTAAAATATGAATATAACTTACCGGTTTTCTCTCATTTCACCCCCAGCCATCTTCCCACAATGGTAGAGAAGAGGAGCTTCTTCAAGCATGGCTCATAGGTCAGGCTGAGCTACTATGCCTCCTACAATGTTATTACACACATGTTCAGTGGTGGCTAAGCTAAACCAGGACCCTGTATGCTCAGTCATGTACTCAGTAGAATTCCAGCTGGCTGAGTTGTTGAAGGGCAAGTTTGTATTTTGCAGCTAGATACACAGAAGTGTGAAAAGCCCCCTTTATCTGTATTTGTAGTGTCAGCCTGGAAGGGTATATCAACGGTCTAAGGATATTTTGTATGCAGCATCTTTTTAGAATTTGGAAGCTGAGCAAGCAATAGAGAAATAGAGAAATAGAAAGGTTAATAATATACTAAGAATATGTGAAAGGAAATGGAGAAGTAGCAGCTCAGCAGCTGAACGCTACCCTCATGGCCTTTGCAAAAGGTGAAAGGTTTTCTGGGACAGAGTGGTCCCAGATGGGCACTGATATTTTCCAGACTGAGTACAAGAATTCCATATGTTACACAGAAGTAAAAAATACAGTGTGTCCAATTCAGGATCTGAAGTGAGAAATTGGAATGACACAGACTATTTTGTCATATCTAGTCTTATAATGCTGATACTTCTCTTGCATATCCTGCATTTGCTTAAAATAGAGACAGCAAATGGAAAGATTGCTTAAAATGGACCAGATTCAGTCATCAAGGGTGATGTCATAACCTTGCATTGTCCTTTCATTCCCTAGTATATCTGCATTCTTTGGAATGTAAATGTTGTGGCAGTGTATGTATTCTCTGTGCAGAGAGAATAAACCTATAAACTCTACTGCATCTTTATAGTTTCAATATAATGCCTAGGAACATGTTCAAAAATCAAGATTATGACTATTTTAAGACACTTTCCCTTTCACTGTAAGAAAACTCAGTGTTTGTACCTGATACTGTTTCTTTTTCTGAAGTTTTGTCTCATTCTGCATTCCTCATTTTACAGGAACTCTAATGATGTGTCATCAGGGAAATGGACCAGTTAAGGTAAAACAGCACCCCTAAATGATATTTTCTAATTTACCTGGCTTTAAAAAAAAACCTTGTCTTGTCAGAGACTTAACTATATAGTTAAATTGTGCCACAAATTTTATTTTCGCATTCCACAAGTTTATACTAAACACTCTGAAACTCCTGCAACAGATGTAATTAGACAGCTAATGACATTACAGCTCATATAAATATAAATGTACATGTTTCTGTGGAATTCCATTTGACAAATATTTTGCACAAAACCAAGTTTAACAGGATACCTTTGAAATTTCTGAGTTCAATGAAAATGGAATCATCATTTCAAATTAACATAAAGCAGATAAATCAGAACAGACAAAAACTGGCTATTTAGTCCAATACATTGCCAACAACAGTGGTAAATACTGAATGTGAGTCTTTACTGAAAGCAGGGGAACAGAATCAGAGCAGTGATTTGAAGCACTGAGGAGTCAAAGCTTCTCAAAATGTTCTCCGTGAGTCTCTAATCGTGTTCCAGAAGATCGCCAAGGCAGAGGCAGTGTCTTTGCATTTAGTAGTACTTCACAGGCTAGTTAATGAAAGAAGAATCTGACATTTAGTATCTACAGATATGTTGCAATGGGGAATTCCAGAGCTTATGTAGATGACTTAAAAAAACAACCTATTTTTTGGGGTTTTTTGAGCCTCTTGATGGCTGATTTTGCTGTAAGAGACTGTGAACAACACCTATTCACCATACCAGTGCTATTCRCACCACACTCTTTGCTTGTCTCCAGTACTGAAAAGTCCTACATTTCAGTTGCTCTTTGCATGGAGTTCTTCCTCTACTTTGAATCAGGCTTGCTTTTCTCCAGTTTTTTCCCCGTTTTCTTGAACAGCACAAGGTGTAAATGCACAATGGCAGACTGCAGTTCATTTTTTATCCCTCTCCTAATAATACCAGGCATCCTACTTCTGCTATCAGATGCTTCTGAACAGTTGCCTAATGTTTTTATTAGAATCCCTTATTATAACCCAAATTTTTAATTTCCCAGCAGGTCATATCACAACACTGTCTATTTAAAGCTGGGATTGTTTTAACCTATGTGCATTACTTTTTATTTGTCTATATTTTGTTTTGTCTGTCATTTTGTTATAAGGACTTTCTGCAGTAATCCACAATTGGCTTTTGGGAATTCTCTCCTGAATCACTTAGTACCACCATGCACCCCTCTCTTACCTGTCCAGAGTATATCATGCAGCCCACATCCTCTCACACCTCACATCCAGGGGCAACCTACCCCCAATATGAAAGTCAAAAATGTTTCCCACTGTATGTTTTCTATTTTTTACTTCTTCTCCAATAGATGAAGAAACTGTTATGTAAAAATACTTAAAGTTTAATTATCCTGACCAAAATTAAGTTAATTCATTTTATGCTGGAGCAATGTTGTGTGTTTGTGAGAGACTGGACTGTTAGTGATTAATGACTCAAACACTCGACCACTTGCAGTAACCACCCCGGAGCTGTAGGAGACTGGACTCTTGGTGCCAATGACTCAAGCAATGGGCTGGGTGCTTTGCTCTGATGCACTGCGTGGCCTCCCAGGTGCAGAAGGGCAGGCACACCTGAGGCTACAAACTGGGCTTCCAGATAAGGGAAGAGGGCTGATAAGAGGAAAATACCGTGGGGTGAAATAAGTTGTTCTTATCATGGCGATGTACGTAACGACTCAGCTGTGAAAACTCCTTTCAGAAGTACCAGACATTCACATGGTGAAGGTATTCATCTCAGATGATAGGCCATGATCTATTCTACTAATGCTGACATACAAGACAGCTGCAACATCTTAGAAGGTATCAACGGTTCGTGAAATGTCCCTTGATCCCGTATTACATCATCAAGGGGAGCTATGGGGGCATTTCCACCTAGCCTCAGCATAGTATATACCCCATGGACCTGGTGTTTTGTGGAGTCTTTCCTCCCACAACGTGATGGATACAGTCTGCAAACCCTGAGAAGGGGGCCCATGGGATGTAGTTGTAATCTATGGAGTGGTGATATTTTTTCTACTTAATCTGTTTCTCTGCTGCACTCTTTCTCTCCCTCCCTCTCTCTTCCCTCTCTCTCTCTCTACCCCACATTTACTGTTAAATAAAATCCATACTATTGGCTTTGGCATATGGTCTCATTTGCACCTTAATTTGGGCAGAGGCATCTCTCTAATAATTTAAATAACTGGATCCTAAGAGTGTTATAGAGTTTAATGAAGTTACAGAATATTTCTAAATTAATATTTACTTTGGATGTTTCAATATTTTCTACTAGTTTTAAATTTCTGCCTCCAACAACTTTTTAATATCACAAAATCTACTTTGTTTTGCAGGTAAATTTTTGTTTTCCAGCATTCACTAGGAGTGTTCCATGAGGGCAGGGTTCACTGTTATATAGACATAAAACATACACTGGTTTTTTTTGACAGACTGTCCTGGTTCAAACTGCAACAGTCAGGCTTGCTAATTCAGGCAAAACTCTTTCAGACAGACAGACTAACCAGATACACACAGAAGTAGAACTAACATTCAGGTACCCATGTCTTTCTTCCATTTGTTATTTGTTTCCATAATATGATATTCCTCCGATGCAGACTGTTCTGCTTTCTATAAACTCCTATGGTATTTCTTACAATAAGATAGAACCCTTTTATTTTCCAAATTTACTTAACTAGATATGGCAATTTTGTCAAGCTGTAGTTGCCTCTGTAATGCTTTGGCTTCTTTTAAATTGTGCGTGTGTATGAATAAAACCTGAAATCTGTAGGTACAGTTCCACAAATTGTTTCAGTAATGCACAGCACATTCTAATTACTCACCTTAGAAAAAACAAAAGTTAAACATTACAAACAGACAACGTTTTATTTAAGGCCTGTATGAAATACTTTCAGATAAGTAATTAGCATCGCATGTTTTTATTTTCCCAAAGTAATAATTTTCTGTTGAGATATTTGGCTTTTATCTTCACTGGACTTCTGTTCAGCTTAGCAGTCCTGACAAAACATGCATTTATGTGATGTATGTAGCTGCTCAGCAGTTAAATGTTGTATTTCATATATTCCATAGGATAACCAATACAAATCATCCCAGCTCAACCACTGACTAAATAAAGACCTATTCTTTAAGGAGGCTTTAGTTTGAGTATACAACAGCATATATATATAATCAAAGGAAAATTTAATGTATACAAAGAATCCCTGAGTGTTTAAGACAGGTGAAAAAAATAATTGTATTATTTCTCTAATCAACTAACTGTTAGCCTGTAATGACAGTGTGGAATCTGGCAAAACAAAACTAACCAAGGCAAAAAATCCATAGTAAAAAAGCAAAGCCCAAATGCCCAAACCTAGTTTTTTGTTTGTGGAATACAGAGACTGGCATAGACCATCTTGTCCAATCATGGTTACTCATGTATTCAAGTAGAATTAGGTTCTAGTAAATCCATTTAGATGTCTGGCAATCTGGTTTATTTCCTTGTCAGAAATCGCTAGTTTAATCTTTGACCAGAAATTTGTTTTAGGATATTTCCAAGGCTATGCATAGGAAATTAGCCTCTTTAGAGGAAATTGTTTTAGAGGAATCCTTAAGAGGAAATCTTATAAATTTGAGGCCAAGCACTTATTTTTAGGGAGTGAATGTTTTGTTTGTGTGGAGTGATAGTAGTATTCAGCAGTGGTGCCACTAAAGCAATTGAAAATTAAAGAGAGTTTCAAGATCTGATGGTCTTCTATGCCAATTAATGAGAATTGCACAGATGGCTTCTGAAATCTAGTTTCAAATAGGATAACTGCCTTAGACAAATCGATAATTTATAACTAATGGCTTGAATAGTACTAACACCACCTAGGGAGACACTGAACTATTCATCTTTTTAAAGAAGCATATATTTCATTCACATCTTGGGTTTCCTCCACAGAAGCTTTCTTCAAGGCCTTCCCATTTGCAGGCTCTATTCAGGAGTTTTGTTTCTAATATAAGTGAATCTGAAAACCATACATAAATACTTCTGTTTAGTGAGAAAAACATTTAAATACTAAATAAAGGCAGTCTTGGATTTTGGTAATTAAAACCTGGGATTGCATGCTAGATATAATAAGGTTTCTAACTGACATTAAAATTCAGTTAGTATATATGAACATGCAATTAAGATGAAAGATTGTTCTGCAATACATATTTTCCCATTTTGCATAGAGACAATTTTGATTTGATATGTAATCAATTAGCAAGAACTTTAATAGTATGTATTTTAAAAAGCTGAAAAAATGTTGGTTTTACTTTGCTAATGGTAATTTAATTTAATTTAATACCTCTAATTTAATACTCAGAAACAGTGCATTCAGAATAGGCTGTAATGAATAAGAGATATCCTCTTATGAAAAGTTACTTTTATTTCTGCTTGTGACTCAACCTTATGATTGCTATGGATTTTTTCCCATTTTTTCCCAGTTCCTCTGTGAGATCCTTAGAAGAAAATAATTTTTGTACCCATCTTAAGAATGTCTGGTAGCAAAGTCCAGCTATAGAAGTCAGTAATTTAAGGCACAATTTAAGTCTCCCACTAGTGGAATGGAAAGGTCCATTACTACTTTTAAAAGTAAAATTTAAAGTTTAGTATTATCAAGAGGATACTTTTTCCTTAGAGACTGGGGAATGGCTGTGATGCTGCAGATTCTCCTGTTTATTTCACACATATGCAAACTTCACATACCAAGGTAATTGGTTTCTGGATGACGATTACACCTTGAATAGCAATAAGAAGATACTCTTGTTTCCCTGAGTTTGTGTTTTAGCTTTTTCAGCTCTAGTTTACATAGTCTAATTTACAGCTATATCATGTCTCGACAGAGTAAAAATTTTCTACTAATAGTTCCATTCTTTTCTCCGTGACAGAATTTAACAACGTCTTCATTTAAATGCTAATTTTTTTTCAGTTAACTGCAGAAATAACATGCTTGAAGACAAATATAACATTTCAAGCATTATGAAAAATAATACCAAAATTCATGCAAATCATCCAAATCAGTCAGTAACTTTCCAAGACAGCACTGGTAGAAACATATTAAAAGTGAGTAGACAGTGAGAAACACCACTGCTGGTTTATTGCCTACACATCAATGCAGACTTACTGCAGATAGATTAAAGTGGGTTGGAGGTTTTTTTGTGCTTTTTTTTTTTGGTGCCTTTTTGTGCCTTTTTTTTCCTTTTTACTGTAGTGGATCAAGTAACAGAGTATAAACATATCAGCCTGGTGTCTTCACAACAGAACCTATGTTTTGTTTTCTCAAATTCAAATGCAAATGCTTTTTATCAGGTATTATCTCACGTTTATTCACATGGTCTATATTTAATGGACCATGATCCTTCTTTTCTTTGTCTCCAGTTTTATTTACATTAGATTTAGAAAGAGATGCTTACTCAACAGTGTCATCAAAGCAGCTGCTTTCTGTGGTGAGGCGTATATCCCAGTTGTAATGAAACCAGTGAAATAATGTGTTTGCTCTAAGGAATATTCATATGAATCCTAAAGAAACTTCCTGGCTAAGACCTCCTCGCCAGAATGCACTTCAGATTTGAGAAAACTAGAAATTCTAACACAAAAAATTTGAAAGACCAAAGGAAAAACGACAGCTACAGTGTTAATTACAGAAATGAGATTCATCTGTTATTCACCTCAATTCCCATTCCTTTCCTGGGAAAGATTCTTCAGAGAGATGAGAGGGCTTGTTTGCAGATAGCCATAGGTAAGCAAAAGAGGTGAAAGCCATATTAGAGCCAAAAATATACTAAGTGAGGCTTTGCTGGCTTGAGACTAGTCTAAACAACCTAAATCTCTATACTAGATTCTAGATATTTAAATGGAACCATACAGGCCTTCTTACTGCTGAAATGCAAAGTCTTATCTGGCTTCTGGATCTATCCAGGTCCTCATAAATACTTGTTTAAACATCTAAAGGCTAGACAAAAAAAAACACAAAAAAACCAAAACCAAAAAAACCAAACCAAAATCCCCCTCCAAACCTCAAATGTGTTGAAGGAAGAAATAGAAACCTGTAGCGTAGAGAACTGAATACAGATGGCTGGAGAACATAACAATCAAATAGAGAGCATGTAGCTTGTGAACTGAAAGAAATAGGCAAACCTGAAACCAAACAAATAATGGAAATAGTTTATTGTGAAACAGGTTTATAATTGATAGAATGATTTAGAAGGAAGAAAAAGCTTGCACGTGTGATCCCTGATACGTGAGATTACAGGGAATTCTCTGGATTACAAACAGAATAAGAGGAATAATAAAAAGTCCTAATTAGTGTTGGTTTGATAATGCATTATAAGTCAGGAGATGGTTTCCTGAATCTCGCTGTACAGAAGCTAAGAAGAACCTGGGTTCATTTCCTAGCTCTTCCACTGCCATACTAGCTAACCAATGGCATGTCATTTAATCCATCTGGGTTTCTACAAACATATCTTTCTTATCCTCCATGTCTATGTGCACTTCAGTTGTTAGGTAGGCAGAATAGCTGTTGCCTTTTTTTAAGCTACACTTTCATTTACAAATGGGATTTGATGTAGTCCTGCCAAATTTGGGGCTAGTTAAAATCATCATCCTGTCTCTGAATTTTATTCTTTGAGCCCATTTTTAATTTTAAAAGGATTTATACTGACAGAAGAAACGATTGTGAATATTAGGAAATTGGAAACTAATTTTTTCATGAACTAAGACAAGGAGGACATGCTATAAAATCATATATTGAAACAGATATACTATATTTAAATCCACATTCATTAAGAAACCCATCAGCAATATTATAGGAGACATATTTTTCACAGATAATATCAAAGATATTTTAAAAGAAATCTCTGCCGTCAGTGTGGTTCATTACTGTGCCAGGGCCTTAATCTTTCATTATTCATAGCTAAAAGTAAATTAAGATTTGTTTTGGGTGCCCTAGAGATTTGTCCAAGGTAGCAGCTGTGGGGATTGGTCTCTATCAGAGAGTAGTGATAGTATTACAAGTTTGAACGAGGCTTTTAAAAATATATAATACACAGTTTGTCAAATTTTATATTTCATTAAAGAATCCACCATCTGAAAAATAGTACTAGCCACCATGGTCAAAGTAAAACCGGTGAAGTCCGTGAAGCTGTAGCCACACTTTTTTACTTTACATTGTAATGTATCTTAGTGTTTGAAGTGGCTTTCTTTTTACAAAGAAAGGGAAGTTCTGTCTAAAAAAACCCTGCCAAAATATCTGTCTGGATGATTTCAAAGGCTCATATATCTTTCTCTTATTAATAGTCACTTCTGTGTGGAAAGATCTTGGAGCTGCTTGAAGTGAGGTACTGGTAAGGTAGGTTCTTTTCACTTACTTTAACTCCTTTCACTTACTTTACTTTAATGTAAAAAAAAGAAATGAAAAGAAATTAAATGAAACTAAATGAAATTAAATTAAATAGGAGAGAGAGGAATTTCACATGCTGAAAGGAGGGAGGCATGTTGAAATCCAAGAAAAAAAAATTAAAAAGAAAATACTAAGAGGGGCTTACGGAATGTTAAACCAATCACTACAGCCATTTAATTCTCATGACAAAATATTATTTCTCTCATTTTAACATGAAGTACCATTTGTAGCTCAACATGGGCAATGTGAAATCAGCACAGCAGTAAATGTAACTCTTCAGCAATCTCCCAAAATATTTTGGGATGCAATCAGGATAGCTGGATGATTTTCCCTATGGGGAACACTATTCACACTATACCTACTTTCTGTAAATCCATGCAGGCTGGCAAATGCACTCGGTTGTTTCAGTTAATTAGACAATGGTCCCTTGATGCAGAATGAAGATGAATCCAATACCTGATATGGGGAGCACTGGAAATTTGCAAATGGTCGATATTTTTTGCATGTTTCAACAAAAAACACACTTATATTTCTATAAATATGTAATTGCTACATTGTGCTGGTCAGCTATTGCTTTTAAGCAGCTGAGTTCTGATTTACATGCTAAACCTACAGTAGGTTACATCTAGTCATACAGACAGGTTACGTCTAGTAAAAAGCACAGGTCAACATTTTACAGTTGTCATTGTTCCCCAGTTTAGGACAAAAAGAACGTTCCATTCTGTAAGTTATAACTCCCCTTTTTTGCTAGGGTAATACCCTTGAAATGTATGTCTGGTGGGTAGGATCAGACTCCTTTTCAAAATTCGTGTTCCTTAACAAAGATAAGTCACTTGATACAGTATAAAACTCTAATAAAAATTCAATTAGAATGCAAACATACTAGTCTGAAACACTGTAGACCAGTTTTTAAACAAGATATTAGGAAAAAAAAGATACTTTTTTTTCCCATTGTCTCAAAATCTAGAGAAGGGAAACAGGGAAGAGTCATCCAAACTTGTTTACAATGAGAAACAGATGTGAGTTATAATGGAGTGTTACTGTATTATTAATAGGATTTTGGTATCTGTATTTTTTCAGATACACTTTTCTCAGGTATACGCAGAACACAGAAAGCTTGGGAGTTCTGCAAGTATTATAGTAAACCTCTGATTACTTTTCATGGGAATGTCGTGGCTAGGATTGCAAGCTAGTGGTATGGGAAGGAGACTGAAACAGCTCTCTAGGCAGCTGTTGAGCTTCAGTGGAAGAGAAAGGAAAGTACTTCAACTAAACAAAATCACAGAGAGCTGAGAAATAACTGAACAGTGACATTCTGATATTACATTATATTTGCTTTCTGGTGCAACTTTGGTGCCTGCTTGCACTCCTGCCCCAGTATTGTGACAAAGGTGTGAGACAGCACCACAATGCAGAGTCAGGGCATCAATTTGCAATTATGTTGCTGCTGTCCAGCTCTATTAGATAAAGCATTTTTCATATCTCTCTTACAGAAGGTCTCTGACCTACAACGTGCATGTGGCAGCAGAAGTTTCTTTGGGGGTAGATGGGAAATCAAGTGTCAGAATGGTAAGCAATAGGTCATCTMTGATTTACAAAATAAATTTAGGAGAACACAGTCTGAATCCATGCATCAAATAAGGACTTTCAAATGCAATTGGCCATTCAGTAAAGAATGGTTGTCTTGCATAGCGGGATGATTTTATATGTGACCAAGTCAATAAAAACCTGATGATGGAAAAGCTGCAGCTCTGAGTTCTGAGTTATCAAAAATCTGGTTATGAGGTGATACTGAGGAAGCTAATTTAAATGTATACTTTTTATGTATAATGAACAGCAGTCTCTAATTCTGAATTTTCATGTATCACTAATAAATTGGAAGACTAATTAATCAAACATTGCTGCAATATTAAATAGCTCATTTACCAAGCAAATTGTTTTTGAACTCTTGTGTGAAGCCGCCTGTGGCTATGTCAGATGATACTGTATAAATTACGTACTGAAGTGTATTTTGAGTGCCAGAATACTTTAGTGTAGACCACAACACTACAAATCCATGTGTGTTGCTGATAATATAACCCCAGAAAAGCTGACACATTTCTTATCCAGAATACTTATTCTCTTTTATGTAAAATGAAATTTTACAGATAAAGTAATTGAAGCTATTACTTTTAAAATTGTTTGGGGTTATGTGTCACATTTTAGTTTCAACTAATTGGAGTACCATCTAAAAATAAAAGCTGCTAACTAAGAACCCGGCCAAAGAAATGGGAAAAGTGTAATAATCAGTTTAAATATCAAGGTTCAAACATGGATTTTGAAATATTCCAGTAGGAATGGGATGGAGGTTTAATACTTGTCCCGCACTAAGGAATATTTTAAAAGTTTGTTTATAGAAAATGTTCACTGCAATTCTGGAATAATATATGGTATCTTTGAACATGAGGAAACGATCAATGAAATATGTGTGGTATTCTACACTGGAGTATATAATTACTCTTATATGCAATGTGTATGTACACAGTTGTAAAAAGAAATAATATCATTAGATAACACATGATAGACCTCTTTAAACAGTATACAGATGTTTTGTTGCCATACTTAGAGACCTGCTCAGATAAGACTTTATCATGTATAATATTTGAGGGGAATCTTCATCAATCAGGAAGTCTAAATGATCTCTTTGTATTCGAGGTAGAAATGAGCCCAAGACAATTGCTCTTTCAGCACTGCTGTAGGTAGTTCCAGAACTCTGCAGTTCGGAGGTGCTAAGTATAGCAGTCAGATTTCACCTAGACTTCTCCATGATTTAATGGCTTCATACTTAAGTAAGCCATAAAGTCTAATGGTGGTGGTTGTGTTTAGGGCCAGAAACATGCTTATATACTTTTCTGCACCAAGACCATTAACACTATCATTGAAATATCTGAACATTAGTGAGGCAATAAATAGATGAAAATTTTATGGAGGCAAGTTCCTATTTGTATTACCATCCCATTGATCCAAGGACAAGGGAGGAGACTGAAAATTTTTCCCACTTTCACAAAGAGGCATGATGCTTTGGTCCACAAGTAGTTCCAAATGAACCATAGGGCAGCATGCTCTTGCTCACTATGACTAAACAAAGTATCACGGTTTTGCTTAAAACAGCTTTCAGAAAAATCACACAGGAAGTTTATGTCAGATCCTAACCCTTTATTATCTGACTCTTAGCCAATGCTTTAACTACAAGACCATCTGAATTGCCTTACTTTCCAATTCCCTGTTCCAGAAAGTTATTATTTTTTCCCTTCCTGCATGGGTGTGAGTTTCAATAATTACATCAAGAAGCTGTAAGCAAGGGGAGGTGTGGGGGGGAAGAAAAAAAAGAGTTCATTTCAGTGTAATAAAGGCTCAGGCTTTTAAGAATGAAAGTTCCTTAGCCTACTCACAAACTTCTGAACTACTGTCTTACCTTTTATTTATAAAGTATGACTTTTTAATCTGGTAGCTGTAAAATGGGCAGGTGAAATCAGGTGTCATAGCAGACTGCACAGATTTTGAAAAGCCAAATTCCAACAATACAGTTTAAGTCTCTGAGATTATTACTGCCATCATGAAATTAAGACATGTCTAGTTTTTATTTAAAAAAGGTGTTTTATTAAGCTCTAATTACCTTTGGTGTGGCACCGTCAGAGCAATTAAGAGTCCTTTATTTATAGCTGTTGTCCAGCAGTTAATATCTGAAAATTCTCACTTTTATTGTAAGCAGAAATGTGCAAGAGGATGGTTTGTGACTTAATGTGTGGTCCTAATGGCAGGATCATGTTGGAGCATCTAAATCACAAGAATCCATTCCCCACTCCCAGTGAACATGCCGGCTGGAAGGGAAGCAGTTGGCTGCTCATCTGTGCAGTCACTTACTGAATACAGCCAGTTACTACCACACTCACCCCAATGACATATTGCAGGATGAGGACTTAATAAAATCCACATGCCAATGAAGCCATAGAGCAGAACTGAAACATTTTCTTCTCAGAGCCTGAGTCATAGTTATCAGAATGATTGGAACTGAGCAAGGACCTGGTTTGCAATGGACTCAGCTGCTTCAATATTCAATTCACATGCTTTAACCATGAGAGATTTAAAAATTTATTTAGCGTACATGTAGCATTAATCAGTAAATTAAAGGAAACTATAGTCTTTCAGAGTGTATTACAATCAGCTAAGAAATTAGGACTGGGGGTAAGGAATTCTATTTTGATTTTACAAGATAATTGGCAGGCAGGCAACAACTATTGGAATCATAATTTGACTGTGATGGGTACACATCTACAATCCATGCAAGGTGACAAACTCTGTATGTACAGTATGGAAAGTGCAAAGGTCTGCTTGAGTTTTCTTGTTTCCAGATTCTCTGTCACGATGCTAATGGGGGCGGCTCTGTACRGCTCTAGCTTTGAATGGAAAGTGATATAATGGAGTAGCATGCTGCCAGCTCACAGCTCAGGCTTTCCTGTGCTTTTCCTTCTACAGTGGCACTTGGCTGAGTTAAGCTGAAATGGCTGTTATGAGCATGACCCACATTGCTTCCTTCAGCAACAAGGAACTCGCCTTGCCAAGAGGAGCTCTTCTCACTGTGCATCTCTTGAAACTGGGACAGATCTGTGTCTGGTAGTACGTCAGCTGCTAAAGGAGCTGAGCTTATCAGCAGGTTGGAGACCCACTTTCTATGTAAGAGTAACAAAATTTTCAGCCACTTTTTATTTTATGAATAATCTTACATAGATTCCTCAAAGCTATATCCCAAAAGAAATTAAATTCTAAAGAAGAACCAAGGAGCAGAAGCAAACCTTCCTGCCTTCTTTTAGGTTTCTGAACTATGTTCAGATAAAACATCTGTTTAAGTACCTGTTTGTTATATCATTATGCTCAAATTTTTTTCTGAACATTATCCATCATGAGAAAATATTCTAAACTTGGTAGCACACCACGGGTGTTCTCACTTGTGCCAAATGCACTATACTACCAAAGCCAGTCATAACAAGACATTATTTCTAATGGAAAAGGTGGTTTACGTCTCTAGCAAAACCACATTATTTTTTATCTGGTCACAATGACACATCTGTTTTATGTCTTGATTGTAACAGCAGAAGTATTATTTTATATTGAATTTCCAATTTTGCTATTTTATCTTGTTTCTCTTCTGTTTTTTTCATGTGATAAGCTGTCTTTGAGAAAAACCTCTCTTGTCAGGAGGGTGTGCTAGCAAGCTATCTTTCAACTGGCAGAATCAAATATTAGTATACACCATAAAATGACAATCAAGTATCATCTGAGAAGACAGAAGGATGTTTATTTCTTCTCCTATCCAGAGAATAAAAGGGATTACTGTTATCTTGTTTATAAGAAAAAAATTTTCTTTCTTTAACAAAGAAACTTTTGTATGTTTTCTCAAGGGACCTTCTTAGATTTTTCAAGACATAAATAATACCATGCTGTAATCTTAAACATGCCAAATTGCAGTTGCAATATCATAATTATCACCTAGTTGGGCCCATGATACCATCTGCTGTCTTCACAACTGATGTCCTTAAGCCTTCAAAATAAAGACTGTCCTATGTTAATAGGACTTTGTTTTGGTTTAAATGTTTCAGGGTCTTAGAGAAAAATGTACACTGTGGGGTCAGTGAAGGAAGTTGGAAAATTAGGAATCTGGTGTATTTTCCTGATCTTCCCTTTCCCACATGCATTTTCTCTTGAAATCTTTCTGATGCCTCATTTTATACTTTTTTTTTCATTTAACAGCATATCAATAAGCCATTTTACATTTTTTCAGATTCCATGTATAAGCATAGGAACAGGTAAGGTTTGGGTGAAGATGAGTCAAATATGCACATCAGGCCAGATACTAAGTGATATTTTATAGTAAGGAAAATTTAAGAGTCTGAAAAGTGTGTTCAGTTGTATTCAGGGACATACTATACATAGTAAGTGCTTTTATCAGGTTAGCATTCTCTGGCTGCACATCAAAGAGTATGTAAGCAAGGTCTATAAATTATCAGTTCTGTGTTTTGTTTAAGCCAGGTAGCCATGTTTTGAACCACAGAACAAAAGAACTCATTGCAGATTGTTTTGGTTTTAATCTCAGAATTATCACTACTTGCTACTTTTACAGATTAAATTCAAATCTACAACCGTATGTAAGATAGCTAAAATTGAATATATAACAACAGTGTTTGTAAAGTCCTGTGAGGACCTAAATCCCTCTTTCAGAAATCCAGAATATTGATTGAAATCATCATAGTTTCTCTTTTGTTGTCACCACTCTGTATTTATGCATAGAATGCAAATGAATGAGAATAAAGAGCAAGGAGTGGGAGTAACCACGTAGTCCCATATTTCCTCTTCAGTCAAGTCGACACACATTTTTTCATTTCTGCTCTCCAGTACCAGATCCAATTCACTGGTATGGGCGCAACCTATTCTCAGTTCCAGACAGCAAAACAGGAAAAGGAAATGAAAGAATAAAACAGGATATAATGAAGGATAGTACTTAGCTACCAGTAAGCATGATTTCCATGTGTTGCTCATGCCAGCAAGGGTGTATGTGAGTATAACAAGGACATATATTGGGGGAAATCTCCAGGTGCTCCATGGTTTTGAAATCAGGTCACCTAAATATATCTGTTGCTGTTTCTAAGAAATTCGTCTACCATCTAATAAAAATGAAGTTTTAAGAAATGATTCTTACCCATTGCTACAGCATTCAGTGTGGTCATTGATTTCCTCATAATCAACCACAAGTAACTGTGTGACCGTTGTACTTTAAAAATTAATTCAGCACTTTACCTTTTTAAAGTGATGCAAGACAAAGGCTCTTAGAGTTCAATCATGAAATAACACTGTCATTTAAACCATATCCTTTATTTCCCTTTGTTGGGTGATTTCCTGAGGCAGATTAAAAGCTGCTTGCCAATCTTTTAAATGTTATTATATATTGTTCTAGGGGAAATGTTATTTAAACTGGTCTGAAGCTGATGTTCCTTTAAAGTCGGAAATGCTTCTTTCCAGAACAGGGAAGAGACAAATACATACAAAAGGTAAGAGAAAAACTCAACAGGAAATGCAGCAGCCTGTTGCTTATCCATATGCAGAACCTCACCACTGGAGCAAATCAGCCCAGTACAGAGTCTTGTTAGCTACTTTGAGACCTGTTATACATGTATGAACATCAGGGTGCTTGGGGATTTGCTTTTGGCTGCCTTCTGGGTTTCAGACTCATGAGAACAGTGTATGGGATGTAATACCTGGTTAAAATGAGTCCTAAGCAGCTGGACCAGAAAATGATAAAATTATGGCAGGAAGGCTTAGAATATGTTAAAATAAGAAAGGCAACAATAGTCTCATCTTCTAAATGTTTTTTGGATTACACATGAAGCCAGGGGGGAAGGAATGTTTTCTTCTCTCTCCTGCTCAGCCCACAATTCGACTCAGGATCAGAAGTTAAAATGATTGAGGATCTTAAGCAATAGCAGTGTCATAACTGACACAGGCGGATTTGTGTCAATCCTGATATGACTGCAAGGCTAATTGGTCACAGCTGTTTGCAGCTGACATATCTATTATTATTATTATTATTATTATTATTATTATTATTATTATTATTAATAATAATAATAATTTTCTGCAGTAAATTCATGCCTAGTTGTAATAGTAGCAGCCATTTCACACAGAAATTACCATCATCAAAATAAGTTTTAACTTATTTTCATGCTAGTTGTTGATTTTAGCAGAACCTTAAAAAACTCACCTGTCAGCTTTAAGCTAAATAAACCATTTTCAGCTCTGCTCCTAAGTGACTCTCATGCAGTAAATAGACCCAGCCTTGTTTATTTACCTTCCACTGAAAACCAGTTCAAAAATACTGTAAGGAAATTGTTTAGCACAGTAAGTCCCATACAGCCTAGTGAGGGATATGTGAGAAGAGTAAGGGGTACATAAGAAATATTCAAAGATCTCACTTTTTAAAAAAGAAATTAAAACTCAACAAGACAGCTGGAATATAACAGTGATCTTATGCACCTGTTTAGGCCTGAACATGAAGAAATGGAGATCTATTTTAGATTATTACTGAAATAAATTAATAAGCAGGAGGAAAATCCATTTCAGTTCCCAGGAAAGAAGGGCTTTATACTTACATAGACAATTTTTCTCTCCAGCCTACTAAATGATACAGAGGTTTGTGGAAAAGTCCTTAAGATAGGACATAAAATCAATGAGTGGAGACTTGGGAATTGATTTTCTAGGCTTTTTTTTTTCTTTTTCTCTCCTTATCAAATTAACATAGAGAATATTTTTTATTATTGCCAAGTGGTTACCATGAATGTAAGTAAGTATTATTTTGAGGCATTTAAAGCACCTACTTTCCTTAGAAATTAACAGCTCTAAGGATCAGTACTTTTTTGTTTGAAGGCTGTAGACTTTTTTTTGAAAGAACTAGCATTTGATTCTAGTTGGACCTGATGTGTCAAGTGTGAGTTTGCTGTTTGTCTATATCTGATATAACTGCAGATAATGACCTTTCAATTCATCACATGATGTAGAATTTAAAACTAAATTTAAAACTAAATCTGTTTTGTTGCCTTAAATTGGCACTGTGTCTGTACCAAAGGAAGTTATACTCCTGAGTAAATTAGATTATTGTTTTAAGATATACCAGTAATTCCCTTTTCTAAGTATAGAATGGCATTGGTTAAAAGAAGCACTGTAAATCTTATTTCCAATTAGCTTAAGTCCTATAAACATTCACTGAAGCCCTACTAAATCTGCTTAAATTCCAAGACTGTCCATGATTTGCCAGCTGGTCGTTCCTGTCTGGAGATTTAGCAACAGATATCTGTGGGATTGGAAAAAGCTGATTAGAGATGAATAATGAAGAGAGACCAAAACCCCATTAGCCAGGTCTGARTGCAGAGTCTAACAAATGACCCCAAGAGACGTTTAGTAGTGCCCAGTTAGGCAAAGAGCAGTAGGCAATAGAACCTGTTTCTTATGAAGGAGAGTGCAGAACTGTGTACATTCTGCTTGCTTTGAGCTTCCTGTGGATTCAGTGACTTTTTCCAGTAGACAAAACCCCCTTATGCTTCATCAAACTGATAATTATTTAGTTTATGGAGTTATATCAAAGAATGACAGTCTGGATTTTCATTTAATGGATGTGGTCTATGAGTTTCACCAACAGTAATAAAAAAAGAATTTACCCCCTAGAAATGAGGAGAGTTTAAGTAATACGTTCACACTGGAACAAACAATATTTTTTAAAAGGTGAATGCTTATATTTCCTCTTATATTCACCATGCTGTCTGTGAAAAAAAATCACTGAGGCCTTTGCCAACCTCTCTTTTTCTGGGAATAAATTAAAAAATGTATCGAAGTCCATAAGAGTCCGCTAGCTACAGTGAGCCTTGTGTCAGAACTATTCTGCTTTTGCTACAGTAAATTCCTCTACCAATTCTCTTAGGCTGAACAACTTCCTCAGATGACAAAAAGCATCAAACCATCCTTTGAGATAAAGCTCCTCTTTGACATGTGCCACATTGGGAAGCTGAATAATATTGTTAGTATTCAAACTTACTCTGTTCAAGTCATCATGKCTTGCTAAGTATTTAGACCCCTCTGCTCAGAATATTTTTTAAAAACATCAATGCCACATTTATTTTGCTGTTTCAAAAACCTGTGGATGTATTTCTGTTATCGGTTAGAAAAAATGAAACTTGTTTCCATTCCCTCAGGTACTAGGCAGGCTGTGTAGGTGGGGAGGGGCTGGCCGGGAATTGATGGGCAATACTTAAGAACAAAAGGGAGTTATCTATCCAGCCGCATTCCACGCTAACGACACAGAATGGACGATACTTAAGGACAAAAGGGATCACTTGCGCAGCCCAGAAGCCAGGACAATTCCCCCAGTTAAAGAAAAACAAAGAGCTGGAACTATTGGCAAGTAAGTCGTTTTCCCCAGAGGCTGGAGCATCACGAGAAAACTCCCCGAGACTTGGGCGAGGGGTGGGTGGAGACCGGACTTGCTGGGCTCTTGGGCTCGATGTTCGGTGAGGGCGGTCGTGTCTGCAGCGAGTGCCGGTTTCACTCCGAGAAGACTGTTACACTGCGACGCCTCCGCCGGCTGGCTCCAGAGCACGGATACACTGTGACATCCCCGAGGGTCCCGCAGCAGCACAGGGTACAGAGCTACGCTGTAACCAAATCGCCGCCCGGAGCTACTAGTCTCTGCTGTGCCTGCCTTCTGCTGGTCTGCTGGAGGGTGATACCAAGGTCCATCGCTCCCCAGTCAACCCTGCCTGCCTGCGCTGCTCGYTGCCCGCTGCCGAGGTTGGTGGAGCCGGGCTCCTGCCCCGTGGGTTCGCACCGGGGGCGACCTTCCCCCCTTTCCCCTTCGCCGGAGCCGCCATTTGCCGCGTGAGGGTCGTCGCGCTCGCGCCACAGCGCCCCCTGCAGCCGCGGGGGAGTCACCACAGCCTCTCTGCCCCAACGGAGAATCTCCCAACAACACACAAGGAACTGATAAGGAGTTTGTTCTCTTATGGTTACTGTTTAACTGTCTTGTTTTATGTATGTGTGTGTATATATATATATATATATGTAGTTATATAACCCTAGTAAAGAACTGTTACTCTTTTTACCACATCTTTGCCTGAGAGCTCTGTAATTTCAAAGGTACAGCAATTTGGAGGAGGGAGGGAGGTCATCCTGTACTCAAGGGAGGTTTCCCATCTTCCTTGACAGACACACCTGTCCTTCAAACCAGGACAATTTCATATTAATGTGCATCTTCACAGCAAAATTAGTCTTTAGCTGAGTAAAAAATCCATCGTTTTTCCTTGTTCTAGAATTACATCCTGAAAGAAGAGGCTCGCTGTTGTAATGTAGTGGATTTCATACTCCTAAGATAAATGACAAAATGAAATATCTTCTTTTCTGATTCTTCTGTCTAGACACATTTTGTATAGTGGGCAATTGGGAACTATGAGATTAGTGTTCCTCTGAGGTGTTCTGCTGACATCATAAGCCATACAACTGAAGTTCAAGTGGTTTATGTTGTCATTAGAATCCCAAGATAGAAATGTAAAACTACATAATTCATGGTGTGCCTGTTTGTTTTATATAATAATACACAGTCTGAGTTCCTGATTCAGTTCTTAATCCCACTGAGGCCATCCCTCCTTTTCCCCAAACAGCTTCCTGGTAGCATAATTTAAACAGCATTTGTTATAAAATAAAAGGTATTTTTGTAATTGAAAGAAAAGACCAAGCATTTCTTGAAAAGGAAAGATAAAAGTTTTTGTCTCTATGTCAGTAGAGATAAAAAAAATGAATTTGGGTTTGAAATACTGTTCATCAAAACTGGATCAACACACAGGTTACTAAAGCAGCAGAACGTGACAACTCGGAAGGAACAAGCCTCTTAGATGAAAATACAGGTCAAGCTGAATTGCTGGGTTGAAGGGTATGTAGTTTAAGAGATTTCAATTATTTGAAAACAAGGTAAGATATTTTCTGATTCAGCAAACAGTGGGTCTGAAAAAAACTCATTCGAATTTGGGTTTTGTCAAAACAAGCTCTTCTTAAGACTTGAAATATTTTAAATGATGAGACGTGTTTTTTTGACTATGCAAGCTGGCATTAGAAAGAGCATTCCAACATGTCCTCCAACCTTCTTGACCCAAATACCTCTATTACAGAAGCTTTAGTGGTAAGTTAATACTAGGGGAAAATGCTTGTTGCAGCTAATGTGAAACTGAAAGTATGGATAATTTTAAATACTGATGTTTTTCTTTTTTACTCTCCATGCCAATTGCCCCAATTCTGTGGCATTCGGTAGCACAACAGGTTTCACTTTTCTAAATATTGGATATGGCYCTTATGCATATTGGAGCAAGCAATGGAAAGTGTCTGAAAATATGAAGCAATCAAGATAGAAATGGGTATGTGCTCAGGCAGATGTTAAGATGGGCTACTTAAATGGCTTAAGAATATGCAGTGATAATTTAATTACTGTGTAACCTTCTTCCAATACTCTTAAAAAGTTGAATGTACAATGCATCACAAATCTCCTATGGTCTCACCTCAGCAAAAGATATTTTTCGTTAAAAACCAAACAGAGTAGCTCATAGCTGTCACAGAGGCTGTTTTAGTATATCAAACTATTTTTAGACAGTAAGAGGGGATTTTTTACTTTCAAACGTGTTGGTCATGATAAGAATCCTTTAGAAATCCTTCTTTTAAAGGAAAGGTATCAGCAAACAGCTAACAGAATAATTTCAAATTCTGAAATGATACTCTTGTTTGTTTAAATCTGTTTTCCTTTTGAAACAGAACTTTGGCTGATGCTGTAGATTCTTCTCTAGTTAAAGTACTGTGCTTAGATTGTTGTGAAATTCATAGCTCCTGCTCTCAGCAGTGATATGACTCAAAGAAAAGATCAGCAGAGAAAAAAAGGGAAGAATCTTTTTTATGAAATGGCACYAGATGATCTTTCTCGAGGGAATACTTAAAATAGATGTGTTTACTTCTGATAGACTTGTGTGTCTGATAACAGTAAGCAGATTAAGTATATACGAAGATCTTTTATGCCTGCCTCTTTTGAGTGAAATATATTATGTTTGTAAATCAGAGTCTAAATGCTGGCRAAGGGGACACACTGCATAATCCTATTGGAAGGTCTATATTTTTAAAAAGCATCTTTACATAGCTGTCACTTGTCCATGCCTTTAGTTCAGCTTCAGGAGCAGACACAGGAGGACATGTTTCCCAATAGCCAATGAGTCACAGATCCTAAAAACTACTTTTTTTCAAAATCAAYGTATTTTTACCATTATTTTTACAAACGACAATATGTGTTAATAAGAAACATTTGCATCTGTAAATAGAAATTTTAGCTACAATAAACCTTCAATCTTAAATGCACAGTTATGSTAAAATAAATGCGATTTTTTTTTCAAAGACAGAAAAATGCATATAACCTCTCTAGAAACACCATAGATTAAGTCAAAATCCTCAAGAACTTTGAGCAGAGAGAAAATATTACACTTGGAAATATTTCTTGGTGTCTGTGTTATAGTTGGGATTTTTTGCCTGTGTGTATTTAATTTTGTTTGTTTGTTTTTCTCCTAAAATCGTAAAGATTGGAGCTCTGGAAAAACCACCTACACTAGATTGCTGACATGACTCCAAATAAAGTTACCAAAGTGTCTGGCTATAATGGGCATTCTCTAGTCCCAAAATATGAAAAAAAAATTGATTTTTGACTAACGTTACTGGGCCAAATATAAGCTTAAGAAATTGTTTATTTTATACTCCTAATTTCTTGATCATTTTGTGAGAAACCATTTGGTAGTAACTTATAAAAACCTGTAGAGAAAAGATTAAAGAAGTCTTGAGTTTCAGCAGATTTATAAAAAGAAAGAACAGACATAGAGAAGACAGAGGAGAAGAGCCGCAATTTTTGAACAGGAGAGTGAAAGGCAGAGCTCCTGGAAATCTGAGAAGTGGGAGAGAAGTGCCCCAAAAGAAGGATCTCATTCTACGAACTAAGACTGGGTGATGCACTGTGGTGAGAAACATGTTCTGACTAGGAACACACCTGGAACAAGGGATAAATGCAGCGGCAAGCTTGAAGTAGCCCGGATGTGGGCAATAAATTGGATCAGAAGAGATCTGGCCAGAGACACCAAGACTTTCTGTCCAAAATTCATCCRAGCCTTTAGCAAGAGACTGAAATAGGAAAACTAAGGCCTTAAAAGTAAAATATATAATRATGAAGGCCAAGTCTAAGCAAACAGATCGTACTTCAATAGAGAAAGGTTGGACTAAATAGAACATAAAATAGCAAACACAAAGATTTAGGATCMGTAGAGCACATTCTTTACAAGAACTAATATGGAATCCAGTCTCTTCATTTAATCTGTGATTTATAGTGGCAAGTTGTCTCAGGACCACAAATAGAGGTGTATTTTGGTAAGCCCATTGACATGAAAAAGTCTGGAGTCAGATGTGTCCTACATGCATTTAAACACAAGATAAGTAATGCTAAATGTTTTCACTTGATCAAGACTATAGTCAGTAATTTAACTGTGGGATAATAAAATATTTGGATAGGAAAATTCAGGCTTATCCATTTCAAACTTAGCTCTGAGTTTTGTAGAGGTCTTTTCCCAGCAGCTGTTTACAACAGCTTCCAAAAATATTTTTGTCTAAGAAAGTTCTGATTATTAGAAATARATGGATATTATGATGATGATGATGATTATATGGATATATATTTATTGTTGCCCTACTCAGTGTGGGGCAACAATAAATCACCAGGGATCAAAAAAAGATTAAAAAGTGAGAAGATGGCAGGATTATTTTCATTCATTTTGGTCCTAGACATCTTTGGGATTTATGCARTTATAACATAAGCAGGCAGGCTCTTTACTGTACAAATTGTCCTGAATTTTGCATGCGAGTTCTAAAACCCTCTGCTCAGTTTTTCCTTTCAAGTTTAATTTGCAGAACTGTCATTTATAAATTTACAGTCCAAAATAAAGATAATTTTGGACTGTGTGTGTGGAATGGGTTTTTATCTCATTCTGAATAGACTGGAATGGAAAGTCCTACATCAGTGTGTACAAGATAGATGAAAYAGTGTTTTTTCTCAATGTGTCACTCAGTTTAGTATGAAATGGAATTTTTTTATGACATTAAATTTGGGATGCAAACCAATTTATAGTGAGTGTTTACAACTCTAACCTTAATACATTACTAACTCTCTTATGTGACAGTGATTACTGTAGTTTTGACAATCACAAAAGATATCCCAAGGAAGAACACTAACCAACTTGAAATATTGATTTAACATGTGTGAAGACAACAACAACAAAAAAAGTAGCAGTTCTRTTAAATCAGATGCTGAAAATCAGGTGTACCTCACTCCCTTATCTAAGGAGGGCTGAGCTTCACTGAAATAACATACCCAATTGCTGTAACTTAGTTATGACCACAAACTCTCAGGTTTCATTAGGCAGTCAAAAGCTTCTGTAGAAACCATCTGAAAGAAAAAGACRAGTATTCAGTGGCTGAGGCAATGAGCAGAGAGGATGGCTGTATCCTTAGCAACATTGTCACTAGATAAACACTTAAGGAGGCTGAATCCTGAAACACATCTTCAGACAATCTGACACTTGGAGTTAAACCCGCTGGAGTGAATTTCCACTGCATTACCCTGAAGTACATTTCTCTTTGATACAATGGTGTCACCTATTTCTATGGTATTGAAGAGTTTGGATAAGAGCATGAGAAGCTAAGCTTACAAGTTTTCAGCAAGTGCTGCACAAGAACATCCTGTAAAATCAARGATGCCTGAACAGCTTGTGATGGTTCATGTAATGTACGTAGTTGTAATTCCAAGGTGAAACCCTACTGCAATTCTGACCCATGCCATGCTAAATCGTTGTGAGTTTGCACATTTTGTGGTTTTTATCACCTATAGTTATTCCATGATGATTAGGTTAAATTTTACAACAAATGAAAATAAAAAGACAAAGAGGAAATCCTTCCCTCTGCRCACCAAACTATAAAATGGTACCGTGAAAGAATTTGTGTGAGAACACAAAAAACCCAGTAYTTCTTTTGAGGTAGCACGCTTCTGGACACAGAGATTTTTAGGCAGCTTTCTTGGAGACCAGATTGTCATGGGTTGTAATTGGATGAAATTTTGGACAAACGAGTAGCTGTATTCGCCTAGCGAAATTAGCATATTGGAGAAGAAGAAGAAGGAAGTGACGCAGGGTATCCTTCATCTTAGACAACTCTGAACGAGAGGGATAGGGGCTGTAGCTCCCCCTGGGGGGCTTCGGCCCCCTGGGGCCTCACCTGCTTGGCCCTGCTGCCTCCCTGAGGGGTGGCAGGAGTAGATATGCATATTGGACCATGGCAGCACCGTGTCGGCAATCCCGAGACCCTGGAGGAACCCCGCCGTTTTCTGGAGGCGTGGGTGGATTTCGAACTGAGATCTAATTATGCTGCGGGAAAAGACCACATCAGAGACTGCATGCCGAGAGAGAGAGATAATGAGGACTTCCTAAGATCAAAATTCTTCAGGTATATACTAAGAGATACTAACATTTCTTCTAAGTGGAGGAGAGAGAGAGAGAGAGAGGGAGGACCTGAGTGCGCAGAGAAGACAACATGGCGGGACCACGCAGCGGTACCYCGAAGTAAGAGGGAAACAGACTGTAGCTGAAATCTTTTATCTTCTGTAAGCCTTGGTGAGCTTTAAATACAACTTCACTATTCTCTAATAAGCCATGGAACATATTTGGTGGGATGGAGAGTTTGTTTCCCACAGCGCAGGAGGAGTAGCTCGGTAGAAGTGCGAAGATTGAAGATACTGAGACATTTGTGGAGATTGATGAGCAGGATCTGTTACCTTTATCCAGACTGGAAATAACTCATCCTTAAAAAAAAAAAAAACACCCCATAGACTGTTTCTTGGGAGAGGGACTGATTTTTCTCACTGCAGTAAGTTTTTTCCTGGGCGGAACTACTGCCTGAAATGGAGCTGTAGCAGAAGAGAGAGAGACTTTGTTTCTGTATTAAGAAGGACCCTTAAAAATCCCATGTTTTGTTTTAACTTTGTGCGTCTGGTAGAAGGTGACATTGGTGGGTTTTTTGGGAGAAGGRAAATATATCTTTATGTATTGCCTTAATATTTTTGTTATTATTATTCTTTCTATTCTTAGTGCYAGTAAAACAAACTATTTAATAATTTCTCAAGCTTGCAGCCTTGTTTTCTGCCATCCTTCTTCCTCTAAAGAATAAGCCATGGAGGTCTGGGGTCTACCCTCAGGCTAACCCTTGACACAGATATATCTTGGAAAACAAATGTGGTAGGAAATAAGGATCAACAGGTAGTTTTTAAAAATATCCAAACAGTAAAGTAAAAGAAAGTTACGATTATGCTGAAAAAGAGAAAACAATGTAAAACCCACTATTAATAAATATTTTCTGCCTCAAGCTGTTTATACTTTTTTTCTCGAAACACACAGCTGGTATTTAAATTTGAGTTTGAGAAATATAACTTTAGGACAGTAAGACTATTAATATCACAAAATGAAAGAAATAACAATACAATAACATAATTCTTAGTGTGTTTTTTATATTATGATTGTGCACTAACCTAGCAAAAAGTTGTGGTGCTTTCATTTTTCTCCTGTCTACATTTATTTTTTCTCCATCCCATATTTGTATCTGCTCCCTACCTTTTAGATGTTTCTTAATTATTAATTCCTCCATGCAGCGGACACAAACAGAATGGGGGGCTGAAGAAGGCCAGTAGAATAGATCAGCTTTCAAATGGACTTAGRTACCTCACTGCTTCAGGTGCTTTTAAATGTTGCAAAGGTGAGAACAAACAAACACTGCATGGGTGTTGCCATTTTGTTTGGCCAGGGCCAGCAATATGTCTCCTCCCATCACTTATGAAAATACTGACATGATAGTTGAGATAATGCTTTAAAAAATTGGCATAGATATCAGTTATTTCTTTTGTCAGTGTCATGCAGTCACAATGTACAGCTGTAAATGAGGACCAAAGTAGATGTTCTGGCTACTATGTCTTGGAGAGTAGCAGAGAAATTCACTGGGCTGGAGTAGGATTTTTAAATTATCCATTCTGTGAATTTGTGGATGAGAACGAGACTAATGACCAAATATTAAATAATTAGACTCTTGGAGAATTTGACTGTGTGGTCCCCGATTAAACAGTTTACAAGACAAATTTGCTATTTTCACGTATTAATACCTTAATCCCATTGTTTCCTTATGTAAAACTTGCTCTTCATTATGGTAAACTTTAGATTAGCTAAAAGTGAGATAGATCTCAGGCACCAGTGCTTGAAAATTCTGTCCCTACTCAATGTAGTTTTGTTGAGCAGACTCTTGCCCAGATTCATTCCTCAGCATATACGACATTTATATTGCTGAACCTGCGGAGAACAATGCCTTGTTAAATGACTTTTACAACTGATTGAATTTAACAGATTTTTATATATCTGGCTCAAGTAGGAAACTTCTGAAATTTAAAATTTAATACTTGGAAAAACCTCAAATGCAGAAAAAGCTTAATATTTARATACTTAATATAATTAATACTTAATAAATAATATTTAAAAACTTAAAAAAATGTTTAAAAAGTCACGAACACTTTGCTTTAATGACAAACAAGAGCTCCAGTGGCTTGGAATTTAGCCTTTCATTATATCCATGTCAATTAACTTCCTATGTCTAGAAGCATACAACCTATACATTCCAGCATTACAAGAAAATCTGTTTTGCTTTGGGAACCTTCATAACACTTAGAACTGACTTCATGCACACCCCCTGGTATTTTACCAACCTTTGTATTGGCACTGAATATTACTAGGCAATAAAGAGTGGAGTGGAATTTTTCATTTCAGATCCAATGTTTGGAAAGGCAGTGAGTGCTCATAACTCCAGATGAAGTGAAAGGAACATGTAGATCTTTAACACCCATAAAATTCAGCACAGAAGAGCACTTACAATAGCTGATGCCTGTGAGGATGGAAAGGGACAGCACTGTTGTTCTGACCTTACAACCACAAGTAGATTTAGAGCCAGAGATGAGCAGGGAATACATTTTCCCTGTTCTGTATCACTGATATCTCAAAATATTTCCCTCTTCCTATCAGGGTAAATGTTAAAATTGTGTGGTAATATAAAGTTTCAAAGCACAAGAACAGGCAGGTCTGGTTCAAAACTCCTTGTACGTTCAGCGGAGGTGTGGGAATCAGCCTTCTGCCTCCTGTCCCTGCCTGGATTACAGCAGAAACCAAAACACAGTCTCTATTCAGCAACAGCTAGAGGAGGAAAAAAAATCCAAACCCAGGCCTAACTCAATTATATAATCTCTCCCTTTTCCAGGTTTTCATCTCAAATTTTGGAAATTATTTCCTGAATAAAAACTTACTTCAAAAATAGAATCCTTCCAAAATATCATTAAAAACAACAAAAGAAAAAAAAACAAAACCAACAAACAAACAAACACGCACAAAACCCCCAAACCACAAAACCGAAATCAAACCAAGACAGGGAAAAAAAAAAAAAAGAAAAAAAACCCCAAAACCAAAAACCAAAGAGCCAAGGCTAGGGGAGATTACAGGCTGAGAATTTGATCTTTTAGAAAAAGTCATGAAATTTTTCTTGTCTTGACACCGGAAAAAAGAAGCTGGAAATTTTGCCTTTTAAATTTAGCTAGACTTTTATTAGTTATAGAAAGCATTTGCACTTTTGCAAGTGACATTTTGGTTTCTTTAAAGCATTTCATTTTCTAAGGATGAATCCGCCAGCTTCAATCACATTTATGACATCAGCTCTTTCTATTTATTACTGGTTTTCTCATATTGATTAGCTTTATTCTTCTTTRTAATAAAGACCACTAATAATTGTACCAGAGTAACCTGTACTAAATATCAATTGTTACCTATAGAATCAGCAAGGTTATTCCACATTGTCTAGGGTCACTAAGATAGAGAACACAGGCACTTTTGTAGCATCTAATCATCCATGAAACAAAGAGTGATAATAAGTACAAATTGAAACCCCTGGCATGCCTAAGGCATTTATCTTTGCTGACGACATTTAGAGTACATTGCTCTAAGAAGATGTTCAGACAGTGAAACCACACATCTCAGTAGTGTCACCCCTCTCAAAAATAACATCAGAAATGTCAGATCTTTTTGGGTCCTTGTTGGCCKTAATATATTAGACATATTATGTTCATATAGGACTTGGCTCTTTAATTACTAATTAAAATAAGAGAAAATAAAATTTCAGACACTTGTATCTTTTTTTTTCTCATTTTTGTTGTCCTATATGCAATCAACTCCTGAAAATATCAGATGATTATGAAAAAGTTCCAGGGATTCTGCTTTTCTGAAAACAAATTTCATTTACTATTAATTTCCATTTTTCTGTGGTGAACAAGACACTGAATCAGCAAAATGGAGCTGGATTAAATTAAACTGGTTCCCTTTGTTTATTATTTCACTGTCCTTTAGTTATTTTAAAAAACCTCTCAAAATCACTTTTTTTTTTTTCAGTGAAGCATAAAAAAGTTGTAGAAGTCATACTATTTTTAAAAGATCCACAGTGATAACCTTACTAGATGTGAGCATGTCATTCTCACACTACAATATATCCTAATATATTTAGATAATTCTTTTAGCTGTTTCTGTTTCTTAAACTTCCCATGAACATACCTGAGAACTCCATGACTCCACTCCTAAGTAAACCTGAATTACTGTGCACTTTCAGAAGAAAGTATTTTCTTAGCAGCACTTTTGATGACTGTGTCAAGAGGCATTTTCCCCCTCCTCCCTTTAAGCTGACATGGATCCAAATAGCCAAGATTTGCAGGTGTTGAGCTTTAGCTGTAAAGCGTTTGATCTGCCCACCCACAAAGAATTCCCCTGGAAACATACAGATATTGCAGCAGTTCTTCAGCTTGCTCTCAAGTACAACAGCCACTCATAGTCACTTCATGATCACAAAGCCAGAAAGGATTCCTGAGGAATGTCCAGATTACCTTATAGCACCCATTATAAATTAAATAGCCCCCCTTTGTAGTCTATTCAATTGCTTCAAATTTCTGGCTCTGTTATAATGTGAATAAAGCTAATTAGGGCTGATTTGTATTTCAAATAGAGTTTTAAAGATATCTGCATTGAATTAAGTAGAGTAATTCATGGAAATGTTTGAAAGAGGATTTATTACAAAAATCTCACACTTGTTAATTTGCACAGAGGTACAGCATCTAAATTGTAATTTAACAGGCCGTATCTGCTGCACAGTTGGGTCCCTTGTGTCAGCCTACACCAAAGTCTTTGCACAGAAATAGGTTGAAATCAGTAATTGTGACTTTTGATAGCAAAACTGATACATATGTGATATTTTTACTCCAACAATTATCAGTGCAGGCATGTAACACTTTGTGGGCTCAGGCAGGTGGCACAAAAATAAACAAGACCTTAAATTTAGGTTATGCTTTTCATTTCTCGTTATTGCTTCTCTCCATTCACATGGACTCTGACTTCTCATTCCCTAGTGGTTTGTTCTACAATTAAGACCTTTGTTTCGTTTTGACTAAATGAGGATGGTGACTCTTCTGTGTCTCTTGTGTCCGCACTTAAAGAGCCTTAGCCTGAACTTGACCTAGATGTGCCTCATTTATCTGTCATAAATGACAACCCTCCCCTCCTTCTGAGACTGGGGAGCAGACTGAGTCTCAGGTTGGTTTTCCTGCTTTCCGTGGGATACCAGAACCCAGTTGCACAGAAAAGGCAGACAGGAACTGCAAGAATACATACAGTATTTTGATATTTTGCTGATGAACTTGTGTACACCATTTTCARTTTTCTATGTTGTACCTGTAAGAGTAGATATTTACATATTGCTATATATTATAGATGACTACACCTCATAAATCAATATGTTATTCTATATTCTAATATTTAATGGATTTCTATTTCGAGCTAAAAAACCTCATGGAATAATTTCTTCTTTTAAATGTTGAAGTACAGCTTTGCCTTCTCCCTAACATACGTAAAAAAATCTGTCCCAAAACCTGTAATTAAGAGATTCAAAAAATCGCCATTAAACAGTCAGAAGGAATTCACATTACTATTCATTTTTCAAACCTGAAACAGAAAAAGTATCTTCCTCCACAGTAAGACCAATGTAATATGTCAACATCTCTTTAAAATAATTAATGAACTGGGAGGACTTATCTTTTATAACCAAACATTTAGAAAGCTTCTCTCCCTAATGTAAATATTCTGTTACATTAAGCTAGTTGTATAAAATATGTTTTAAAATACCTGAATGGTAGAAGGAGTTTATTTATCCATYTGACAGTGAAGTGTAGAGTCCATAGTTTTAGGTTTTAATAATTAACATCATATATGGAAAGCTGATCAGTTCACACACAAACTCAATTTTTTATTCACTGTCCAGTGGTTAATATGAGAATCATAATTTCAGTCATTTTTGAGATAAAATTTTCCTCCTCTTCCTTTTCCTCAGTGTAAGCAGATTGCAGGACATAGCTTACTTAATTTTAATAAATAAAAAGCTAAAAGTTTGCCTAAAGATCATATGTTCACTGAGTGGATGAAGAGTGAAAGGCATTTTCCGTGCTTTCTAAAGGCTTATTTCTCACCTGTTTCTCCATTAAAAATTCCTTTTTGCTGTGTATAGTGTCATGAAGAGGAAATTGCAGGGAAAACACCACTGCTGTTTTAAAAGAAGAAAGTCTCCAAACCTAAAACCCGAGCAAGTTCTTTTGGTTTTTTGTGGGGCTTGTTTAACTTCTCCAGCTGGTTTGATGAACACTTTGGCAAAACCACTTTTTGTTGAAAAATTCATGTGTTAGATGAGCTACAACATCTCACATTCTGGTTCTTTCATACCTCAAAGAAGTCATCCTGCAGACCAAATCCCACATTGATATTCATTGTATTTTTAAAGGTCAAAACCAAGCAGTAAAATAGTCAAAAACTATTTCAAAACTTGTTTACATATGAGAGAAAAAGCAGAAGCAGGAAGGCAGTACAATTTGTTTATCTTTACAGGTCACTTTTTAAAATTTGTTTTGCTGTATACCATCAAAATTGGAGAGTTTCTAAGGTTAATAGTCTATTGATGCCTTAGGATTTTGGCTTTTATATTTTTCATATACTTGTAACCCTGCAATTCTTAGTGTGTAACTCCAAAGCCCATATAAAAGTGCTAGCTACTGCTTCTAGACAAAACAATCCATCTTCAGGCCTGAACTTCAAGGACACCTTACTGCTTCAGGCCCAAGATCTGTAAATAAGCATTGGTGAAAAGGGGGGAAAACCTGGGGGGAATTACTTCATTACCTGGGGCTGTAATTGGAAGATCTAGCCCCAATACGCTAATGGACCAAACTTATAAAAATATGGAGAACTCGTGACCAGTTGTCCATCTTGRGTGGTATAACTTGGGGAGAGGACCTCAGGGGGTCCTCTTGGGGTGTAGGCCCCCCCTCCCAAGCAAGCTTTGACTGCCCTGGATGTACCTGAAGGCCTCCAAATAAACACCACCGCTTTTTAACCTTTTGATCTTTGTCAAGTCTCTCTCTTTTAGGTCGTCCCGATAAGGGATCACTATCAGTCAGATTGCATTCAAGAATCTTTTAAAATATGGTTTGTATTAATATATGAAGTCTGGAATGATTACTTTCTCACTATCTCCAATGCTTGTTTTATTCAGAAGCAAAATGGCAACATTTCAGGAATAGCAAGTGGTAGCATAAGAGGAAACTCAAAGGTTATAAAACTAATGTTAAAATACAGTAGTGAAAGGAGAACTATAAAAATGTTCAGACATCTGCTTTTGAACTTTACTAAAAGTATTAGGACTTGTTCTACACAAAGGACAGTTTCTTATGTTCCTTTATTTTCAAATGATCAATTTTTGGTCAATGGAGAAACGCTAAATATCCATGAACACCCATACCATTCCAACAGATTTATTTAGATGAATTTTTACCTCTACAGAATTCATAAAAAGTCAGTGTGCTGTTTAAAATAAACATAGATTTTATTGCATTGTTATTATACTACCACTGGCAATTAAGTAGTTACAATTTTTTTTGTTCTTGCACCTAAGCAATTTTACAATAAGCAGCAGCAGAGAAGAAAAAAAAATCCATTATATGATTATTGCTAATCATTGATTTATGTTCCCAAAAGTTTTAAATATGTGGGTGCAGACTGAAAGTCTGTGAAAACAGGCTGTATGAAAGCGGTAGACACAGAAAGGACATGGATTATTTCCCACACTGTGTAATAGTTATCATGGTATCCCTACCACAAAGTACATTTACTCCCCTCAGATATTGCCAGAATAGTCTCTTCCTACTTTGGCATCTCTTTCCCACCCCTCCCATCACACTTTTTTACTAAGAATTGCTAAAGGATCGTAAAATTTCAGTTTCAGGCTAACGAAACCTCAGGGCATAGACTTCCTACTAAGTAAAATTCTGTTTGGACAGGCAAGGTCAAAGAAAAAAATGTTTAAAACATTGATTCATTTCATCAAACTGGGAGATCTGGTGCTTTCAGGTTTCAGCAGAGTTGCTAGCAAAGGTTATCACAGAGTTATTTTACAATACTATGCAATATATATATTAGCTAAGGCAGTAAATGTGTCTTTGTTGAAGGGAAGAGAACCTCTATCCTGACAACATAGTCAACAGGGATCAACAGTCTTAAAATATTCTTTAAGTTGCTCTCACCTTGTACAAGGCAAATAATCCAAGAACAAAGGCTTTTTAGAATAACTTTCCAAGGTGGAATAACTTTTGGTATAGAATTCTCTTTGCTTAGAGTTTCATCTTCATTATCTTCATTCCAGAATTTGTCTGGATTGTAAAAAACTGGAAAATGCTGAGATCAAGTTTTCATTAAATTTCAGCTTCAGTCTAAGAAAAAACAAATCCTGAATCTAAGGCATTCCAAGTAGAGTATAATGCACTATTTGGAGCACYTCTAGACTCAAAGGAATGAGAGAAGGCAAAGAGGAGAATAAAGAAAAAAGGAAACAAATCACACTCCAAATAAAAACCTAGGCTAGTTCTGTGTTAAGGATGAAACATTCATTTCAGCCAATCAAGAAACTTATTTCAAGGGGAAAAAAATATGCCTACAACACAGTAGATAATGGGAATGACAAGTGTGAGCTCAGATATTTCAAGGCAAGATGAAAGAGGGAAAAGTTAGATAAATATAGTGACACACTGTTGAAAGTAACATTGTCATTAGCCGGCTACTGTGAAAGAAAAACCAAATGATTTGGTCAAGGTGGCAGTCTGCACCGCCCACTACACTAGCCTGTTCGGTTCCCCTTGGATGCTCTGTGCTGGAGGAGTATGGAGATTGTTACTGAGGGAAAAGGACTGACTCTGTCTTACTGGTAGATCAAGTAAAATAYTTTCAGAACTACTTATAGTACAGTTAAAAAGAGACTAAATCAAGACATGAGAGGTCTCTTGGTTCTATGTCTTCCAAGTAATGATATTACAATAGCTGTATCTTGCAGTTTACTCCAACAGTGACTTTTTTCATTTCATGCAGCTCATCTGCTGCTGGTTTCCTTCTCTAAAAAGCAGAGTCAATAGATAATAAAGTCATAGTCAGAATTCATTGTGATTGCCTGCATATTTTAGGAATGTATATGGTATTCCTGTTACTTTCTAGTTTTTTTAACATCACTCTGTATACTGYCTTCACAGATTCTCTTCATTCAGGGCATGCAGTTAATAATAAAGTGTTATCTTCTCTTTCTGTTCATTAACTAGGGCAGAAATTAAAATTATTCATAATGCCAATCTTTGTCATATTAAAATTGAGAGCTGGAGCTCAGTCCTCAGCAGCTATGCAATGAAGACCTCAAAGTCTTTGCATACCAGGATTCAGCTCTAAGTAGATGCACTAAACCTCTCTCTATACTTTTTTTCCATAGCCATTCAGTCTGTGTAATAGGAGCCCTCCTTCTCATTTTCAACTGGAAGAGCTGAAAGGGTTATCCCATGTAGAACTTTCAGTAACAGTCAGAAGTGTTTGTTGTCCATTAAAGTACTGGAAAGTGCTATGAGGTCTTCCTGGAGCCTTCTCCAGGCTGAACAACCCCAACTCTCTCAGCCTGTCTTCATGGGAGAGGTGCTTCAGCCTTCTTATCATCCTTGCGGCCTCCTCTGGACTTGCTCCAGCAGTTCCACATTCATCCTATGTTGGTTATTTATGATTTTGCCAATTTTAAGACACAGAGAGAATGTTACACTGTCTGGTATTGTTTGGGATTTCACTAAATGAATTTGACTTTTGTTATGCTCTTCAGCTGTCTCATAGCACATCAGCATCCCAATAAGAAAAGTCATAACTATAGGTCTAGTATTGTTATAGGACTGTGGAAATGTTTCTGGCTTGAGAATCCTTAAGGTAATTTGTGGGTCCATACATCTGTTGAACAGACAAGGAGTGAGGATCCATCTCTGCAGCACTAATCTCTTTTCCCACTCATGATTTAGAGTGTACATGATGTGTGTCTCAGCTCCCAAAAGCTAAGAACCAACTTCTCTTTTTTCATCTTAATGGATCCACTTCTACCTTATTTTTGCTTGAACTGCTTCAATGTGTCAAGTGTATGGATCTCAAATCGCCCAACAAAAGAAAAGTTCAAATAGTCACTTAGAACTTAATTAAGCATAAAGACTAGAGTTTAAACTTGTAATATGAAGTTTAGCAAGAAAATAAGGATTCTGTACAGGACAGGAAAGGGAATTCCTTCCTAAACCTAAGAATAGGTGATTGACAAGAGACCGAGATATTTAAGCTGTGTGAATTCCACTACACAGAAAATCCCATAAGGTAACTGCTTATGGTGTAAAGATAAGTTCTAGAAAAAGCAAGATGGAGAATCTGTTGCCCTGTTCCACCATCTTGAAAGCCAATTGATGTAATTAGATGAGAAGCAAATATTTTCTTCCTGTGAACAGCTCTGATTTACTGTCTACATGGAAAAAACCCAAATACCCTTCTAATTCCATTAAATTACTGTCTACTGCCACACAGGTGTGATGCTATTGCTGTACCATTTGCACAGAAACTGGATACTTTCTTCAAAACAGTGTTTGATGCAATATCACATGGCTGGTTGGTGCATAATCTATACAAAGGTAATATAATTTATGGGTGTCTGAATTGTCATTAATTGTACTTCAAAACTATACACAAATATAATTTTTTTTTAAGCCATAATACCACTTTCTGCTATTTTTAAAAATTTACCAGTTTTCCTTTTTCTCCCCTTCATCTTAAAGTCTTCAAGTTCTCAGTAGTATGTTTGTGTTTGAAGAGGATAGATTGTTTCACTCTGTAAGAATATATTCTGTATTAAAAAAAAAAGTGTACCTCCTTATGAACCTCTGTGAGACTTTTATGAAGTTAAGTACTTGAGAATAGAGAATAATGYAAGTCTTCTGTTTCTTGCAAGCTGTTTTGATCTTGAAATCTAACTGCTTAGTAATATTTTACTAATATATTGCAGTAAGTCACATGGTTTTAGCCCATAAAGTTTACAAAAACTACTGCTTCTCAGTTCTGTAATTAAGTTTATCCTTCAGAAAGGTGATTTATCTCTTGGTGTTTAACCAAAAAGAATATTATCCTTTATGATTTTCTCCCCTTGATATATACTTTGTCTACATATTGTTYTTAGACTTCTAATAAGAATTTCATGAATTTCACACCTGTGGATTTTCATCTATTTGCAAATTATATGTCTCTATCATCTTTCACATCCTGTCTTCATACAGAAAAAACTGCACTGGTTTCTGGGGGATTGTTTATTGTTTATASTATAACTTACCAACCTACTTTCTTGAAATCTCTTGAACTTCATGAAAGCACAACCAAAACCAATGATGTGTGAATCAGTTTAATTTTCCGTATACAAAGTTCTGCAGTGATCTCACATTGGTGTGAGATATCTTGCCATTTCCTTTGGGGTTTTTTCTATATAGAAAAAACACCAAACAAAGCCAGGAACAAACAACAAAAAAACCCTGAAGAAATGACAACCAACCAAACCAAACCAAATCAAAAAAAAGCCCTAACTAAAATCCCCAAACAAAATAACCACTCGGGAAAGTTAAATATTTTAATGATAAATGTGGGTAAAATTCTGTATATTTTTATTGTCTCATATGTCTGCATTGGTATAGACATAACCTCAAAGATTCCTTGGTAACAGAGTGCTGAGCTCAAAGGCAGGAGGGACTACAGGACCTCCTTTCATATAGCCTTGAATAGCTGGAGAATTCATCATATTTCTTCCAGAATAGAACTTTGAGAGGAAGTATCAAGCAGCATACCTTGCAGCATATCTCAAAGTATTGCAGATTTTCTTGTGTATCAGGTCTCTGAAAAAACCCCCTGATTACACCGTCTTCCCAACAGAATACATGTGATTAAATGTGCTGCAGTATATATGAATATGTTATATTCCACTTTAACTTACGTACATGTCTATATCTTACCCATATGCCTCCAAGGATGCATTCTCATAGCCTCACTCTTAAGCTAATGCTCAGTGGCTTTAAACTAACAGGTGTTGAAGTGAAGAGACAGTCCAATACCTTTGCACGGAACTCAAGTAAGATCTCCCGACTCTTGATTTGGTCTTTGCATACAGAAACACACAAGTGCATAGTTACTACATAGGCTTCTTTCTGCTTATGTTTACTTTTTTTTATTTTATTTGACCACTTCCAATATTTTTAAATGGGGTTTTGAGTTGCAGAATATCAAACACATGCAGAGAAAAATGCTTTTACTTACTAACATATGTATCAGCTACAGGTAATATCTGCCTTTAAAAGCTATTAAAGCTGTGTAATATGTATTCACACACCCCCCCTACCCCTGAAATTCCTCTTCTCAATCTCTCCTACGCCATTTCAAAACAAAGAATGAAAGCCTTTTATAATCTCTCATGTGGAATTCGTTTGAACATGTTATCTTCTAAATGTATTTTTCAGGATAGCTGTACCTTTGCAGGGCTAACTACTTTAACCTCACAGTTCTGTAATAATTTCCAAAATGTAGCTACTCTGTTGATTGCATAAAAGTATTAGTGATCCTGTTACATGTGTATGTGAATGACAACACACACACTATAAATTGTTTGAGAAAGAAATTGTTCTGTCTCTGTCTAGGTAGCTCTTTAATAATTAAATAATTGTAATGAATAAATATACTTGAACAAAAAAGATAAATTTGCAAATCCATGTAAACTTTAGCTGGCTGGAAGCAAGTTCACTGAATATTCACCAACATTTCAGGCCTGAAATTTTTGTTAGATATCACGTCTACTGTCAAGGCTCATTAAAAGTACAAATTCTAGATTTTTCTGCATGGAATCACTGTGTGATTAATTTTATTTTTTTACAGGATCTCTAACAACCCTTTTAATATTCCAGGGATTAACCTGTGTCCTTTGGAATAACAAGGTTGTACTAGCAAATATGAAATAGTAACATTTCCTGTGCTTCCTGGATCCATTCTGGTTAGATGAAATGGGGTAAAACCCCAGCAGGCTCTTCCCAGTATCTTAGCACTTTTGTTTCCAGGAAAAGGTAGTAAATTTAAGTATGAATTAAATCATGTACAGTTGATTATAAAAAAATATTAGTTTTAAGTAGTATAAAAATAATGTGTTACTCTTTTACACTCAATGTTTATGTCTATTGGAACASAGATTTTGGTTAATTATGAATGGTAATATCCATCCCAACACAGGAAAAAGGGCAAAGTACAAGGACCATTGAACATTGCATTTTTCCAATGTTACCTAATTACAGGAACACCTGTGCTGAATAACTTTCAGCTGATCTATTTGCAGAGAGTTTAATAGTCCTTAAAATTCCTCATTTCTTAGCAGTAATGGGCCAGCAATGTTTGCACATTAAGTTGTGTAGGAAATACCTTGGCAGAAACTGCTCAAAATACTTGCTTTCCTACATTATATCTAATCAGTAGTTCCTASCAGGGTGCTTACTTGAGATTTATGCCAATAAGTACATTAAATTTTCATGGATATTCTGGGTCATTTTTTTTAAGGGTAAAGTGTTTTGTCTTTGCTACAAAGAAYTCATTCTAGGGGAAAACCCAATGACTCACCTAATCTCCTCAGAGAAGTTATTTGCATGCCAAAGAGCATGTACACTTCTAAAATGTTAAAATGGAAACTCTTTGTCTCATTTTCCCTCTCTCACTCCTCTTGCTGGTTTTTTCTTTTTTTTTTTTRGTTGCATGGTACTCCTCGCCACTCAGTATCCTGGGCAAATTTAAATGTCTTTAATATTGAACACAGTGGATTCTCCATTACTTTTGCTACTAGAGAAATCTGGAAACAATTATTTCTGGATGTTGAGTATTTAAGTGTAATAGAAAAATTGATCCTTTTTTTCCCCCAGGCTTAGTAGTGAGTGATCATTACAAATCCAGACATAAATGTTTATAGTAGCTCTAGAAGAGTCACACTAATGGCTATTAATCATCTTTTGATTGTTCGTATCCGCTAAGTTCCTCTGAAGTCAAATAGAAAACTAGTTGTAGCAGTTAATTAGAAGAAAGTCAGGGAGAGGAAAGGAAGTCAGGAAATGTTATTAAAGTTGTTTAACTGCTGCAATTCCACAAAAAAATTGTTTGGTTTGGATAACTGTGCAGTTTATGCTGCCAAATCAAGAATTTAGCAGAGGACAACTGTGAAGAAATTTGTGTGCTTTTTTTAAGCATGTGTGTGAGGAGGAGGGTAGATAAGAATTTGCAGTGCAGACAGATGTTGTAAGTTCAGAGATATGGTTATTGCAGAAGCTTCTGCAACCTGCATTGTAGAAAAAGTTATGCTATGACCATAATGATCCATTCTGAATTTAAGCTATATTAATTTAAACTCTCTATTTTCCTCTCACCTTGGAATTTCTTTAACTGCTACTGGAAGCATCTGTGCTCCTCCTCTGAACATGTGGCCATGTCCCAGGCTGTTCCTAGTCATAATCTCTTTCCTTCAGTGGTTTAATAAGATGCTGGGTGATCCAGTTTTCTCTGTCTGGAAAACTAATGTTTGCCTATTTAGATCAGAGTATTTCCATGGGAAGGAAAGAGCTCTGTGGAAACAGTGGCTTAATTATAGGAGGCTGTATATGTTCCTTTATCTCTTGTTTTGGACTGTGTTTTAAAAGTCAGACTCAGAAACAAGACCATGATGTATCTGTGTAAGAAAAAGCAATTCCGGAATCTTAAACAAATATAAAAATGTGTTCTGTAAAATAAAACTACATAAGGTCATATTAATGAAATGATTAGAAGATTCTTTTGTTTCATCTGCTTTAAAAAAGAATGTATGTGGATCTAGATTTCAAACTAGAGTCTCCTAAACTGGAATTCATTGTTGCTCAGTTTCTAACATAGGCTGGACCATAAAAAGATTTTTTTATGCCTGGACCTTCCCACTGACACCCTTGTTAAGAAACTCAGAAAGGTAACACTGCAAAATTTGAGTGCATTTTAGAGGGCAACAACAAATCTGAACTTGATTTTTAATAAAATTTGTACTATATTTATAAAGCAGGGAGAACTTCTGAGAGCTTAATTACGTGGAGAAGTAAAATTGTAAACGAAGTTTTGTTGGCAGTCTTCATTTTTTCCTGACTGCCAATTGGACTGCCATTTATTAAAGAAAATGGCATATTTTAGATATAAGCTCAATACTCTGTTGTTAACAGCAGGTGTTTAGGATTGGAAGTGTCATTAAACCATGGGAGAAAACAACAGGTGGTGTTTTTCTTGCATCAGTTATGTACTCAATTATCTCCTTGTCATRTAGAGGGAACCTCAGCAAAACAGAGCTTTTTTGAGTTTTTGCTCCTAAAATAGAGCTTGACCTACTTTCTTTCCAAGTGAATGTAATGATTTGAACATTTAATGACCCACATTTTTGCAAAGCAGAATTTCAAATATATATCAATAAGTTATTGATAAACATATCTACTGTTCTCACTTCCTGCTTTATGCTAAGCAGAATGTCAGCAGGTAAAAACCCGTGCCTTGGTGACACCTTTCCATCATTTAACAGTACTAAATACAGAGAAGAGTACAAAATTCTTAGTTGGTTCTTATTTTATGTACCTTATTTTATCATTTCCCTGCATGGGAGTAAGAAGGACTRGTACATATGTGTCTAGCAGTTCTTCCCGCATACAGTTTAGATTTCTTACATGCACAGAATAAAAGTGTCTCCTCTCTTGTCTGTTGGGGAACACTGATGTTCAGCTTTGTTAGTGCATGTGAAGTGCTTGGATCATATTACAGTAGGGAAACCAGCTCAGTGATTTTAGAAGCAACTGGGAACATGTTGATTTGCAGAATATTTTTAGTCCCTCAATACTGGAACTTTTTAATTTAATTACCTACGTTTCTCAAAAGGCTCATTTAAAATTTTTATTTTATATCATTGTGACATAGTAGTAGCTCTTTCTGTAGACTGACATTCTTAGATGAAATGTAGTTTTCCATACATGATTCACAACACTTGGGAAATCTTTATTCATCTTATTATCTTTTGAGCAAGGGATACTTGTAACAGCCTTAATCTTATTTATTGTTTACGAGTCCTCTTGCTGTAATAATTGCTCTTAGAACTATTACATGGAATAAATACACATTTTACTTTAAGATAGGTGTAACCTGACAGTTTGAGTTCTTTCTAAAACTGAAGCCTCTGGTCATACACTTTCCCCCCTTTACTCCACCTTCTTATCAAAATATCACCTACACAGATGTTCATATAATCTAGCCCTTGAAAAATATGTGTGTTTTCTGCTAAAACAGACTTATTGATGGACCTAAACCAAATGGCAGTTTGAGAAAGAGCATATTGGAAAGGCAGTATTGAAAATGCACCATGTATCTGTGTGCTATGTGTTTTTAAAGACACGTTCCATACTACTGCAGATGTAAGAGGTATAGGAAAACATTTAGTATCAAACAACTCTTCCGGAATTTTTCTTCTTGTAGGTAGTGGGAAATATTCACTTCATATATAATGACTGTACTTCTTAAAGTCAATATAGAGATAAGAACTTCTGGTTTTCTTTTTTTTTTTTTCCTTTTATTTTCTGTGTTGTGAGTGTTTACCTTCTGCTAGTTTTCATTTCTTGCTTTGAGCTTGTCCAGCCATATTCCTAGGGCAAGTGAGATTTTCCCTGAGGTGTGACTAATGTAGTAGCTGTACTCATTCTGGACATTATCCACTCAACTAAGTACTYGCTTTCCCATGCAAGATTTTTCTTTCACTCTCTCAATTATAACATTTTTGCACAGTTCCAATGAAAGAAAGCTGGTGGAGATGCTGAATACCCTTCGGACTGGCACTTTTCCCAAGTAAAATTTCAACATATGTCTATTTTCATCTTTCAGACGTCCATGTGCTCAGTTCATGTTGAAGAAAATAGCCTTTTACCTTAGTTCAGTCGTACTTCTCTTTCAGTTTAGGTAGCACTATTCTGGCAACTTACAGCCTTGTATTCCTGTTGCCAACTTCAATTTAATATTTTCATTTCCTTCAAACTGATACTGCCTCCAAAGTAATAATGCCCATCATTCCCCATGAAGAATTCTTCCCACTATAGTAATTTTCCTTCCAGATTTTTCAAACTTGACGGGTGTTTTTGAACACTGCAAAGTAATAATATGCACTATCATTCTTATCTCTTTTCGCAAGTACTCTTTCTTCTCTTACCTTTCTTGTAATGCAGAGACTGTTTTTTATTTGCTCTGACTGAGAAGAATTTCAGGTAGCGTTTTAGATTCTTTGTCGTGTTTTTTCTTGTCTGTCTTGGTCTCAGAGTCGGCAAAACTTACCTATTCACATCAGTTTCATTTTGAGTTGGACATTCTCCCACATTTGGCCTTTTTTACTGCACCGTTAAGCACAAGCTGTGAGCTTTCCATTCCTCAGGACTTGGGACTAACCATGCATCTTAGTCCCTGCAATGGTGTTCTATCTCCCTTTCTTGAGCTCCTCAAAAAATGCTGATTTTCGTAAAATCTTTTGTACTTGCTTCTGTTTTTACATTTCTCTTTTTTATGCTGAGACTATCCTGTCATAACACAGTAATGGCTGGCTAAAAATAAAGATGTAAAATATGGAGGAAATCTTGGAAATGGCAGTGCCTCATGTATAGTTTTTCTCCCTAAATGCATATATCTTACAATTTAACTGGCAAAACCAAAGTATTGGGGAAAATAATACAGAGAGAGAGACTTGCCCATTAAGTCTGTACCTCAGGGCAGGATGTTTTTGTTGACCTGGTCTCATCCTTAGCTACAGCTTTGTGATCAAGTGCTAAGTTTAGGTATCTTTTTAAGATTCCCTTTTCCTAGTATTTTGCATGTAAATAGTTCTACTTTGGGGCAGGAAAAGTCATTAATCCTCAGAGGACTAATATTAGTATAGTTCCAGAAGACCTTGTGTTGCATTCCGCTACAGGAACTGCGGGGAGTTCTTTTAAAACGGATCGTCCAGGACAAAATTAAGTCAACCGAGACAAATATTATAACTGAGAACCATTTATTGGAAACAAAAAGTGTATACTAAAAGGTAACGGAAAGGACAGAAAACGAGGAAGGAAAAGTGAAAGGAATGGCGGGGAGAGAGAGGGAGAGAGAGAAAGAGAGAGAGCGAGCGGGGAGACAGGAGGAAAAGCGGGCGTTACCACTAGGGCCTTCGGGCTGTCCTGTTGCGGTCCCGCCGGCAGGTGCCGTGTGCCCTCCCCGCCGGGGGAGCCTGCGCAGCTCCGGAGAGGCGCGGCTGTCAGGGCGCAGCTCCCACGGCGACGGGCGGCCGGAGGGGACGCTCGGGCAGGAGGGTGCAGCACCCTGGACAGGGTCGTGGCGGGATCGCGGCGGCGGGCTGGACCGGCGAAGCAGTTGCAAGCAGGTGACTCGGCCGAGGCAGGAGCAAGGCAGGCAGGGTGTCGGGCAGGGCAGGTGAAGGCTGGAGCCGGCGAGGGAGGTGGCAGGGCAGGTGTCTGGCCAAGTGTCCGGCAGTGTCCAGCAAAAGACTCAAAAATCAAAAAGGACCAAAAGCGGGGCAGAGGCAGAGAGCGAGCTCCAGAGCTTGTACCGCAGTTACTTTTATACCCCCTGGCTCCCCCCGGGGGCTGCTCGCTGACAGGGGGCCATTGGCCCAGTCCAACCTTACACTGCAATCCATTGGTGGAGATCTTTCACCACCCGATCGGAGGACCCTTCTGGAGGGCACAGTGTCCTCCGTGGTCCCTACTGACTGCCAAGTCCATGAAATGGCTGCCAGGCGAAGTCTCCCCAGAGATAGAGCCTGCCTTCATCTTCCCCCAGTTGCCTCCCGCATGAAGCACAGCCCCTCCCCCCCACAGCTTTCACAATCGAATGTTGAGACAGATTAAAATGGAACTGGTTCCTCACACCTTGGCAGATATATTTGCCTGTTTATTTTTTGTTTTTCTCATCAGAGAGCTCTTATTTTTCTTGTATGTATTCTATTGGAAGTGTTGTTACACAGCCCATTTCTTTTTTAGGTGTTGTACTAGAAACTTTCATCTGTCTCTGTACAATATTCTTGAAATAAAAGAGAGAAGTTTCTTTGGTCTTTTTGTAGTGAGGGGTGATTGAGCTGTCCTTGTATTCTTTCAAAGCACCTATTTTAAACTAGTGCCTTAAAAATACTTGCAATATTCTTTTGATTCTGCCTCAGGTGATAATGTATCATTTTTGTCTATTTGGATACAGATTCCAGTGAAAAACCTCGAGGCAGAACTTCACCTGTAGCCAACTTCTGTGTTGCACGCCTCTTATCTATTTCTTCCATTTCCATTCTGCAATGAATAAGTGAATGATAATGTTGGCTTTCGCATATATGAATTTAACATTTACCAAGGATAATGTGCTATGTAGAAATAGTAAAATCTAGCATGTAGAAATAATAAAATATACTAGAAACAAGACTAGAGTGAATGGTAACTTTGTTGTAACAGATACATGGTAATAAATATCCTTAAGCTAACAAAACATGGTAATAAATATCTTCAAGCTAACAAGACAATTCAAGACAACAAAAGATAAACTGTGTACATCCTGGAGTTTGTTTTCCTACCAGAATTTCAGGAAAGACTCTTGTTATTGCACCAAATCTCCCAGAGGAAGTGTTGACCGCAAATCAAGCAAGAAAAGACAGATACTCGAACTCCTGAAATAACACAAGACCACACCATACCTGGACAGGCGTCGCGCTGGCGGAGGGGTGGGCAGGAATCAGGAATGGGGGGAATTGAGTAAAGTGTAAATTACCTTTTGGGCCTCATGAATATGCAACAGTCTAGGGCTACTTAAGCTCACAGTAAAATGAATGGAATGGCCCCTCTGGCAAGATTTGCAAAGCGCCCAGCGCTGTGTTTGCCTTTGTTTTACTAATAAATAGTCAATATTCCGTTACTAAAATTTTGGCCTACGCGTTCGTTTATAACACATTCTATCAAGCTGTCTTCTTGCACCACTGTATTCTTGTATTTCTTGCACCACTGCCTTGTAACGATTATGTAAGAAAAGTCAAAGCAAAAGTGAAGCTTAATTAGATTACCTTMATTAATTAAAGCTCCCTTAATTAGAGCTTCATCCTTTCCCCTATACAGTAATTTCATACTTGTTCTACAGCAATATATGAGTGAGAATAATAGTACTGCTACCTGAAATTGTAAATAAATACTGAGAAGTGTCTTCAAATCTCACACCTCAAAAGAACAGTGTTTTGTGCTAGAGGTGCTAGTCAGTTATGATGTCAAATAAGAAAAGAAATCAGACTCTATAAAATCTGTATCATTAAAGTATCATTTAAAATACTATTTGTTAGAGCTAACACAATGATGAAAGGGAGAATAATATAGATAATCAGAGAATCATTTAGGGTGGAAAAGACCTCAGAGATTATTGATTCCAACTGTTAACCTAACACGTCTTCATCACTAAACCATGTCCCTACGCAGCACATCTAGACTTTTTCTGAACACTTCCAGGGATCGTGATTCCACCACTTCCCTGGACAGCCTGTTCCAGTGCTTGACCACCCTTTCAGTGAAGAATATTTTCCTTATATCCAATCTAAACATCCCCTGGTGCAACTTGAGGTCATTTCTTCTCATCCTGTCTGTTGTTACTTGGGAGAAAAGTTCAATCCCCACCTTGCTACAGCCTCCTTTCAGGTAGTTGTCCTTTCAGACACTTCTCATAAATCTTGTCCTTTCACCAGCTTTATTGCCTTTCTTACAATCTTACGTCCCTTCAGATGCTGGGAACCCAGAGTTGTGCAGCAYCAAATGTGCGTCCCACCAGCCTGCAGCACATCATACAGGGCCCCGCCTGTAGAAAGGATTACCCAATTTTGAGCTATTTTCGATTGTCTTACAAGAAAATAGTTCTATTCATCATTTTTACAGTCAAATAGAGAGGATGTTTGCATGAGAAGTTCTTGCTGCACTTTTAGATAAAGGCAAGGTGATGCAGGAGGTGTARTTGCTGGAACCAAAGGGGAGTTCCCTGCAGAATCCTCCTCTATAATGAGCACGCTGAGATTACCCTGCAGGCAAGGGATTTGTCCAGCACACACTAACCTGCAGGCTAAACTCTACATGTGGCACAGCACAACACTGCACAGCACGGGTCTCATCCTACCCAGGTTAMGTGTTTTGTGGCTCACTAACTCTGCTATATATAATGGTCTTCTGCTCAGGATCACTACAAACCATTATTTTTAGAAACTGTAAACAATGCTGTTTGTTCGCTATCTTTCTTGCTAGTAAAAAGATTGAAAATCACACTAGTTTGCAAGATAAAGTGTCCTTTCAGCTATTGAATGGCTCCCTCCAGGTGAGGGTTGAGGCACAGAAAAGGAGGAGTGAAAAGTCTTGGCCTCATCACTTGCCTGTGGTGTTCTTGTTTGGGGAATAAAAGTCATTACACTGTCAATCTGTCATCTTCTTGGTGCATGAGGGAAGGATTTTGAAACTGCCTAAGYAGGACGTGAGCACTTAAGAAGATCAGGTTCTTTTTAAAATGCCAGAATAAAGGATTTTGATGGATGTTAAAATTTTCTCCCTGCTTTTATGGGAAAAAAAACCAAAAAAGGTTTATTTCCACATATTTTTTTATTTGRTGGAACAAAGTATCACTGCTGTATATAAGCTTTTCTTTTTGCCCAGCCCACAAGTTCCTTTACTGTATTAACTGAGGGAAATTTACATTCTGAAATATGTCCATCTCAGAAATAGACATGCCTGACCTACTTTGATGATGTGTTTCAGGATGACAGCAGGCATTTTAATGGTGCAGTACTGTAATACATCTTCAGACTAAGAGCTAACAATAGTGCATAAACTAGTTTCTTAATTACCATTATTCTATGCTTTGGGTTTAAGAAACTGGTTTACGTATACTGTTACAGCACAGGATTATGATATGACTATTAATAAAACAGTAACATTTGAATTGTTAGGTAGTGTTAGAGCTCAAGTGCTTTACAGAAAATCTAGGAATGGGAAGACTGAGTGAAGAAGAAAGAAAAGCTAATTTTAACCCCTTCAAAAAATTCCCAGTTTACTTCCCTTCCCTGTTCAAATGGAATAGTTAAAGTTGAAAAGACAATTTGATTTGGATGGGGTTTTTTTCGAGTCACTTTTCTTAGGCAACAACTTGGGAAAAAAATTGTGCCACTGTATAGTATCAGCAGAGGTTCCCAGCYATTCTCTAGGAAAAGCTATTGTAGGTAATAGATGCTGCTTCTGCGTTAAGATATATTTGGCCAAATGCTGCCCTCAACTATGTCAGTGGAACTTCCAATACTTCCAAGTCCATGAAATGAGTGATTTTCCAGTTGTATAACTGAGGACAGATTTTGTCCTACTGTTATTGGAGTACATAGGCAGTTTAAGAAACACATCAAGTCTTTTGATCTCTGTATAACCTCTAGTAAAAGTACGCGGAGTCATCTGGCAGAATGAAGCTCTTCTGGGGGTTATTTCTGCACTCTTAGTTACGCGATCATTACCCAGCAGATTCTTTAATTCATTGTGTCGTGTGCTACATTATTACATTTCATATTGTAGCTCTGAGATCATGTGTCCTCTTAAACTTTAGAGGTGTTTTAATCTGGAAATTTTTTTCCTGGAGAGGATGCACTGAAAAACTGTGGAGACTAATAATTAAGTGAAAAATTGTCCTGACAGGTTTCRTTTTGGTTTTTTTTTAATGTTACRTGATTAAAATATTTTTTGGCTTTTTATATCATATCAACATTTTAAATTTGCAGATATTTGGGAAATTTCTGGCAACRTATAAAAATTGCTTTTAATGTTCACAGCAGACAAATTCACCACTATGACTTTTTTCTACTAAGCTCTCAATAATTCTTCTTTCAGGAGTTGGATAGGAAGGTTTTGGTTGAATCTTAAAAGCAGAATCTCTCTCAATGTCATGGTTCTGACTGGAAATATGCCAGACCGCCACAAGGAGTTATTCTTAAGGGAATTAGCTTTTATTTTCATGAGGAGAAATATGGATATTTGAGGAGAATGGAAGAACTACACRGCAAAAAAAGAGGCTCCAAAACTTAAAATGGTAAAAAAGATTTTATTACAATTACTAATAGAACTAATAATGGAAAGAATAATGAAAGGACATTAAGGTGAATTTCCAGAGACTCATTCGAACCTTTCTCACCAATCACGCAAAGGGAAAACAAGACATTAGATTTTTAAGAGTCCTTCTTTATGCATAGAAAAGAGTCTTACTCTGCCATAACTTTATTAACCACTTGTCTCCCATGACAACTTGCAAATGCCTAGTGTGGGTCATGTCCATATAGTCCATGGGGAAATTGTTTAAGGATGTGTAACCCCAGCCTAGAAGTAAATAGTCCTCTTACTTAATCCCTAGGAGCACTCTGGCGTGAATACTCTTTTTCACGGCTGTATCAGATTGTTCATTCCCCCAAAGTACCATAAAATGGATTATAGAGAAATAGTCTATTACATTATAGCCTCACCAGAGCTTGCAGAAGAAAATCTCAGCTCTATATTTAGTGGATCTGTTCTCTTTCTCTAATCCTGGTGCCCATGTCAGGTCTGCCATGTGGCCAGCRCCATTTTGTCTTTCTCCATGCGACCGTACCCTTTCGTTCTCTCTAACTTGGTAGAAGAACCAGTATCTGGAAATTATGCCTGGAGGATTTGGTCTTAAGAAGTCCTCGCCATATCTCTCACGGCATGCAGTCTCAGTGCAGTGATTTGCTGTGGCGTGGTGGTTTTTTAGTCAGTTTGAAGTAAACCCGCACCAGATCAAAGTGTAGCCACCACGGTAATTAGCATAAGCAGCTGCAGTGGTCCACAACGGTCTTACAGCTGTTGGCRTGGAGCATCCCCTCCCGGTGACTGTGGGTCTGGCCACCACTTGCCAGAGAACCAGCAGGGCTGAGGCAGCCGTGGCCCTGGGGGCCAGAGCCCCCTGGGAGCCGCGATCCCCTCCGCCCAAAAACGGAGSGGGCTAAGATGGCTGACTTCCGCTTTCTTCTTCCTCAAAAATATGCAAATTCACTGAGGCGAAAACGGCCATCCATTRTTCTAACGACCTATCCATCAACCCTAAACTTTCAGCCAATCAGAACTCGCTAAAACCATAACACTCAAGCAAAGTTCTTGTTCTGGAGCTGTACTATGTAGTCCACAGCAGGGCTATAGTAATCCTAATCCATGCTGGTAATCCAAAATGATGGTAGGAGAAATCACCTGAATGCTCAAACAATTGCTCAAGTCAGCCCTGAAAACAGCGGAGTCTGTGGAGAACCTTTTTTACCTGTGAACCACTGCTGGAACTGCTCTCTCATCTTGTATTGGTGATATGATTCTGTGGCTCTTTGCCAAAAGTTTTATAGAATTGGGGATGTTTGCCTTTCTTTCATCCCTTGCTATTGCAGATTTCCATCATGTGTTTTGATGCTCAACAAAGTATTTAACAAGGCTGATATTTAAAGTATCATTATTGGTGCCTGGGTAAACATGACTGGGATCAAGTGGGAATTAAATTTAGCACAGCTATTGTTTCAGGCTTTATGCCTGATTTGTCAATCATATTTACATATATAAGTCTTGCTTCTTGTTTTAAATCTTTTCTTTGCATCTGAAGCAGACAGATGTGTTTCAAAATTCTAAATAAAGCYGTAAGGCTCTTTAACTGTCACTATACTTCAGCAAATGCTGCCCTTTACGTATACTCACCTCAGTGTGTGATGGGCAAACCACAGCCTGTCCTCAGTTTGCTTTTGATTCATATTCTTGGCAAAGTACAAGTTGGAGACTTCTGAAATCTAATGGAAAGAAAACAAATGAAAACTTTCCCATGTGAACTCTTGCATTCAGCCACTGGTCTCAGAGTTTCCTTCACGGCATCAGGTTTTCTGGCATGCAAATTTTCAACAATTTTCTAACAATTCAGAAGCTCAGTGAAGTATATTATTAAGTGGAGATAACGGCTTCTCCAACTATATGAGGAACTGTTTGGCTTTGTTGTCTTTCAAATGCATCTATGTTGTTCTGAAAAAGTGTCAGAAATTATTCTTGCTGTCATTGATCCATTATCTCAACCTATCAGCATGTATTTGGGTTTTATTTCTGCGTTAGTCTGTGTGAAGTTTTTGTTTGTTTGCTCTGGTTTTTCTTTTGGTTGGTTGCTTTTAATAGATTTTCCAGGCTAAAGAGSCGATTAGATTTAAAGTTTACTTGTAACACATCCTAAGTGTTTTGCAACAGAAAACTTTGCCCAAGTTACCTCCCAAATATGGTATATTTCCATAAGATCCACACAGAATTCATCAGTCCCTAGAAGTTATTTTCAGTAGTATGGTTCCTGTAAAATAGGACTGTGATAAAATAGGACCTATCTAGAGATTTGATACTGTAAATGCATGTAAGCATGCCTAGATCTACATTAGAGGCGCTTTCAGAGCTTGGGTTGTCTTTTTCAGCACAGATCAGTCTGTAGTTCACACTTTTAGAGTAAAAAACCCCCAAAACTTAATTGGCACAAAATATTTGGAAGCCATAGGATATTAAAAAGACCCCAAAACTGACATGAACAGGGACTTAACCATTTCAGAATAAAACCTTCATAAAACTTTTGGCCCTAGTTTGAATTTTATTGATTAAGACCATTGTATAGTAACATGATCCAGACCATGACATGAACAGCAGACTCACTTGATTTCTGTCCTTGGCAAAGGCCATGAAATATTGTTCAACTTTATTGGTGATAATTTAATTCTAGGAGTTCTTAAAACTGAACTATTTCTATGTCTAGATGTTACCCAGACAAAAGGAACTAATTCCAGTAGGGACCAAGCCAGCTAGCATTTCCTAAAACAAGGTGCAACCRCAAGTAAAATAGTAAGATCTACAGGATTGGCTCTGAGTGTGTGCTGCTTAGAAATGGGAATGTTTATGATTTGAATGAATCTGAATAGCTTAACATTGGGGAAATCAACGCTGAGATGCAAAACAATATCAGTTATATSTTGGAAGTGGGCAGGAAAGAATCCATTTTCAGTGAGAAATCAGTAGGATTCCCAGGTTTTAAAACCTATTTCTCTTTTCTGGAAGTTTTTTATAGTGTCTACAAACTGTAAACACCTTCAAGCCTGTGAAGTTCTCTTATTTGTCTATTTGGCACAAACATGGTAGTTTCTGCTTTGTGCCAGCCTTTATGCCATTATTTCAGCAATTTTTCAGTTTTTATCAGACTCTTTCACTTTTCTAAGACACAATCTTCGTGTTTGAACACTATGGACCCCTCAGGAAATATCTGATGGAGGGAGCTCTGCTGAGGACGGAAACCTTTCCTCCAGGGACTATTTTCTACCTAAATCAAATTAAATTCTTAAGCAGATCTAGACATGTTGCACAATGTCTATGCAGTAATTAATAGTTTCTGAGGAAGATTATTGATAGCGTAAATAATATTCTGCACCATTTAATCTTATACTTTAAAATGGTTTTTGCAATATATATTTTCCTATATTTATGTGAAAATGCAGTAGTAGTAAAAATCTTCATTCTCAGAGTGTTTACCATACTTTTTATGTTTGACGACACTTAACTTTAGCTTGGTTATGTTAGTAGGTATCTCAACATCTGTCCTTCTCTTTCCTTCTGTCAGTTCCACCTCCTACTYCGAATTTCAAGTGTAGTTTCTCTGAACAGGTCTTTATCTGCAGGAAGCATGTTCAGTCTGTAAGAATAAGAGACTTCTTTTCATGGTTGGGCTTTCAGTCATGACGGTATGTGCACTGCAAACTAACATGGGGTGTAAGGACACTTGGTGCACACAGAGAATTAGGTTTCTAGAATCTGAATATGTGAAAACTCTGTGTTTTCAACAGTCTGCAACTCAGTCAAAAAAACAGAGTGATTTTTCAGAGGAACAACAGGTTGGGCTACTTAACAGCTGCTCTCAGGCAAAAATTCACGACCCTGATTATAAATGGTTAAATAGTGAAACACTGAAAGTACCCTTTGTCAAAATGTCAGGTTTGACATTTAACATTATAAAAATGTAAGTTCCCCAGCCTAATTTTCTAATGTCCATTCTGACTGCGTTTTCCTCAAAAGCTTGAGGAAAGACATCCTTCATAGAGAACATCACCTCAAGTAGTTACGTTTTGGGAAAGTTTTTATATAAGCAACTGAAAATGGCTTCTTTTGGAGGGAAAAGATGGCCTGTCTGAAAGGAGGCAGGATGAACAACGTGCTTCTGGAAAAGAAATGACCTACCACAGTACAAGGAGTGCTTAATAACTAATTGCATCCTTAGCAGTTAGAACTCAAATAACTTCATCAGGATTCATGTATATGTCACTCCAAATGTTCTTTAGCATGAGTAGACGGTTCAGAAAAAAACCACTGTGCTAAGAGACCAATAAATAAATCATGTTGGAGTGTGATTTTTCATCTTTAATCCACAAAAATCCTTTATTATTAATAAAAATCTTTATTGAAATGATATACAAAGCAGAATATAAGCTGTCCTGTATCTGTTAGGACCATAACTACTCTGCAGTACAGGGGTTAACAGGGGCAATACAGGGGTTAACAGTTTGTTGTTCTCATTAACAGTTGCAGAAGGAAATGGTCCTTCACTAATTGGCAAATATTGGCTTAACAAAACAAGGCTGGTGTGGGACACTAAACAGCACAAATTGTTAGGTAATCAGTGAAATTAAGAGAAAATATATATGTGATGGCAATACAGATGTTACTCATTTCAAATCATAAGATCAAAACTAAAAGTGATGGAAAGGGATGTATCTAAATTTCCTGGGATTCATCCCTGTTTCTGGTGACTTCTGACAATTTGCAGAGAGAATCACAGAAATTGAAAATACTGCCTGTTTTGGCTTAGAGAATGGGATTTTCCATTTAGTCGTGTGTAAGGATAGGTTTGGTTTTCTACATCCTAAATGTAAGGAAGTGAAAGGGAAGACAGAAAAAATGCAAGTTTGACTGGATGTCAACAAATTTCTTTCACAAATAGAATGTAAAATAAAATATAATTAGTGAATTCRCCTCAGACAYATGAAATGGAACTAGTGTTGATAAAATATAATTAGTGAATTCACCTCAGACATATGAAATGGAACTAGTGTTGTGTTGTATGTGGTCCACTGAATACAGGCAAGGATTTGGGTATCAAAAACAGTGGCACAGTACAGTTAGCAGCCTTGACATTATCCAAAAGATTGTATCAGGTTCTCTGCTTCTAAAGTTTGTTTTATGCTACGCAAATGGTATAGTATTAATTGCCAGAAACAGAATATCCGGGAGACTACAAAAGCTTCTGAGATTGTTACAAAAATATGTTTTACAGTTAAGACGTTAAAGCTAAGACAGAAAAGCGTAATATATTCTGGTAAAAATGGGGAGGCAGATAACACAGAATAATTAAAGAAATCAGGAGTTGCCTCTTGAGAAAAGCTGTATAGTATGTTGTGTAAAACTAATAATATTAAACATGCACAGGTTTGATGCAAGATGAAGTACAAATATCAGCATGACATAATGCAACAGAAGCACTTTGGTTCTGTTGATTTCTTAGGCGGATCTAGGTGAAGATAGAATAAGAGAAATCAGTTGATGTTTAGTTATGATGACTGCATAGTTATCACCCCACAATAATACGAATCGTCCCACAGACCTGGATTTAACGGCCAGGAGACATCACTGTGTGGTACTTCTGTCAGTCAGACATGCCCTACTGACTGCAGATGAGGTGAAACCCTTAGCTCTGTGAGCGTGAATGTTCATGTTTATTCCAGCTGGCTGCARATGGCAGAAGGAAAATATTACTGCTGATAATATTCGTGGGACATTGCATGATATGCTTGCTGAGAGGAAACACAGGCAAAGGCTATTTCACCTCAGTTTTCTCTGAGRAATTGTAAATTACCCTCATGAGATACTCAGTAACACACAAGATCAKCTTGTTTCAGAAGGGTTAGTGTATGGATTCTACAAAAATTTTCACACCTTGTAATTTAAAATATGGCTCCAGGAACACCAATATATGAGATTCAGTGCAGCAGACTTTAAAGCAGAAAGGAGTTTTACCAGCTAGCAGAGGAGGAAGAGGCAGAACCTTTCCCCTTTGCAAGTTGCAAGGTATAGGTAGATCAGAGGATTATATTTCTACCAGCAATCTGGACAGGAACTGTTGGAATAGGAAGTAAGGAAGATGGGGATAGTGAGACAGAAGGAAGGGGATCCTTCCTCTGGCTTTATCTATACAGAAGTTGAGAAGGTTTCAGTACAAACATCAGTCTTTCATGACTTCAGCTTCCTCATTTGAAATTGTTTGGAAATGTCTTCCCCATTCCTTCTCAGTCTTGTGCAGCCAGAATAAGAATGAAGTCTGATGATTTTCTGTCTCACTTGTATCAACCTTTCCTTTTTACCAAAATGATAATTATAATCATTGGCTTTTATTATGACTGAGAAGAGTCATGGCCCTTGGCGTTGTATCGATTGCTGTCATTTTGGCCCATACGTAAGAGAAATTTGGTGAGTAGGAAATTTCAGGTAGGCAAGCATTCCTGAAAGGGGTTTCAGCCCTATGGTGCCTGGAAGTGATTTTAGACAGCAGGCAACAACAGAGGTGAGAATATACTGAGCTCCTACAGCCATGTGAAAGGCATTGATTTTCAGCCTCATTAGTGTCTCATGCTATGGGAAAAAARCAGAGTAGAACCAACCATCTGGCATCAAATTAAAAGATAGTTGTGCTGGTAGTACTTGCTTGCAATAATCAAATGAAAATGTTTTTCTAAAGTCTAGTTCAATACACTACTGTACTATCAGGCAAGTCAGCAAATATGTAGATTAATTCAGTCTCACTTCTTGCTTTTTTTTTCTTGCTTACTTTGAGACAGATTATATTTATTGCATAGGCCAGCACTACTCCAAACTACAGCAGGTTAATTCCTTAAATGTCAGTTGATTTTACGAGCTCACATTTAACAAAARAAGATGCAGGGTAAGGGAGTCATAGGTATTTATGCGTAACCCAAAATTTTGTTGAAAATTACAGAGGTAAAACAGGATATATAATAACTTTCAAAGTACCGGGCTGAGAAAAAGGGAAAGAATAATAAAGGAGGATACTGATCAGCTGTTGCTCCAGATTTAGGGAGAGAAAAAGGAGATGTTAGCAGCACACACACAAAGCCATGTACACTTTAGTCTGAGAGTGGCAGCATGCAAGGCTATGAGCCCATGCAGGCAAACTGAAGAAATTCCAAAAGTATGTGCTGGCACACTTAGGAAAGAACAGATGCTTAGCAAGTATGTATTCTGTACACTTCCTTTATTTTTGTTGTCCCATCCAGTATGTAGTTATGTAGTTATCTGTTGAGCTGTTATTTTTGTTGTTTATGAATCCACTACATAAATTGTAAACCAAAAATGTAATAGTTTCTTTTGTGCAATTAGAAATCTGTCCCTTGTGTGATGCTGGGAGAACTGTTCTACATCATAAGATTTCAGTGGTGTTATTAAAAAAGGACATTTGTCTGAGTCTCTGAGTTCCTTTATGGGAGCAAGCCTTATCTCCCTGTCTATTTGTAACATTAGACAGAAAATCACTTCTTCTGATACTACTGTGTGTCCAAGACAAATTTCTGCTGCAGCCGAAGTCATGCCAAAGCACATGGCACCTGCAGGGCGGAAYGCTCATTACTGTCTTGGAGCAGCACTGTCTTCCAGAAAGGTTCTGCATTTCAGGCCTTGCTTACTATCATGGGTGCTTTAATACAGACCTACTTTCAGTGAAAAGGCTGCCTTAAGAACTATATTTCTACTGCTACAGAGATTTAATTCTGAGCATTTTCAGGAAAAACCTTTTTTTTTTTTTTTTTTACTTTGTTAATAATTCTAGGGATGACTTCAGGGAAGACAGAAATCTCTTCACAGCAGATATTAATTATCTCTATAAATTATTACTTTGTGATGGGAAAAGGTGATGAAAGAGAATACAGGTATATATAAAGATTTTGTAAACCCGGTGGAAGCCAAAAAACCAAATTTCAGCATTGAAAGAAGATTATTTTTCTCATTTGTAATTTTTCTGTTATGATGAAATCTTACTCAAAGGCAGAATTTTTATAATTGCCATTGATGCTGAGATAAAATTTGAATTGTTCCTTTAARAATTGCCCTTAATCCTCTCCAAACTCCTAGTGGAACTCAGTTAAATGTTTTGTAATACAATAGTATTTAACACAGGGACTGAAATAAGTAGGTGAAGTGTCTTCTCAGATAACTTTTTTTCATATTACCATAATAGAACTTCCATATATTGTAAGCTACAGAGTTTTCACAAAGATTACTGCTTTGTACTGAATCAAACTTGAATGTGTCTGTAATATGGGCATTTCATGGGCACTTCATTTGCCTGAAGCAAAGAGGCATTTTACACTAGTACAAGAGGAAACTCCCAAAGATTTCTCCTGCTCTTGGGACTAAGCTGCCTTTCTCCTTTGTTGTGCAGTGGTGCTTTGTGCACAAGAACAGAACACCTGCGCTAAGCAAGCACCACGTACACACCATGGCAGATGACTTGCCAGGTCTTGTACTCCCCATACAGTGTCAGCACACAGCAATGACAGGTCAGGCTTCAGCGTTTCATGGAGTGGCATGGGCCACATGGCCTTTTCCAAGTTTGCTTAGTACCGAGTAGCTCATCCCTGGCTTGCTGCTGTTCTGGGCTGTTTGCCCAGAAGTCTTCCCAAGAAAGACTAAACCCTGACAACAGAGGAATCATCATCCATCTGCCTCTCTGTGGAGACAGCAGAAGACTCAAATGCAAAAACTGTGCCTAGTGTAATTCTCTGCAGTGCTCTAAAGAACATACCTATAACCATGACAAAAATGGCAATGTCCCTGAAGTACAGCGGGAGCAGCTCCTGAACTCRGCTGGCTGATCATGCTAACCAGTGATGTGCACAAGAAGCGAGAAAGGAAAGAGTAAGAAGGAGCAGTAATATGTAAAACAGAAGCTTGGTATTCATTTTGTCACAGTAAAATTGTCATTTTTGTGCCACTATTGATATACTGTTGCCATTCTTAATAAACCTCGGCACACAATTGATACTGCTTTGTGGGGTTTTTGTTAAGGGTGAAGATGACTGGCTTTGGATCTCTCCCACAATGCTGTTAYGGCTGGGTTAATTATGTTTCTTGTGCTCTCACCAGAACTTGGGTTTTATATGTTTGCTTCCCCAGTCACTTGCTAGGTCAAAATAAAGGGAAAATTTTAACACAGAGGGCTTAGGCAGAACTAGCATGTAGAGCTAACTCTTGGGTCATATGGTTTTCATCAATGTACTGTTTCGAATATAGGTAATGGAATAGTGGCTTCAGTTAATTTTTTGCTGAAAGGAGAGTGAAGAAGAAAACTGTCATGTCCAAAAGTGTTGTAAAGGGATCAGAATCTCCTAATTTGAATCTGCTGCTACCCGTGTGCTTAGGAAAAAAAAAAGAATAGATGTTTAATTTAGATTTTTCCAGAGAATATACTTTAAACTGCAGAATTATTTCCATTAACATTCTATTTTGAATGCATGTAACTGCCAGTGCAACATAATTTCGCATTTGTTATGTAGAACATAAAGTACTGAAAGGAAATGGCCGAATTAATACCATAAGGACTGAATTTATATCAAATGTATCATTGTTCTCTGGTCTACATAAGTAATTAAAACTGGAAAATAGGATTGCAAATAAGCCTTTTGATATGACATCAGCATATCTACTGTAGCCAAAGGATGATAGGCCGAACTATGCCTTTCACTAATCTGATTGAGAATGTGTTTTACAGCCACAATTGTACAATGAAACTTACTTTTAAATAAATTATAATTTCTATGCAATAGAATAGAATTTTTTACAGAGAGGCATATATTATTTTACAGATGTCAATCAATGATGGCTTAAAGCAGTGATTCATAAAGCTGAYTTTATATGAACATGTATTTTGCATATTATGTGGGAGGGAACAAAACAAAACATGTAGGGTGATATATGAAATTACATTAAGTATTTCTCCTCTGTTTCATATTAGAGATCTTTTAGTTAATATCACATTTTGGATTTGAAAACATTGCATTTCTTCTAATCAGCAAGGGCTGAAATAAGAAGAAATTCTCTAATCTTTTGAGTTGAGGCTTACACAAATTATAGGTAGYACCTTTATATACTGCTCTTCCTATTTAAAAGGAGTTACAAAGTGGCTTATCCAAATAAGGAAGAATGCTACAACCCAGCTGTGTTTCTGTTGTACAATTTGGAATTTTCTGCCCTGTGCCTGCTGGTGAGGACTGAAAGATAGCCACACTACTGCAAGATGTTTTCTCTTTTATAGAGGTGGTAGTGATTCTGCACATTTATATTTTAACACTTCTTGTAATCTTGGAATGACATTTTGCCTTACTGCACACTGTCCATGGAGTGATGGTTTCAACCCTAAATCTTGCATTTCCTGGCTAGCAAGCAATTAACTTGCAATGTTACTTGCATTTTAATACCTTTGGACTGATCCTGTGACTATTAAAGAAAACAGCAAACTGGTACTGGTTTCAAAAATTGATACCATATTATGTAACACGTACAATTGTATTTCATATCATACGTAATGATTTTATGGTTTCTAGGCTGCTCAAAGATCAGGTTTTGGGGGTTTTTTTCAGTCTTTCCTCTGTTTATGTTTAGCATGCTATGCCATTTAATGAGGAAGCAGAGATTTAGCAACATTATTAATGGACAAATTAAATGTCAATTAGCACTGACATTATAAGAACACACTTTTAATCCACAACAGAATTTTAGTTCAGCATACTAATCCATGCTTACTTGCTTCTTATTTGTGATATTAATATTTATCCTCAAATTTGATAGCAAATAAAGAAAACTTTTAGATAAAAAATTCTGTAATTTTTGGAATAGTCTATGGTGTCTGTAAAACATGTTCCTTGAAAATGTCATATTCTACACACATGGTCTCAACAGTGTTTTTTATTTTATTGCCACAAATGCCATGAATGTCTTTGGAAACTAAATAAAACTGACAGAGTTTTCCAGCAGCCCCTCTTAGGTACACGGGAAAAAGGATCATTTGTGTCTAACACATTTGATGTTTATTTGTAGATTTAAATCTCTCTGTAAATTTGCATTTTGCCAATATTTCCGTTAAGGCAAAGTACTAGCATTAATATTGGTATCTGACTTAAGGAAACAGAAAAATCCAATGCTTTATTATAATTAATCAATTAAAAAAAAGAGAAAATATCACTATTTGCAAATCATTAGCCCTAAATTTAGTGCTCTTTTAAACAGAAAAGCTAGGGTTCTGAACACTGACTAGTAATTATGTATTAAAAAAAATTCCAAATGATTTGCTGACCTTTGAATATTGAATAGCAAACTGATGATTCCAATACTTGTGATTTTTTTTTCTGACTTGCTTTAACTCTAAATTCCCTCCTGAAGCTTGGAAAACATCAGGTTCCTGCCTGTTCATTGATTTTTTACTTTAACCATGTGTCATGAATGCAGCAAAGAAAAAATATAATTAGTTTAGCTTAAATGTCTACATATACTTCATGGGTAATGTAATGCTCACATTCTTGTATATAAACATATGCATAATTGACTAAATAAGTGTCCAACAAACGTGTGTGTCTCTGTCAGTAAAGAAACTGGAACTGTGAAAAATAGTAAAAATGAAGGGACTATAATTTTTCTGAAATGCTCAGATAGGGAAATAGCACTCACTGATCTGATCTAAAAGGTGATTTGATGGATAATTCTGTGTTGAGGTACCTCAGAATAYGCTTCAAAATCTTTCAGCTGTAGACAACTCTTCGAGTCTCAAGTTCCAAACTGACCAGCCTGCCAGGGTTTTAAATCCTGTTCTTCTTCCATTATTTATACATGCTTTGGAATAATGACTTCTAGAAGGAGAGACAAAGTGAGCAAAGATCCCTCACCTAGGTAAACAGATAATGGTGGCTTTCCTTACAAACACAATTGTCGTAACTGCAGTTATGGCACAAACTTGCATATTGTTTTTGTGAGTGTATCAGGGAGATGCATTGAAACAGTTTAGAGATGAAATTAAATCAGAGCTAAAGTATTAGGAAAAACCAATTTCCTCAATCTTTATTATGACTAAGATATACAAGAAGTCAAGTCATGATTGCACAACACTTCCCTGTTAGCMATATGTAGTAAGGACTGTATTTGAAGAGTTAGGGGTCTGTAAATATGCCACTGAACTGGACAGACAAAATACTAAGTACCAAACTCCCTCATTAAGCACTTTGGTAATTTATTAAAAAAAAAAAAATCCTGAGTATGTATGGATCCAGTTCTAGGATTCACCCAGTGGGACCTAATTGTCTTGGAATAACAGGAATATTCAATTCATTTGTTGGCTCTCTACATTTCGCTTGCAATTAGAAAAGCACCCACACTGGGAGCTGACAAAGGAAATGAGGTATTGATGTCTTATAAGAGAGGTGTTTTTCATAGAAATTTCTATATGAGACTCTGATGTAGAAATATGTCCCCACAAATATGTTCTCCTTTTCTCACTAGCTTGGTCAAATTTTCAATTGCTTGGTATTTTGCTTAAAATATATTTATATTCACTTTGTTAAACATGGTTTTTTCATGCAAAGACATTTCAAAACTCAATGTCTCTAGTTCTGGTATACCTAGGCAAACAACAGTAGCTAGGGTGACTTGAAATGCAGCGGTTTACCACAGCAAAAAATCAGTCTGGGAAACAAACATACCATATTTACGTCAGGATATAGTGTGTCATGTTTATTTAATTCAAGATGATTCTTAGTTATTTGAGATACAATTGTAAGTTTATTACAGTGTGTTATGAATGACAACAATGTCAGGAATATTAATACTGTATCTAACACATTTTAAAACTTTGGCAAATATCTTTAAAGCTGGTAGCTAGAAAAACCTCTATACTTTGATAATTGTAGTTGGAAGACTCATCAAGGAATGTATATGGTGTACATTAGAGACCACCTGCACTGGGAGTTAGTTGTGGCTGGTTTGGTGACTATATCATGATCTGTCCTCCATTTTAAGTAAAACCAGTAATATGATAATTTATTACAGCTGCATATTTCCAAGTAGTGAAATGGAATGAATTATATTTCTCAAGTGGTGGTAATTTAAAGATAGTTAACATTCATAGAGCATCTGGAAGAATTGGTATAGTTAGAAATTATATATAGAAATTACTCTAAGAGCTGAGCTTGTCACTATGTAATTGATATAGATCTTTGTAATGATCCTTTCATTTAGCAAATAAAGAATTTCCCTTCTTTATTTGGTGTATAGTTTAAATGAATATTGCATGATAACTTGAAATTTTCATGTTACAGGCAATGAATTATATAATTTGTGACAAGTACTTCTAGTCACAGTGTTAAAAAAAATATATTTGTTGATCTGTATTCTGCTGTTATTGGTGACAGTGATCACAACTGCAGATTATGCAAGGAGCATAGTGCAGAGAAAGGCCCTTAGAGAACATGTAATCCTTGCTATGATAAAGGCAGCTAGAGTTATTTCTATAATAACAAATAAGTGAAAGAAAAACACAGATCATGAAAGTGTTAATTCACTTCATTCAAGAAGTATTTGACTGCAAGTTGTGCGTTCTTTCAACACCTATGTCCATACTTTGTGAGCGCTCAGACAATGAATCCAGCCACATTTACAGCRGAGAACACAGAAGATGGCTTTTAGGTTATCAGACTGAAGGTCAAGTGCTTCAACAATATGAGTGGCTGGTATGTATTTTAAGGGTTGTTAGAAGGTGTTTTGCTTTTAACAAAGTGAAAAATGGAGGCAGGGCTGAATACAAATCAACCCTCCTTTYATCTGCTGTGAATTGTTATACAGAGACAAATGACAGTTTTTACTTTCCCTGAGAGTACTCGTGTTCACAAGGAACCTGAACCTATAACTCTTTAACTTCTAAAATGTCTCCTTTATATATTTTTTTGTTTTTCCCAGCCAAATACAAAACTATTTATTTAACATTTTAAATTATATCTTATTATTTTCAGAAAACTACCTTATTTCCTTCTGAATTTTTTCTCCATGTCAGAGGTTGTCCTGGAGTTTCAAAAAGGTGACCTCTTCTCCTTTAATAAGTATACTTTGATATGTGTAAAAAAATACTCAACATAACTAAAATGTTCTATGCAATTCCCTAGGTACACTATTCTGCTTCTGCTTTGGGATATATAAGTAAAATGTGTAGGGAACTAAGTGAAAGTACTGTATTAATTGAAAATGATCCTGTATAAAATATATGCATTTTCTGTCCACAGTCATATAAGGGGAATGGTATTTCCTATGACTGTATTGAATTTCTTCAAAGGGTCATGCTTGTGTTTAAACCTTACCATAAAACCATAGTATCCACACCTTCTTAGTTACATGTAAAAACACTTCAAATATAACAAGTCCYGATGGAATATGTACTTAGCTTTAAAAACAAAAACCTGTAAGACTGTAATTCTTATTAGACACCAGATGCTTTTATTTTCTTTGGAGACCAAGTTGTTCTTTTGTTCTTGTAATTGTATCATCTTTAAAAGGATCCTTTATCTTTCAGGAAAAAAACCACAACCCCTCAAATTTGCAGTGATTTCTCCCAGAAATCTTTGGGTTTCTTATTATTATAGTATTCCTTTAAAATACTTACACAATGTTTCTTGTAAGGAAGAGATCTYTCCAGTATTAAGCTTTATTTTACTCTGATTTGATGGAAATTGTCTTCTTTTATAAATAAAGGACTATTTAAATGAGTTAATGTCTCTCACAAGCCTAACTGATCAGCAGATGAAGTTAAAAAATCATCCTGCTCTTTTGTTCCTTCTGGTTGTTTTTCTGCTGTCTCAGTTCKCTAAGCTAGTTCACGAGGCAGCTGCACAAATTCATGTCAGAGCTAGAGACAGTGTAATAGAAACAAAAGAGTCACAGAAGGGAGAGCAGGATCTGCCTTAGACAATGCTGGGATTTCTCTTTTAAATCAGCTCTGGCTGGGCTTCACAGAATAACTCAGAAAATAAGGCTGATGAACTMCTGTCTGCTTGTGTTGATACTGGAATGACACGCCAAAATTAAGAACTATTTCAGAAACCTGATGTGGCTGAAAACCCTCCCTACCAAAAGCTTGCTACACAAGCATGCAGGTGAGAGGCATGAGCCTACCAAATAGCAGGTCTTTGTGAAATCCTGCAAATAGCAAGGAGACAAACCTGAAAACTGCTAGTTTGCTTTAAAGAATAGATYGCCTAGAATTTAAATTGCCACACACATTTTATGTTTGGGCATGATTATGGGAAGGAAGCCCATGGCTCTTTATATCAGCATCCAAACTTTCATTGACCTTAAGAAAAGCATTTTCATTTCAAATTATTTGTTCTTCCATCAGTGTGTCTAACTGGGGAGTTTAGCAAGGAACACATGCAGAACTTTAAACTTGTTCCTAAGCTCAGCAATATGATGAAAAACCTGCGCCTTAATAATATGAAAAAATCCTTCTGGTTCATTCAAGTTTTACAGAATCACTTTAAAATTGACTCATTTTCTGGCAAAGCCACCTGCAATTTTCTTCAAATTTCATCATAGAGATTTAAAATGTCCTGAGAATTGTGTTAACATTACGAACTTCTAGTGTCAAGAGTATATAATTTTGTAATATATTTATATCTTTATTATATGGAGAAATACTAAAGTTAAAGGAGATTGAAATAAAATAATGATCTAATACTCATCGGCAYGCCTGTCAGTAGACTGATAGATTGTGTAATTATTGGTACCTATGAATGGGATTTAAGACACAGGAGAAGCCAGTTTCCCTTTAATCATATTGTTCTTGCTGCCTACAGAGCTCAGGCACCCAGATGGGCACAAGTGCTTTTAACTGAGGAAGTTTTAGCATTAAGAGCTAGGTGCATCTGTGAAATACAGAGTGATATGTTATAGAGGCAGTAAATATGTTTGTATAAATTCCTCTTTAACAGGAAAAAATCATGGGCAACAGAAAACTGAATATAAAGATATTTTTTAAAAACATAGTGTGTCTTGCCTTATACCTTCCTGCTATTTTTACCCTTCCAAAAGATCACAATTCTGTTTCTTCAGAGAATAACTTGTACCTAGCTATCCTTGTTCCCACCTTAAAATTTATTGTTATAAAAGCATTTGTTGCTTAGTGGGTTGATTAAATATCCTCCATTGACTAATTTCTAGTAGGGGCAAACATAATTGCAACAAAACTCCATGGCTCTGTTACTTTAACGAAGATGGTTTATATGGAAGAACTGATTACATGTGGGAAGGCAGAACTCCAATGACYTGTTCATTAGTATTTTTCCAGACTTTTGTCTGCAAAGTCAAGAAAGAAGAGTCTAAAGTGAATCTATAGGTAAACACAATCAGTTTGCTATTGTCTTACGGGTTGACTTTTGTTAATATAGTATTTGCTTTATTTATGTCCAAAACCCTGATGTGTTTTGCTCTTATTTGATAAATTGGCAGAGACTTGCAGATGAAGGAAAMAATGTTCATACTGCAAACAGTGCTGCAAAACCTCTTCTAGGACTGAGATGGGTCAATACCCTTAAAAAAAATCATAGAAAAGTAATTTGAAACCTAAAATACATCAGAATTTGTATCTACATTAGAGGTTGTCCTCACTTACTTCTGCTTTGGTTCACRTCTTGGGGCATTTGATTTGTATTCCTTTTTGATGAAACTAGACTGGGAGGCTTGCTCCAGGACTTCACATATACTCCACCTGTGAGTGAGTACTGAGTAATTCAGATTAATTCTACTCAAAGTAAAACTTTGTCAAAATACATATATGGATGGTAAGTCTCCAACACTAGCCTGTTTTATTCTCTAAATGCATTCAGACCATGCTGCTTACAAAGGTAGAATAGACCCTGTGCAGTAACAATATATTGTACAATAYTGAGATATCACTTGCTCATGGTCTAGATTTACGCCCACAAAAAAGTGCATTGATTCAGTGTGCAGCTGGGCCACCTCTGCTGCACTCGTAATTTTGTTTGTATGGTAGACTTGCACTGCATGTTGCCGTTTGGGTAAATGGGCCTAGAAATCCTTGCTGCACAGAGATCATTATGGTCAAAAAWAGGTTGAAAGCAATTGAAATTAACTTTGGAGTAAAGAAGATTGCACCAGTCTCTTTCTTTTCTGGTTTTGTTTAAGTGCTTTGTTTTGTTTTGTTTTGTTTTTAGCTCATGAACAAAGTTCTGAATTTATTCAACCATGCAAAATGGGAATTTCCAAGGCACAGGAGTACTGAATTCTAGAAAAAGTTCAGATGACATAACACAATGGAATTTTATTTTGGGTGCAGACTTCAGTCACTCTTGTAAGTTTGTCACAATGAGAAAAATAGTTTCTCATCTAGGAAACAGAATGATATATAATAGAAGATCCTTCATGTGAATTCCTTCTTTGCTCACTGTAAGTCTTACCTGGACCTATACATACTTGAGAGGTTATCCGTACTTGCTTGGCAACTTTTTCACTGTAGTGGATGGGCATGGAGGCAAAATAATGTTGACACATACAGTTATTCAGAAATCTTTAAAGAGATACTAGAACTGTGTCTCTGTTGGAAATTGTGCTTCCTTGTTCCCATAAACTGGATATATGCATGCATCCAAGCAGAAAGAAAATATCTTGAAGAAAAGAAAAAGGATACACTGAAAATAGACTCTGCCTCAGACAGATTTATTGGATGGGATTACATTCACAACAAGCAGAACAAATAGGTTAATTTATTTTTATCCATAAGTCAGCTAACTGCRTGTGAAGTAGGTAATCTAAACTGAAAGAGACAAAAAATAGTGTTAATTAGATTTTTAAAGGCTATCTCACCCCAACTGAACTTCTCAACAGTTTGTTAAACTTTGAATACATGTGCAATATGTGTGCTTTGAGGTTTACAAAAAATTAGAGTGCTGGGTATGTAACTAGTGAGATGAAATATACTCTATTAATGATCATATCAGTTAGTAATTCATAATTATATATATTTCTATTTTTTCCCAATATTTGTAGCCATAAAATTTTCTCAGAGTTTGAAGGATTCAAAYAACTGGGAGCTGACACGGGAAAGTTAGTCTATGAAGTGAACTCAAACATTTCTTAATTAGTTTTTGTTGGTAATTATTAACTGTGAGATTTCGAGATATACAGTATCAAAATTTTTTGAAGGACAAGTTGATTAGTATATCTTGATATTTTGTCTCTGAAGTCCTTTTTTACTTTCCATGTGATGCAAAAGGCAATTTAATGCTTTCTGAATAATTAATTTTAGAATTAAGCAATCAACTTCACCTTYATATCTCTTCTAAGAAGATGAAGTTTTCTACGTAGAATTATGGTCTTCTTACAGCTCAGCACTACAATTATTTGCTAGTCTCTGGGGCTTCTAAGTTGTGATGCTAGAGCAGAAACATATGGCTATTTTTATGATGTTGCATGTAGGGCTTTTGCATGTTACTGAGAGGCACAYACACTCAGGTTATCTGAGTGAGATAGGAAAACAGAAAGAAATGTGTGAGAGTGTGGGCAAGAGAGCTTCACTTTCCTATGTGAGTAAACTGAGGAGAATTATATCTGTCCTTTAGTTTTGTGTTGAATAGACTCAAGATCAGTGGTGTCAGTTTTGGACCTGCTTGTTTTCCTTCTGTTCTTTTTTCTACTTCTTTCTCTCTCTATCTTGCTACATGCAGACCCCATATGTACACAAACCACTTAAAGTGGTTGTCAWGGAACCTTTTGAGATTTAAATGTTTTGCCAAGATGGGATTTGAAATTAAAAGCTCTATTTAGGCATCAGGGCAGAGAATAAAAGATTATTAATCCTGGCCTGAGTAGGGGAGGGGTAGATGGCTTCTTCTGGAAACAGTCAGAAGAAATAAATTCCACACAGAATGGAACTAAAAAAATCTGAAATTATTTAAGTAACATTAATTTCAATTGTAATATCCTATTCTTAAAMTAGAAGTTATGTATACATTCATAAGTCTGCCATTTTGTTGTTGTTGGATTGTTGCATGGCATAGGGATGAATTTGGGTTTTTTTCTCTACTTTGACTATTTCTGACTTCTGGGGGAGCTGATATTCATTACCCTGTTTTTCACTTAAAATGAAAAACAAACCTCACAATATTGCTGTTTTCTGGGAGAAAAGCTATGTTTTCTATTCCTCAGTAAGGACTAATGCATGTATCTGAAGCATCTAGACTTTGCCTTGGACTTGGTTTTAGAGTGCTCCACTAGCAAGGTATCGCAGGAGCAAAGGTCTCACTTGCTCATTGCATTATAGAGATGTTCCCAACTCTGTTAAAACATCTTTGAAAACTGATGGCAGATTCTTGCAGGTGTTTATGCCATGCTTGGACAGCATTAAGACACTAAGAGTACTTTTAGCCACGATGCAGATGTTTGTGCCTTGGCAGTTTCTGGGATGTTAAGTGTAAGCTGGTTGGTACTACAACCTTTCAATCTTACTGGCACTACCAGGATGTCTCCTCCCTTGTGTTCTTTTTTGTCACACAGTACTGATCTCTGCAGGCATCCACGTTGTCCAGTTTGGCTGCAGTTGGTCATAAGTATTTAAACTATAAGTGCCCCCYCCCCCACCGCAGACACACTTCGAAACAGCAGAGCAGCAGTAAGCTTATTTTGCCAGGCATGAGCTAAAGAGCAATGACTAGAAGCAAAGTCAAAACAATTTACAGTAAGAAGATGCGCTTTTTTAGCCAAATTTAGTTGGCTTTGGTAAGAGCTAATCCTTGCTTGGCATTTCAGGACTAGGCTGTAGAGAAGCAAGATAATAGTCCATACTTTCCTCGCCCTAATACTACTGAATTCTCTGTTTCTTATCATCAGAAGGGGTCCTAAAGCTAATAAATAGATTACTTAATTTTCATATTGACATTATCTTACAGAGGAAATGTAGAATGCTATTGTGCTGTGGCACAGATGTCCTTTGCTCCCAGTAAGCAGCAAACTAACCAACCTTTAGTTTTCTAAAAGCTTGAAATTTCTGTTCTGAACAAGTAAATATAAAGCCAGTGCTTGTTAAAATTTTTGAGCTACCCTTACAAACATCAGGGGTGWACACTTTGTCTCAGTTTTGCATCACTTGGTTGAAGAGTGCATTGAACAAGTTAGGTAGGGATGAAGGCAGTATTTTCTGGTTATGGAGTGTTCTGGGAGGATGCTGTGTTTGGGGATGATTGTATTAATGGATTTTTTTCCAATGCTGGAGTGTGTGTGCCTCTTTCTTGTGTGTAAAGTAGTAAAACTGAGCTTGGGATTTTCGTGCATTTATTACTATTTCCATAGAATATGTAGGAACAATAATTTTTASGCAATAAAGCTATTGCAATAGAAACTATTACAAAAACTGTGACATTCAAGCTGTCAGGATGGAAATTTACTGACATTAGACTCCAAAGCAAAAATAAAATATCATCTCTACATTTAAATTTACAATGGCTAATGGAAACTGCAAAATATGTAAGTGTGATTGTTGTATTTTCCATGAACTCTATTAACTGTTTCCATGAAGATAATTGGAATTGTTTTCTTCTAATGAAAAGGTGAAAAAAATGATTCCACAAATGTCTAGAAAGATCTCAGTTTTCAGAAAGATGTCATGTTACASTGACTGGATGTTTTTAGTCGAGCATTTTAAATACCTTAATTAAATGCTTTCATTGGCAACACTTGCATTTTCATTTGCACTCACTTGCCACATTTTTATCTTTCTTTTGGCTTTAAAAATAGAGCAGATTAGATTTCTTTCAAATTTAGCTATCAAGAAATTTAATTGAGTAGTAGAAGCTTTGTACTCAAGTAATTCATAAACTAGATACGCCATTTAAAATGGGTGTGAAGAGTATAATTACTTGTGTTGATAAGTGATAACAAGATTCTCTGAAAAATGCACTGAGACTATCACAGAAGTAAACGGATTTCACTCCCCTTAATTGTCAGTTGAGTACCTTTATGAGTATTAGTATTGACTAATTTAAACTACAGTGTTTCCTTTACCCCTGAAAAAAGCAAATAAAACAAGCAATCGTAAGACGAATTAAGCTGGTTATCCTTTTGACAGGTGATGTGCTGAAAGAGTCATGTGCTTTGTGTACCTGAAGTGCATTTTTCTATCTGTCAAATGCTTGCTGTCACGTGATGCTTATTTATCTGTTAATAAAAAATTTGTTACAGCAAATGTATTTCAGAATATGAATCTTTAAACTACAGCGCACATTGCTCAGGATGTGTCAGAGCTGAAACCATTCCAATCGTAAAGCCCCTTGGTACTTCTTATCTGTATTTGCTGAACATATTTAAGCAGGCTGCTAAAAAATAGCTTTGGGGAGATGAATTGTGTATGTTTTTCAGAACATAAAAAATAAACAAGGGTACAGCATCCATATACTACACAGAAATCTACCTCCTTTTCCTGCCTTTTCTTATTACTATCAGAACCTGAGACTTGAACAGTCATTCCACTTTATAATTACTGACAATTTCTAAAAGAAATCAAAATTTAGAAGCATTTTTTTACTACCTCCTCCCTATTTACAAACGGATTGAATTTTTGAAAGCAATATAGAAATAATTATTTTTTTAAGAGACCATTTTAAAATTTCTTTCAGTAAAATTATATTTCTACAACAGTGGAATGAGTATTACATAAACATTGCCTAAAGGAAGGACCAGCAACAGACAATGTAAAACACTCCTTTGAGATGTGCCTTCTTTGGAAAGGTGGTATATGGAAATGTTTAAGAAATTTGAACGATGAATAATTTACTGAAAATCAGATGTGGCATACTGTATCTTAAAAATCCATAAATAACMGCAACTTTCTTCAGCACACCTTCTAGTGAATTTATGTGTTTTTTCATAAATAAATCTCTCTAGAGAAAATAGCTTTCAAATATTAAAATTCACATGGATATACTGGAGGCAATGTAAATCTACCTGTGCTCCTGTTAAGACCCGTATCCCCAGACCATCTTTCTATTACAATAAGAAAACTAAACTAACTGTCCAAACCAAAAACATCCTATTTATCAGTAATTTAACAGTGCCTAGTATTACACAGAACATTTAACTGTTTAGAGAGAAACTCGAAGGTTATTTTGGGAAATAGGGAGAAAAACTGACTTTGTTTGAAATATTCCATCTATAAAGAAAAGGAAGACTAATCTGAAAAGGCATAATGGAAAAAGTGGGTGTTGCAATTAAGTTTATTGAGGTGGAAATGGCATTTCCTGTAGTTCAAAACCAGAGGTAATGACTCCTCTACTCAGATTACCAAGGACAAAATAAAACGGGGGTTTTTGCTTGGTTGTCGCAGCAGTGGAGCACTGTGTTACTACACAGTGCAGATCTGACCTAAAGAAGGCTTGATGCAAAAACAATCCTACAAAGCTACTCTTCTAAAGAGCAGAGGAAACACTTCAGTACTGCTCTAAGCCTTCTATCAAATTGTCCCTTTACCATCTGATTCAGTCTGCTAATGCAAACAGGGGACACCAGTGCCCAGTCTCTGGACTTCTGTGGCCTTGCCCATTTACTGGGCCCACTTTATGGAGGCTCCACAGGTAGCTCCATTGCCTGGATCTGCGGTGGATGCTGTGTGGGTGGTTGCTGGAAGACAGCTGTATGTGAAACAAGTACCAGTCAGCAGAGGGACTCAGTCCTGCCCAGGAGTCAAATGTGAGAATGGGGCTGAGCTGTAAGGCAGCACAGAGCACCACCGTGGGGCTGCAACGGTGTTAACACATCCCACCTGCTTTGGCTGCTCACAGCCTCACCCTGAGGGCCCCTAGCCATTTCTAAAATACCTGTGGCTGTGCTAGGGAAGGATGCTGTATCAGATGCCACCATTCAGTGTTCTCACACTCTTCACATGAAGAAAATGCTTCCCAGGAAGGCTTGGAAGGCTCCTGTGCTCTACTGACAAGGGTCTACAACCAACACTTAAGAGTGCAGAGGGTGGTATTTTGGCATATTTACTGCCCTATTGAGTGGTGCAGGCAGTTGAGGCTGCCCAGATCCCAGAAAGAGAGGTTGGTCCTACAACCTGGTGGTCTGGAGCAGAAGCAGAGATTTGACTGCTCACTCAGTGAAAACCGACCTCTCCCCACGCTCAACGGCCAGCAGGCCCTGTTACTATGGTAACTTGTCCTCCCCTCCCTGCTCTATGTATTAGGCTTTAAATATTCATTTCCTCTCGTTAATATGTATTGTTCCTGGAAAGTTCTACTCTGTTCGATGCCCCATTGGTTCCCTCCTGAAGTCCCTCCTTTGTATTACTCCCGTTGGTTGATGTTCTATGTCCCCGCCTTGTCTCCTCCCCTTAACCCTCAGATTATTGGTTGCTGTTGCTCTCTCCGCCCCCACACAGTGGGCTATAAARYCCTGTGTAACGGTGTTCCTGTGGCTATTTCTGAACGCTTCATCTGATAAATCCTTTGCGTGGAACTCATACAGAAAGTCCCCTCTCGGCTTCTTCATCTCCGCCCGCGTTTTGGAACAACGGCCCTGGAAGGCCCCCTCGGGTGAGGAGCCTGTCCCTACAGCGTGTGGGAGTGTGCGAGCCGCCCTCGGTAGACGCCGCAGCTCCGGTGTGGGACACAGCAGCTATCCTCCGGGCTTTCACTGAGGGGCAGCGCGCGATGCTACACTATTGTATTACACATTAGGATGAAGTGGAATGTTTTTTGCATGCATGAGAGAAACTTCTTAGACATGATAATAACTTCTGAACATTACAGGAAAGCAAAGAATGGAAAACCCCTCTCTATTTAGTTTTATTCTTCAGTTCCTTATTTACACATGAAAAGCACGCTGCTGATTTATCATGAAGTTGGAGATTCAAATTAACAAGACACGTGCTGTTTCAGACTGAATGCTGTGTTGAAGCAGAAATAAATGTTGTGTTATAGCCAATTTCAGGCACAGTGGGGTTGCTGCAGGGTGTTGGGATGAGACTTTTCCATATGAGTTTCCTGGCTGGAAATTGAGACTCAGTTTGGAATTGTCTTCTTGTGACTGAGAGGCTGTGTAGGTGGACAGTCCTTCAACGAGTCTTCTGGGCATGAGCTTATCGAAACTCTGGCAACACCCAAAATGTCCACTCAGGGAGTCTGTTTCTTTTTTCTGTTGTCAACTTTACTCCTTCTGTCACTCATAGATCTGTTGACAGATTAAATTTAGCATACTTCCAGCTGTTAGTCTGCAGATTTTTCCATGTATTATTCAAAATATGGACTAAATATTTCACATGTCATTTGTTTAAAATATTTTAATACTTGGATGCAAATAGTAAGAAACTATATGAACAAGGCCTGTAAGGAAAGAAAAAGTGTAGTTAAACTCAGAATCACCACATACGTTGCAATATGAATATTGAACAAGCGAGTCTTTTCAACCGCAGCATACATCCAAAGGCCCTCACTCTAGTGAAATTAGTGTGTTTAAACCAATCCTTTTTCAAATATGTATTGTCCAAATACACATCTCTAAATTCCAAACTTCTCTAAGACCAGAGTCTCTCTCTTTCCTTCATATATGCAGTTCTTCAAACAAGACTCTCATGGTGAAACATGTAATAATGTGAGCTCAGGTGATGTTTGCTCTTCCTTATTGTACTGCTGAATGTTGGAACCAGAAAAAAAAAAAGGGGAAAAAATAAAGGAGATAGTATGGTTGTGATTTTATAGATTCATCTGTTAGATTCCTATTTCATATTGATTCTTATTTTATACTGTATGGATATATCCTACTGTTTCCCTTACATTAATAGGTGTTGAGTTCCTCACCTGGTCTATAGGATTTGATTATCTGACCCCCATTTTCAGTGTGATATAAGCAAAAGGCATTATTTTGATTTCTTGTGATTCTATTGAACAAATTATCCTATTTCAGTCCTTCATGGTGAGCATGTCTTCAGAGTCTTCTGTGATGCCAGCGAATGGCAGACCTGATTTTCATCAACTGCAAGAAGGCAGTTATGCAGATGATTAATGACTCCCTGCTGCAGCAATACTGTTCACTGGTGGATGCACTCCTCTAACTAACTTCAGATTTCTCTGGCATCATGATCTATAGCAAGTTAGCATTTGTATTCAGTATGCAACTCTCATATTCAGTCTAAAAGTAAAAGGTGGCTTGGTCATAGCCTTAGTGGAAGTCTAGTTCTATTATATGTTCAGAGAAATTAGAAGAATTTCCTTGCTCAGGGTAAAACCAAGGTTCTCTGTTCTTCTCGTAACCTAGCTATTACTCTGTACTATACCTCTTTATTTTTTACTGCTTTGAATGTAATTGTTTCTTTTTTGTTCTCGAAAATCTTTGCTATTTCTGCCTCCACTCTACTATTTAAGCTGCCAAAAATGTATGCAGAACATCATTTGAGACYTTAAGTCAACAGTTCTAGCTAGTTCTTATACTACATCCACTGCATTTTAATCCAGGAAGGTAAGATTTTTCTCTTCCATCAAGAAATTGAAAATATAGTAAAGACAATAAAGAATAAAAACTACTTTGTCAAAAACTCCCAACAGTACTAATTTTAAATCTATCAAATCTGAACTACTCAACTAGTAATTCCTCACCAGCATATTTCCTCCCTCTCCTTTTTTCTCAGTTTAGGAAATTTTTGAGTAATCATTTAATTCAAAATTTAAATAATAATTTTACTTTTTAAAAGATACTGAAATAAAAGTTGCACACATTCTGTGAAAGAAATTTTATAGTTCAAACATTTTGACTGAGAGGGTTTCCTTCTGTAATGTGGTTAAAACCTTGAATATGCCTGCCTGTCTGCCTCCTTTGACAATTTTATTGTTCTTGTCCTAAAAGTGTAATAGTTTAATAGTCACAAGCGATTCTAACAATTAAAAAAAAATCACACTTTATGTATTTTTAAGGAACATGTTAGTTTCAACAAAGTTGCTAAAACAATATTTTTTCTTAGCTCCATAGTGGATAGGACAGTTCATATCATCACAGAAAAGAGAATATGAGGAGAGTATGAGAACCGAATTTATAGCTTGGTATTCAGTGCTGGTTTTGGCTGCGGTAGAGTTAATTTTCTTTACAGTAGCTAGTGTGGGGGTATGTTTTGAATTTGTGCTGAAAATGGTGTAAATCACGCAGGAATGTTTTCATTACTGCTGAGCAGCCCTTACAACAAAGTCAGGGCCTTTTCTGCTCCTTGCACTTGCCAGCAAGGAGGCTGGGGGTGCACAAGAAATTGGGAGGGAACACAGCTGAGACAGCTGATCCCAACCGACCCAAGCGATATTCCAGACCATATGTCATCATGCTCAGCATATAAAGCTGAAAGAAGAAGGAAGAGGGACGCGTTCAGAGTGATGGTGCTTGTCTTCCCAAGTTGCTGTAAATTGTGATGGAGCCCTGCCCTAGTGCGGATGGCTGAACACTTGCTTGCCCATGAGAAGTTATGAATGAATATTTTGCTTTGCTTGTGCTTGCAGCCTTTACTTTATATATTAAACTATTTTATCTCAGCTCAAGAGTTTTCTCTCTTTTACCCTTCCAATTCTCTCCCTCATCCCATGAGGGGGGAGGGAGTGAGGGGATATCTGGTGCTTAATTGCTTGCTGGGGTTAAACCACAACATCACCTAAATTGAGCAAGAGACAAGCTTTAACCCTACTGCAACAATTTTAGACAACATGACTTTATCATGGATTTTCTTCACCCTCTGAGCTTAGGCTGGGTTCATGGTTCTTTACTGCATAAGCCTTTCTTTGCAGCTGAAAAGACACTGAGAAAATTTAAGAAAAAAGAACGATAGAAAGCACTGTAGATTGAGAAAACAATTTTCTCTCAGATCTGATCTCAAACTTCTTTACTTACACAAGGCTTATCTTTGTAGTATTTTTAACGTGATTATCACCAGTGTCCAGAGAATTGGAGAGTGGTTTTGTTATTATCATTTTATGTGGGAACTATAAAATAGTGAAGAAGATGATAGTGAATTTTGTATTTCCCTAGGGGTGAATCAAACATGGCATTGGGAAAACACTTTCAGGAGAGATGTGGATGGACTTTATATATTAGTCAGAGGTCTTATACAGTARGTATGGAAAAAACCCATGGCATATGACAGAATTAAAGCGTGAAGAACATTGTTTTGAGAATGTAGTGTTTCAGGCAGGTGACACATTGAGAAAATGGAGGCTGGTGAGGATGTGGTCATTACACACTAGTGCCAACACTTTCAGCAGTTATTAGAGGCTGAAAGTCACCCTGAAGAGATTTGTGAGGAAAGACCATTTTCAGAGGCAGAAACAGATATGTTTGGCATGAAAATTGTGGTTTTCTTTCTTTTTATATCTTAGCAGAAATAAGACCTTTTTTTTTTAAACTATCTTATATTCTGAATAATTTGTGATAGCAAGTTGCTTTGGGCCTACTTCTTCAGGTTTGTTCCATTTCATACTGTTTTCTCTTTCTGAACCCTGAATAAAAGAGACAGCAACAAATGCCAGTGCAAGGCTCTAAACAATTCAGGTTTTAATATTTAACTCACATTCTAAGGGGTTTGAATGTTTCTGACATGCTCAATCTGTGCTGAATCTTGTGACAGAAATTTTTTTCGTAATCTGACTTTGTTTGTATTGAGATCAAATAGTTACATTTTCATACTAAAATGGCAGTTAGAGTGAGATTAAAATGGCAGGAAGAATAACAAGACTTTGCATGTGAATTAAGTGAAATGAATATATGTACAGCTGCGCACCCATACACCATGGTCTAGAATTTTTCCAGAAATGTTTCCCTCATGGTATTTGCGGGATTTTCCCCCAAAAGAAACATCCACTGGACATGGTGTTTTGTGAGTAGAGTTCAAATTCTTCCGTATTTATGCAGAATTCAAAAGCAACCGGGGGGCCTTGGGGCTGCCTTATTCGAGATAACCTTATTCATGAAAATGAAGAATGGTTGTTTGGCCTAGGGCTTTTGAGAGCACTTTTAAAAAAGGCATAAAAATTAAAGAGAAATTCCTTTCGAAGGAAGGCATTCATGCTTAATGCTAAACAGATACTCAGCATGCCAGATTTAGTGCAAACACTAGTAAGAATGCTAAAAATACAGGAACTGCATAGTATAAATGTCTCTGCATAAAATAATAAATAAATAAGATTATAAGAAGATCCTTTTAGTCTTTGTACTGTATGCAATAGACAGAGAAGGATGTGTTGCATCAGCACCATTGTTTTCACAGGTGTGTGTCAGCACTGGACAAGGACCAAAGTATTGAATGGTTATAGTAGAAGTTATTCAGACTTCTGGCCTCACTTCTGGTTAACATAGGAGAGACGAATGTGATTGGCATGCCTGAAGAGAGGTGGTCTCAAGTATCGTTTTAAACTGTCAGCAAGGACTAAACTCTTCTTTCTCATCCCTTAGCTTTAACATCTGTCACTAGATTGGAACAAGCTGACATTTATGTAGCAGTGCTTTCCCACTAATGCAGCTGCAAGCTTTGCTGTGCCCCCTTTGCAGCTCATCCTTTTTTATCTTGTGCTTATACAAGCAATGCTCAGCACCTCTGATGTGTAGGATTAAACCCTTAAAGCTGGTAGATTATATTTGTAAAACATAACTTCTGCAAAGCAGGATATTTGGTCTGTGGAAAGCTTATCCTACCGTCTTTAGTTAATTCGTGTATATCCACATAGGAACTTTCAGATTAATATGTCTGTAGGGGTTATCTTCAGAGATATGAGCAACCAACTCAACCTCACATCTTCCGTTTTTCACAGCACAATTAGTTGTGAGTGACAGTCAGAGTGAGAATTACAGTGCACATGGTCTACACTTCATCCAAAGCAGAAGAAAGCAAAAAGTAGCAAAGGATGCAGGAGAAATTCTTGGCATGTTTGCTAAGCAATAGTGTCAAAGTTGGAATATYGCTTCTGACCCCTCTACATCACTCTTTGTATTATTAATACTTAACAATGGCTGACATGCCTGAACCTCCAGCACTTGAAGTCCATAGATAACTTTGTTTCAGTAATTGTATCTTTAGATTTTGTTTAGAAAATTTAATGTGATTTTTTTTTTGAGGAGTTGGACTCCAATAAGGTATATTGTGTGGGCTGTGTTTTGTCCACTGCAGGTCATTCCTAGTTAATGTATTAACTTGAGAAAGAAAGAAAATAGAAAATAATAAAAACCCTTTGGGTCTCAAAATTGTAAAGCTTTACTTAAAACTGGTCTTGTGTTCTGACCAAAGCCTAATGAAGCATTCTCAGGGCCTCAGGTCACAGCATACAGGGTGTTTATCACATACATTTTATCTGCAAATTAAATTGAGACATAGCAGTGGGTTTTTAACAGAAAATTTAAAATGGGTGGATACTAGAAAGAGTGTTTTAAATTGAATTAAGTTCTACATGCATGGTAGGGATATTTACTCAGTGATTTATATTTGACATGCTTCCCGAAGTTAATACTCAGCAGTTATCTTGTTTGCATTTGAAAAAATGACACAGTGTAAGGACATGTGTAAATCCTGTGTCAACAGCAATTATTTTTAACTAGCTTAGGCTGTTAAAAATGTCTAAGGAGACTTTCATGTAGCTTTTAAGCTAAGTTATCTTAAAAAATCCTAATTGTCTGATTCATATGCATACAGAATCCAAAAAATTATTAATTTTTAAAAACATCTAATTTCCCTATTTCAAATCTTGATATTTGAATTAAAATCTTTTGAACTACTCTGATTAATTCATTTACACACAATAAAGGAGCGTTGCAAACACTTCTAAATAATTTGTATATCATATAGAGTGGAAAATTATAAATATTTGAGCATATCTACTTTATTGTGTATGAGAAACTGTTTCTTTTTAGACTAATTTTTCCTCCTATGCCGTTTCCATTGCTAAACATAGGTGCAGGAAGTGGCTGAGAGTTATTTTACAGATGATCCCTGATTCTCATGGTGAATTTTATAGAAGTCTCCAGCTCTATTTTTTTATCATTACAGAGAATACTTTTGTCTGGTTGTCATGAGCATGCAAAGAGGCTTCTCATAAGCAATTAAATGCTGCTTCAGGACTGCAGTGTGCAAAAAAAAAAAAAAAATTATAATCTCTCTGCGCTTTGTTTTCCAGTATGTCCCAAATTTATTTGTTCCAGTTTAGCATCTTTCATCATTTATTCTCCCTGCCCTTTTGCTGTCTGTGTGGCAGAGCTGAGCTCTCCTCAGTCTTTCCACCTCAGTTCTTTCAGAACTGATCTCTCATCTGTACATCCACTCTGTTAGATTGCTGTCTTTTTCACCTCTCTGATAGACATTTCTGCTGTTGAAGCCTTTGCGTACCAATTTCTCTCTCTGTTTGGCCTAAAACTCACAGACTCTGCAAATGACTTGTGGCCCACTGTCATTAAATGAACTTAATATACTGCTCTGTAAATGCTTGTACGGTATCAATCAATGTCATCATGAGTATTGTTTGATTTAATCTCTTTTCATTTTTCACTGTTGTTCCCAGTGCTTAGATTTTCTATTAACTAATTTAGTTATAATTTCACTTCCTTCATTAATTATACTCACGAGAAAAAACATACCAAAAAAGATCCAAAATATGAAGAGAAGAAAGCAGAAATAATACTTGGGGATTTTTTTATGATTTAAAATCTTTAAGATACTTTATTATCAAGAGATTAATTTTGAAATACTGAGCTTCTTGTAATATTTTAGCTAGAGAGACTACCAAACCTGTCTACAAAAGAAAATAAAGTCATTAAGGAAACTCACTGAATATTTTGTCATATTCATATCCCACGTTACTTAATTCTGGAAATAGAAGGACACAGATGTCTCAATCAGTTGTTTGCATTTCTTTATTAAAAAAAAATTCTAAACAGCAGATGGGTGAGACCCACTGTTTTTGAAATATAGTGAGCAAGAAGTGATGTTGAAATTGTTTCTGGTTTAGTCTGACAGCTGCACTGTGATTTGGTGTCTGATCCTGCATTCTGACCTCAAGCAAAACTCAGTGGATGCCAATGGAAATCTTATTTCTCTAGGAACTGCAATATCTGATTCTTCACCAAATGGTAAAATCCTGTGGTATTCTGGATCCATCAATGTTAAYACTTTGTACATTTCAGAGGAGCTCTGTATTTGCTAGAAAAGGTGACTTTTCAGAAAATCAGTCTTTTTGCACTTGCACTTGTAACAAAACAATAGATTTTTATGGTCTTTAGCTAAATAAATTCTAGAATGGGAAATTAAAGGGAAGAATGAATAAATAAATAAAATAAACACTCCTCTTCATTGCACAATACTGGAGGCCTTGCTGCCTCCATCTGTATGGTCTGAGTCATGGCAATTTCAGAGGAAAATGGGAGATATTTGCACTGACACTCTCCATCTTTCTGTTTTTCTTGCCTCCTCTTACTCATTTCAGCACTGCTGAACAAACTTTAGGATTCTTGCCTTCCATCTTTATCTCACCCATGGCCTAGGTCTGAAATTTATACTAACGTTTGTGATGGTTCAAATTTATTCTTTTTTGATAAAAATGTTGGGGTGTCTCCAGGCACAAAATTAAGACCATAAAATGTTCAGTTTAGGAAAACTCTCACTAGGAAAACAAAGCAAAACAAAACAACACAACCAAAAAGGAAGTACTGACACTGGATTCTGCTTTTGCTCAATATATTGAATTTTGTGAAATTTCTTTGTTTACAGTTTATAAAACAACTGTAGTATAATCTCAGCCTACATTCATTGTACAGCTTGACAAAAAAGAATAGACCCCTCCCCATAATCTATATCTCTCTCTCTGTGCATAGTTGGGTAAATGATCAGAACATGACTGAGATCTACAGTGATCTGCTCAAAAACAAACTTGGATTCCATTTAAAGTAAAAAATAAAAAATTGAAGTCAGTTTGATTCCATTCTTTGGGTCAGGTTCCCTTTGCTTCCTAAATTCTTTGGTACAATGTTTTGGCTCAGAGTTTCTGGGTAAATCTATTGACTTTGAGCTTGTTTGTGTGCCCTCCTTACACAGGAAATTTAYGTATCTGTGGCTGAGTTCTTGATTTGACATCATTACATTGTAAATGGTAAATGGATGTTTGAGTGAAAACTGTTTGGTTTGGCTCTTTTCTATGAGGCTAACTCATGGAAGAGAATCTTACAATGTCCTAGAATTACTGACTAAACTAAAGAAGGCCAAGGAAGGAGGGAGTGACATTCATGTTCTGGGACAGTTAGGGAGACAAGCATCTTGTGTAGATTTTGTTACTATTGTTGGATATTCCATTTTAAAGAAATGATAAAAAATCTTAAAGTACAGCAAAGGTAAAGGAAAAATATTTGTGGTTTATTTAATTCATCAGACTAACATTTATTTATCAAGTTCTTTATTTCTGTCACAAGAAGGAAAGAAAATGAGAAGGTAGAAATAAATGGATTATGAAAGAAAAGCAATTTTAAAATAAAACAATTGACATTGGGGATAGAAAACAGCAAATGGTGGATTAAAGAGATATACTGTAATTACAGCCTTATTGTCAATAATTATTGAAAATGAAAGTAAATATGAAGTTCTATGAAAGACAAAATGAGGGATGCTCAAAAGGGCATATCTTCATTTCTTTACTCCTACTACCAATGTACTCAGACACACACAGGAACACACAAACCCACAGACACATATAGAAAAATCAACTTTTGCTTTGTTCTTATACTGAAGACAAAATGGATTAAAAAACCCTAGAACTAAGGCGCTTATTCAGCTGCTTTAAAACAGCCAGAGGCTCTGCTAACATGTTTTGACACGGATATTAATTCACCTTCTAGCCATTTTCCATACAGGGATTTACTGTGGTTTGCAAATAACAATGCTTCTGTCTTGGGAGTGTGAGGTCTGATACAACATGTGTATGTATTGATGATTAAAATGCTATTCAATTTTAGTTCTCATAGTTTTCAATTATTTTTTCAAGGCCACAATTTACAAGTATGTGATGCTGAACAAAAATTTTGAAAAGTAACAACCTTCCACCTTTTTTGCACTTGCCTGAGAATATTTCTTTACATTCATTGCTTTCAAATAATAATCTGTATGTATCTACTGAAATAGAAAAGCCTTTAGAAATAAAAATGTATATTATACACAATGTATGTAAGGACGTTTTAGAAGATCATTAGGTAAAGGCAATGCACTTTCTCATGGACCTTCACAAGCAAAGTAATTAAAAAGATCAGTTCTGGCATTTACAGAGGTCTTGCATGAAAAGGAAATAATTTTTATATTACAAGACATCCCACACTGAATTCTTTAAACCCTTACTTTGTATAATACAGCAGCATACAATACAGGAATGCTACATTTGTCCATGTGGGTACAGGCGGGGCAGAGCAGCCTGCTTTGGTTTCTATACGTAGCCACTTTCTTTCCACTGACAAAGTATTTATGATCATATGTGGCAGTGCATCCCCTCCCCAGGTCACACTGTGGTCTGAGAAATGCTCGTTAGGCCTTTGCCTTGATGAATAGCACCTGGGCTGAGGTCCTCCTGAGCTTATCAGGAACACTGTCTGCTCCCAGGAGCTAATGTTTTCTAACGAACTCCTGTTTTTTCATGAAGAGCCTTGGAAACTTAATTTTCTTGCTTGAATAACAACCCAATTAACAAAACATTTTTTGTTAATGAACTTTTAGAGAAAGTTACCTACCCAAGTGTGGCCAGGATGAAAGAGTATTATGACTAAAGCCAACTTTCTTGTGAACCTATAAAAATCAGTCCAGAGTGAGACCCTTTGAGCCTTCTGGACCAGCAGGCTGCAAACAGCAATCTCCCTCTGAGTGGGCACCTCTCAGAGCCAGCAAACTCTCGAATTTGCTGTAGTTGGAGGACCGACATCAAACACCGCCGATGGAGCCCGGGCTGATACCCCCATTCCTCAACGCTCAACTCTTTGTCTGTTGAGMAGATGCAAAGGCATCCAATTGTTAGTATTTCACTGAATTTGAGGGGAATTTTTCACAGATGTATCTTGTACATACTCTTTATGTCTGTGTGCATTTAAGTGTGATTATGCTGTAGCAAATTGATGTTGCTCTCCTAGATTCTTAGATTCATAAGTAAGTTAGGCCTTGAGATACTGTTGTGCTATAGTAAATTCATATGAATCTTTTGTTAAATTGTGTAACTTAAGCTATCAATTAAATGTCATTAAGTTCAAGTGCTGTTAAAACTTTAGGCCTAAACAGTGAAGTCCAGGGGTCAGTTTAGCAAGGGGGTCTGCTSTGAACCTTGTGACTCAGTGGGAGGGTCTTTCTTATTCCTTTTCATCCTTATCTTTCCCTCCCCATTCTCTTTCCTCCCTCCCCCAACCTCCACACAGGTTGACTTCTGGTTTAGATAGATTGATTTTAGATTTTAGGCTGATTTTCGTCTGTGTGCTTTAAAGCATGTCCTAAGTAGTAGAGAGAACCTTTTCAAAGAACTTTGTTGTGCTTTAAATTTATATTAAACCTGCTTTTGCCGATACCTTTGCGGTGATTCTTTGAGTGACCTTAAAGTACTCATTTGTGATACCACAGAGGATGGAATAGATGAGAATATTCTTCAAATATTATGAAACACATATAACTGAAGATTGTGACRTGTGTGCACATAAACAACATGTACAATGCTCCTATGGGAAAATATAAGGAACAAATGCTATTGTGTGACCCAAAAAAATTGTATGGTTTAGCCAAAGATGTGGGAAAATTTGCATATTTCCTTAATGACTTGAGGCTGATTATGTGTTTTCCTGCAAAATCTGTCATCAATATTTGATTCTAGGATGCTGATGCAAAACTTAACTTGAAAATGGCTCTTTTTGTGTCTGCAAGGTGTTTATTACTGTAGTTCCTCTGTTCTGTTGCTGCTGTGAATCACATATATATCTCGTAAATTGTACATTTGTTGTACTTACTCTTGGCTTTGCTCTGGGGCACAAGGCATGGAATGGGTTTGAAGTAGTGGGCCATTACCTTGACTAATAGCAGTATACATCCTCTGATCTTGAATAAAGGACAGTTAGCTGGTTCTGTTGTAGTTAAACACATTCCCCAAAGCAAAGGAGGTTTTTGCTGAGTTGATTAATATCATACAGCAACTATTACAACAAAACTGGTCAGACATAGTTAACAGCAATAAAAAATACTGTGACTCAAAAAATAAAAGGCAAGACAGAATAATATGTTTTTTCACACCTATTAGGCACAGCTATAATAGCAGTTTAAACAAAAGCCTATGAATGTCCTGCTATTTATAGAAGCTCAACACATTTCTCTGCTGAAAAATAAAAAAAGCTGCTGTAATTTTGACAGAAGTTTGCCTATCCTCTACACACAATTATTTAAATTACTGAATTCTGACATAGACAATGGATTCCCTCCATTTTCCTATCCTGTTCTTTGATTCACAGCTTTCTTCTGTCAGCATTTAACTGACACCATTTAGATATGTTTTATTGGTATTATCTTTACATTCCAGTGACTTTCATGAAAAGAAAGAAAAAAGACATGTTGAGTGGAGGGCTTTGAATTGAAAAATGTTTCCTTTTGGACAACAAATATTCACTGTATAGCTGTCTGTCCTATCTGTATATCTTTCTATCTATCTATCTATCTATCTATCTATTTATACACAAATCATCACCACCTACCCCTTTGTATCTATATACATAGGTGTGCCTGCATATATATATACACGTATATATACACATATAGACACCTTAATCTCTATTCAGTTTAAATGCACTTGGATCCATGATGATTTAAAAGACCATTTTTGCACTAAAATAGAAATTGTTCTTCATTGGTGAAAGCTGATCTATCCACAGGACTTTTCCCTACAGACTTCTGTAGACAGAGACTCTAGCCACCTTCAGCTCCTTTGATTTTACCTTCTGGTCCCAATCTCATAATCTTTTCTACTCAATTCTCATTACCTCCACTGTTCGTTCTTGAGGAAGTCACATTTGGAATAATTAAAATAGAGTAGACACAGGATTCTGTAATGTTTCAAATATTCTTTTTACACTATTTCACTATATTTTTATCCTGAATGTGTTTGCTAATGTGATTTTATGATTGCCTGACAGTTTCTGATATCTTTGAGATAAATTAGTAATTTAGTTTCACTAAACTTCATTRTAACTTATACTGTACCTCAGTGTGAATGACTAAATGAAGAGTTGATTTAGAAAGCTAAGTGCTCTTTTGGTGTTTGATTGGCCTGACTTCACATCTTTCATATGTGAGGCAGCATGTATTTACTTTTTCTGCCATAGAGCATGACCATTCTCCTATTCTGGGACTGGGTCTTCCCAAGAGTGCCTGTGATAGATCCAACAGGACTCAGCATCTGAGATTCTGCACTTTAGAAATYTTTGGCAATGCTTACATTCTTAAAATTAAAATAATATTTTTGTTAACCGTGTGAACACAATGCTTGATAAAAGTCACTTACCATACTCTGTGTGTGTGTGTCACTCTCTCTGCACAGGAGAGAGAAGACAGATAGAGGGAATGCATAACTCAGTCACCTAGTGTCCACTATGTCATAGTGACTGTAAGCAGATACTGGAGAACATATGACAAAGCAGAAGCCTGGTAGAACTTTCTCCTTTGAATCTGGAGTCTGGAGTTGTAATTTGTATTATTATGTTCAATAGACCATGAAAAACCTTTTATTCTGTGAATGTCTTTGAACATTTTCTGAATCTTACTTCATGAATACTTATGCTTCAGGCCTCCATAATTTCCTGTGGAGATCAGAAAGTTTTGTAATACCTTATTTGCTATGTGATAGGTACCTCGTATTTGTTTTAAAACTAGTGCCTAATAATTTCTTTGACTAATTTACTTTCTCGSGTATGAAAAATTATGAATAATTATTCCCCTTAAGCTTTTCATATGGTTCTTAATTTAGTTGATTTCTGTCAATCACCTTAATTGAAGATAAAAAAGTACGGCGGATTTAAAAAGMGTAGCAGTGCTTCTCTTTCCTCATTGCTCGTTTTTAGCTTTTCTCAGCATCCATTTCCTCTTCATCATCACATCATATTAGGCAGACACTTTCAATGAACCATTCAAGATCTCTGTCTCGAATCCAGCATCCTCTCTTCTTTCTGTCCTCATCAATTACTTTTTTGAATGCAATTGGTTCTTTATCCTTAGCTTCTTCACCACTAATTCCTGTCTGTGCTTGCTTCCTGCAGTACCTACAAACACTCTTACCAGTATTAAAAATATCTGTTTTCTCAAAGCTCTCTAGCCTCTTTTTCATTCTTGTCCTTCTCAATCTGATGCCTTTAGCTGATCACAGCCTCCTACTCATGAATTAAAGCTGTCCTACTTCTTCAGTTAATACTTATCATCTTACTCGCTAAGCATCACTCGCTTACTCTCATCGTCTAAGCATCCTGTGAATTTCTGTCTCTGCCTTCAAACTCATTCTAATCCTGTCAATGGGCACTGCTAAATCCTAAGTCTTCACCTTACCTACCACAAGATCCTGGTAGTCTTTCATAGATGAGGCTCTTACATAAAGAATATTATCTCCATGGATTCTATCCATAAAATTTCCCCATAATTGTCTTCTGTATTTGGCCTTGTACATTTTCACTTCAAGATACTTTATAGGCGTGTGCTTGGTCTTGTCCACAGTCTCGATGTAAACTACTTACCAGATGACCTCTGCACATTTCTGTGAAAATATTTGAAAAAACCTAATGCTATACTACAAGCGCAGTACTATTAAAAATGTGTAATGCATGAGTTGTCTTGGTAATTTAACTTAAGTACTTGTTCTTTATTTGCAAAAGTGCACATTTTTCTTAGGCTAAAATGTTAACATTTACTTCTAGATTGCTTTTTCAGTGAATCTAACAGATACGTATGGGCAGTCGTGTAGAACAGTAAAGCAGCACAAAATTCATATGTGTGTCATGAAGTCATGTTTGTCAGCAGGCTATGGGTAAAACAACGCTTTTCAGTAGAACTGTAGATGCATAGAGGAATGCATGTGTGAGGTCTTTTAGTTCCAAAAATATCATCCTAGTGTGCAGAATTTAGTATGCAGTTCATAAGTAAACACGAACTTATTTTTCCCCTTGAAATATAAAATAGCATTAAAAAACTTAAATAGCTTCCTTGGGTAACTTGAAATTTAAATGGAAGTTTTATCGAAGAGTTGGCAGAATACATTTAAAAATATCTGCTCAGAGACCTCAGGAAATTACTTTTTCTTATGGCTCTGATTAAATATTTCATGGCAGTACATGCTTATTTATTTGTACTTGCTATGTCAAGATTAAAAAAAAAATCAAACAAACAAGCCTCTCTTATTATAGTAAATACACTTATTTTGAATATGGTCCCCATCAAAACCAGAAGACCTGACCCAGGCAGACTGCTGAGTCTGCAGGGCGAATGTTGTCTCATGCTGAAAATGAACATGCAGGGGCATTTCTCACTGACAGCTTTGGGAGCTGGTTTGTTAATTTAACACTTGAAGAAACACATCAAAGACCACAGGCAATTTGCTGTACTGAAAGTGAGGGGAAGCATGTCTAACTCTAGAGCTTCACATTGGTAGAGAACCAACAGTAGATAACACAAGCTGTTGTCTCTCCTATGTTTAAAATTAACAACCTCTGCGGCGCTGCCTCAGACTTGGTGAGCTCGATGGTATGCGCCTCGCTGAAGAGTACTCAGCGCCGCCTATCACAGCGCCCTTGCCGGGGAGCAGTGGCTCCGCTTAGGATGCGCGTGAGGCTTTGGTATGCTGGCCTCTTAGCTCCTCTAACCTGCCTGTAGGCTATCTCGAGTACGCCGCCGGAGGCAAAGAATAGGGAGAGGCTCTTTCCGTGGAGTACAGAGRGTTTAATCTCTATGGGTTCCAGAGGGAAAGAACCCCGAGCACGACTGTGCAAGGGATTTTATACAGGGAGCAAAAAGGGCGGGGAAAGGGAATACAGCCAATGGGATATGGGTAAGGGGGTGGTAACAAAGGGTACAGAACAAATGAGAAAACAGGGTAGGCGGGAGTACAAACAGGGGACCAATCACGAACCGAAGAACTGAGAACTTTCCAGAACAGGGGGAGGCAACCTCAAACCTCTTAAATACAGAGGTATTTTTTTCCCATGTATTTGAGACATAACAAAAATACTTTAATGTAGAAGATAACTAGAAATCAAACCTTCATTTCTCTGGTGGAAAAAGGTCACAGTAGAATCTGTGCAAATGCCATTAAAAATGAGCTCAAAGCGTCAAGATTTCTTCAAATTTCTAAAATGTATAAATATTGCATGTTATGTTATTCCTGGTTGTTAGTCATTTTGCTATGATCGTGATCCTAACATAGGCCATATATTGGCCTCTGTGTTGTACAGCCATATGCTGAAAGACAAACCATCTCAAAGATCTTAAAATACACTGTCTGATTCTATTGACATGCAGATAATTTTATGCCTTTTTATAACCCTACATGAAATCACTTCTTTTCATAACTGCTTCTATCTGGACCAGCTCTGGCTATATGTTAGGGTAGGCGGGATTACCAACTACAGCTTCCCTCTGTAAACTTCCTAAATCCTCAATAAAATACTAAGAGAAAGCAATTAATAACCCTTGCCAATTCTAACAGGAAACAATTTTTGTTGACAAATCATAAATGTTTCACATTAACAAATTTGAGCTTATTTTGGCACTTGCAGCTTTCTGAAAGTTTAAAGGCGTCCTCTGCCTGCCTTTAAGTATATGAGCGTTTCTCCAAGTGTTTGAGATTTGGAAAAATGAAAACAATACTATAGAAATTTGTGGAAGAAAGAGAAATTTTGCCTTCAAAACTTATAAACAGCATTAATTTTCAGCAAACGAATTTTTTCTTCATCCAGTTGAATTCACATGCATTTCTACGTTACTAGCCACAAATTATTTCTCTTTTATCGTCAATTTTTAGGGCCTTACTAAGTATTAATAAAATTTTTCCATTTTTTTTTTCATAGATGACAGTAAAGGTTTGCTAAACCTTTGCATCTGGTAATTAAAGAAAACAAACTTTATGAAATGGGCTATTAAACCTCGAAATAATGATAACAATAAAACTATGCACAGTTGTATTAAACAATACAATGTAAAAAAAAATTATTGTGCTTCTTTATGCTCATGTTCATAGAAATAAAGCAATAGATCAGTGGACATAAAAAGGTGAACAAGCCTTTAAAAATCAAAGCTGGGCAGGAAAAAAAGATAATATAAAGCTGTTTTACTGAAGTTAATAAACCCCACATTCTGAGACAAATATCCTCAAGCCATTTGTTTAAACAAGCAATAAGTTTAGCAGTACTACACCATAACATGATACTCCAAATTAAACTTTTGCATCTCAAGTGACCTTTATAGCAGTTTTATAGTTCATAAATTCTTTGCAATAGTGCTCTGTGGAGTAGTTTTAATAAATCTTGATTGTGCTGTAAATGTTACAGCACATACTTAAAATGGCATCTCCAGTCCTAACAAACACAAGTGTGGAATGATTCCCCTAGTCCACATGGACAATTTTGTTGCAGTATTCATGAAATATTGGAAAATATTACATTAATGAGGGGGAAAATACCAAAAGTAACCCAGTCCTACAGGAGAAGAAAAACGTGACTGATAAACATATTTACCAAAGTAGATGCAAAGCATACTGATTACTCATATGGCAGTAGGAAAATCTGCCATTTTCAGAGCTCCTAAAGTACTCCAGGAGAGCTGGATAGAGATAGGATTATGTTTTCCATTTTCTCTTTTAAGACTTGGATTCCTGGCAAGGTATCAGATCCATAGAACTGTAAACTGTGCGGTCTGTTTCACTTGCCCCAGTACACTGGGAAAAGCACTCCTTGATAAAGTGTCTGCTTAATCTCACTTATCTGTTTCACTTTTTTTTTTTCCTGGAAAAAGAAAGTGCCATTAAATAATATACTGAAAGCACTCTGGTAATGTGTTAAATCACCTGTTTTGATATTAGATTTTTTTTTTTCCTTCTGCATATCCTCCACCCTTTAGTCCAACTATTTATCACTTATTGACTCCTTAATGTCTTTTCATATATTGTAGTTACATTTGATAGCAAAATCATCAATTGTGAGCCATCATTTTGAGGCAGCCATGAAATCTCCTATCTTAACAGCTTCCCTGTCTTTAAGAGTTAATTTATAAATATATTTTCTCATTCTTATACATATAATTTAGTTTCTTGCTTACATCTGAGAGCCTTTTCCAGTGTTCATAATTTTCACAATTTTCTTCTCTTGATCTCAGCTCAAATTTTTATCCTCACTCTATTTTAATCTTTTCTTCCTTTTCCCTAGAAGCAAGAACATGAAAAAAACACTCTCCTTTCTCCCTCATATAGCCTGTTAAAGGTGTTTCTAGTCAGATAAATTTGAGCATTTGAAAGGAAAAGTTTTCAAACTTTGCTTTCTGTGTAGATGTTGCTGTTGAAAATAAGCCAAGTTTGAAAAAAGCCCCACATTTCCATGAATGTTAAATTATGGATTTTGAAGTCAGAACTCTAAGCCTTTACTTATTTTAAGGATCTTATTCATAAAAAATGCACAATGATGAATTAGTTAAAAGATAACTACTGCCATGTATGTTCTGTTCCTTCCCTAAAATAAGCAAAATCTACAAGGTCTGTAAACCTCTGTCTGTTGCTTGAGGGATGAGCAATGTGACTTTGAGAAAGTGTCATTACTAATCAATTAATTTGCTCATATTGAACAATTTATATGGAGTTTTGCAATGAAATAAAGATGATATATTGGATAGAGAGATACAGTCAAACTCAAGTCATAAATGTTAAGGTCTGATATAAATTATTATTAAAGAAAATCTATAAGAAAAAGATTTTTGTAAGTGGTCCTGTAAGAAAATGTATAATGCAATATTAATGAATCTGGGTTACAGACCCAGTACTAGAAACTGGGATTTTTTAGCAGTAGTTAAATGTTGTTCCTCAAAGACAGTTTAATAATGAATGACAGATTCAAAAAATGGTCTATTCTTCCTGAGGATAGACATATGCAGATCAAGGTATCTGAGCAATTTAAAGAAGACAGAGGTTAATAGTCTCTATAATTGCCAGAACTTGTGATGAGTACTTAAGGGAAACAGTCGACTTGCAAAATAGGGTATCTATAAATTACACCACGGCATTAGGAGTGGGAGTTGTTCTATTACATTCTTTTGATGATTTTGCCTATAATTACAGAATGTGAATTTTTTTCCTATCTGCTTCAATGCTTTGCATTTACCCTGAACACATCTGAAAGGATTGTGGACACAGACGGCAGAACATGATGTTTAGTAAAGGTAAGACAATCARTTCATCCTTATGTTGTTTTCTAGATGTATTTGTAGCTTTTTTGAGACTCTTAGGGGGAATTTTTGATATTTGAAAGTTTTTGGTGTTGCACTTTTGATTTTAGGTTACGTCAAGTAAAATATTTTAGTGTATAATCCTTAGAATGTGCTATATCACACACAATACTGTAATGAATGCTAATGCGTTGGTCTCAAGCATCTGATTTATACTTTCTGGGACAAAGATTGTTTTGAATTTGGATGTTAGAGGACACTTTTAAACTCTTTCAGCCTTCCTTGTGTTTATTATTTAGAGGACATCATTCATGGAAAGCGCAACTGATATTGGATTCTGAATGTGCAAAGAGCTATAGAAAAAGTTCTGGAAAACCTTTCTATCCTGAAACAGGGGAGACAAAAGTGGGAATAGAGACAGGAAAACGTATTTTTGCATGGACAGTATCACTTGAGCTTTCTGTTTAATCAACTCAAAACTAAGTTGAGATTAACTATTGCACCACTACAGGGATTAAGCTTGTTGGCCAAAACCACCCCAGAGCCCAGACTCTGGGAGGTATAGCCTTGCACAAATTACCAATTTCCTTTTGGATTGCAGTTATTAAAAAGTTAAGAAACGATGCAATCCTTTTGCTTCAACTCTGAGTAGTGCCGACTATAAATCAGAGAATCTCATCAGGATGTGGATGCTTGCTCTATTTACCCACTTTTTCCATTTCTCCTCTTCATATGCTCTTTCCCTTCCATTCTTTCGTTTCCTGTTGTCTTTTCACTGTGTTTCTCTGCAGACTCCATGTTGTATAATCTCTCCACCCCTGAACTCTTTCAATTAGTTTCTAGAACTGTAAGGACTGATGTGTGAGAGTCGAAAGAAATTAAGTTTAGGAAGTTCTGGGTAAACCATAGACTACTTATAAGAATTGTCTGCTTTGCAGGAACTGTTTACATAATTTAAAAGTAGAAAATTCACAGTTTTAATTTTTCTTAAGATCTTCAAGTTTAAAGTTGTTTAGATTTCCATAAAAGAAGTAACACTGAACCACTCTTCTTGCTCAGTAAAAGTAACTTCTGTACATAAATCCAACAGACTTTGAAACATAAGTTATTGCTCAGAGAATGTTAAATTTTGGACTCAAAACCCTTGGATTCTAAATTGGGAAATGTTTCTGCGAGCTTTAAATATATAGTGCAAAATTGGGACAGTTAATAAACAGAATTTTACACATTCTAGTCAGTGCAATGTCATAGCTGATCATGAAAAGCGTTATGTATGATAGATAACCAGAAGCCTGGTAACATTTTGAGGATGCTACATTCTATTATAACCTATTCATTGAAAAAAAAATGACTGAGAACAAGCTATCTGGGACAAAACCACTGCAAAAATTACACTTTTATACACAGAAGAAACCTTACCAGATTTCCTAGTAAAAAAATGTCCAGATTTTATATTCCTTTTAAGTCATATTCCTAAAATTAATTCAGCTTGCAATACTTAATACTCAGTGGCAGTATCAAAAATCCAAATAATTTCAAGAGCCACCAATAACAAGGGTAGGCCTCTGAAATACATTTCCTGACAGAAAGAAGCAAAATATTTTATTTGTTTTGAAATATTTTTTTGTTGTGAAAATGCATTGAGATTGTATTGAAAAGTAGTGGCACTTTCCTGTCATTTCTTTGACTGTAAAACATGTTCAAATGGAGAGCTTGGTTTCACTGAAATCAAATGAAGAATTGTTATATTTATGGTTATGAACCAGTTCTAGAATAATCTCTGAATTATGAACACCCATAAGAATATGTATTTGGAGATGTGAATGTTGCAGCATTTTTGTTTGTGAATACCTTTCACACGGAAAAGCAAAGCTCAAGTTGTACTGAGTAGGGTTTGCTATGAAAAACCATGCTGACTGAATACCATCCACGAATTGGATAACATCTGGTTAAGTCATCCTCTTCTCATTTATAACCATCGCTCACAGAACATACATTCCAAAACACATGCAAAGATTTATAGCAAAACTAGATCACCTAGAATAATATGTATTAGGCTTAAACATAAGCAATTCCCAGCCTGAGTGACAGTCTGTTTTTATTGCCTAATAATGCATAACTTGAAATGTGCAGAGTGGCAGATTTTACCTGGCTAATAACAAATAATTKTTCTACTTCATGTGGAAAAATATTTTCGAACAGGTTGTTGTGAACTTATCTTCTTGGTAACAGAAATTGATTTAATGTCCCATCAGTAGAGAAATCACTCAAGGAAGAGTCATCTGAGTGTTCATATAGAGTTGTGTCCAAACAATATGAACATAGCTTTCTGAAAAATAATGACAATGTCAATAAAAGAAGAAAGAAAAGCCCCATTTCAGTCCAGTTTTCTACTTCTTGCTTCTATCTTATAAAAAGGATCCAGCATCATACCCTTCCTTAAAAGATTATCTATTGTTTGTTTTTAAAATTATTTTGGCACACATTTTAAAATAAAAAATATGAAAGGGACCAATGAATTTTAAATAAATGTTTTCTGACTTCTGCATGTCAACAGAATTTGGTTAGTAGAAGTTCCTCCCATATGAAAAATATTGGACACTGAAGAACTAGGCCCTAGTTCTTACTTTCCTAAGTTAGACAAGGAGATGAACACCCATGCGCAGCAACAGAGAAGTCAATTACCTGTGAATAATTTAATTCGTGTATAGATGTTCCACTAGAGACTGAGGTTACATAACGCCAGGAAATCTGTCGAGGTTTGACACACATTCCAAAACACATGCTATATCCTTCACTTCAACATAAAATTTGCAAAAGTCCACTGGAGCTAAACATAAATATTGTATTGCTATGTTTTAACTGAGTACTCCATATTCATTGTGACAAGGGGAAAATGCAACTTTCTCTGCATGAAAACTGCTCCTGACTACATTTCAAGTTTAATTTTTTCTTCTGCCCTAACAGATCTCCAAAACTAAGTTCCTCCAGGCACAATCTTCATTCAGAGCTTAGTTGCTGGGAGCTCAGGGTAGACTCATGCTTACTTCTCTTGCAATTTTTGAGCACTGAAAAGCTAGGTGTGCTGAAAATGCTTGCATCCTGTTAAACATCATAATGGTCTTTGAGAATAGAAATGATTGTTGCAGAGAGGAAAGGGGGTAAATGCTTTCCATATCTGAAATGTGTATGACAAAAATAAATTAAAGCAAGTTAGATTAAGGCTGAAACACCTCAGAAGACTTTCTATCTTTAAGGACCATATTGCTTTGGGAAGGTGTGGAAGCACCATGACTGGATGTTAGACAGTATCTGTCAGGCATGAACGAGGTGCACTTGATTTTGGCTGGAGGAAAGAAATGAAGTAGATAATTTCCTAATGTTCTTGCCAGCTGTGTTTTCTATTATTCTCAGTGACTAGACATTAGAAGGAAATCATGTGTGATTTATCTATGTGCCGATGGATACACTAGTTTCTTTCCATTCCAGTGATTAATTGTTCTAATGCAAAGCTCCCAAAACTTTACACTAGAGCTGATGAGACTTTTGCATGACCAAGAAGTTGTTAAAATCTGACATCCAAACCCACTTTGAAACAGGTTTTAATCAAATGCTTCTAATAAATTTTTTCAGGTGTCTCACAGAAATTAATTAATATTAATTTAAAAATATAAATCGTGGGGGTTTTTGTGGATAGGTTCAATAAATCCCTCATTAACATGTCAAATTCCATTTTATGTTTCCCTTCAGATTTGAAAAAAAATGGTTAATTATTTATGAACACTATCATCACTGTAGACAACAGTTGATGTAGACAACAGCATCTTAAGAATCTGATGCTAACAGACATGTACAAGTATAATAAAACACTATAGCTTATTTGTGACTGATCAGACAAGCTTGTTGACTCAAGATGGGACACGGATAATGTGCTATTTTTCTGAATAAGATTGTGTAAAAATGTCACTCCTTTTGTAATTTTTAGAATTTTAGAATCAAAAAAGCCTTTGAGTCCTTTTTTTCTGATACAACAAAACTAATTTTTTTCATAGATTCATTTGTAGAACTTCCACACAACATCATAGTTTCTATTAAAGTAGCATACATTTAACTGGATAATTAATTTGCAAAAGGGAGGATCTGGTCCAACAAGCAAATTAAACAATGAGGTAAACCTGAGTAATTCTGGAAGGGATGGAAGGAGGGAAATGAGTGATAATTCAAATTTGCAAGGCAAATTCATGGCAAAAGACAATTGAAGGTTACAGTAACCTTGTGGAATATTACACATACAAACATATATCATCAGGATATTTTCCTTGAAGTGTTTCCCTGTCAAACAGTGGGAATGTTCTGCTTTTCTGAAAAATGTTTCTATGAAAAATACAAGGTAAGCCTAGGTTCTATTGCATCCTGTCTGTAGTGTTGGGATACCAACACAAATTTGTTTTTCGTTCAAATTTTGATCTTCACTGTTTTTATCTTCTTGAGCATTGACTATCGAATGAGTCTTATATTACTGTTAATTTATTCCTAAATCATGGAATTAAGAACTACATTGGTCTTAACTAAAATTGCAGCACTTCTTGGAGGAAAGGGTATCTCTAAAGAACCTTGCATTTTCCAGCAAGGAAAACTCCTGGAGGTTGCAATTGACCAGAGAGATATGAAGATTGTACCATTTCTGTTGCTCATTCTTGTATCAGAAAGAGTGTATTAATGCCTGTGAGATGCAGAGTCATAGGCTGTAGGAACTACTGACGTAGATTTTTACTTTCAGGCTGGATCTTTGTATTGGGTTTGTGTGRCAAGGTTTTGGTGGTGGGGGGTGGCTTCTCTGAGAAGCTGCTGGAAGCTTCCCCTATGTCTGTTACAGCCAATGCCAAGCCGCTCCAAGACTGATCCACCTCTAGCCAAGGCTGAGCCCATCAGCCATGGTAGTAACACACCCATGATAACGTATTGAAGAAGGAAWATAAAGAAGTTATCATACAGATGTAATTGCAGCCAGAGGAGAGAGGACTGAGAATATGTGAGAGCAACAGCTCTGCAGAGCCCAGGGTTAGTGCAGAAGGAGGGGGAAGAAGTACTCCTCCTTTCCTCCTGCRGGGAAACCAGAGCAGAGGTTTCCCTGCAGCCCATGGTGCAGACCATGAGAGGCAGCCGTGTCCCTGGGAGGACCAYAGGGAAGCAGAGATCCACCTGTAGCCCCTGTGGGGGAAGGAATGGCAGAGACATGTGTTGAACTGACCACAGCCTTCATTCTCAATCCTCCTGTACTGCCTGGGGGGAGGTAGAGAATTCTGGGCTGATGTCTAGCCTAAGAAGGGAGCAGTGGGGGAAACATATTTTAAGATTTGGGTTCATTACTTATTATGCTACCCTGATTTGATTGGCAATAAATTCAATTAATTTCCCCAGACTGAGTCTATTTTGCACATGATGGTAACTGGTGAATGAACCCTCCCTATCTTGAACCATGAGCATTTCATTCTATATTCTCTCCTTTGTCCAGCTGAGGAGGGGAGGGATAGAGTGGCTTTGGTGGGCATGTGGCATCAAGCCCAGGTCAACCCACCACCATCCCTCGCTACTTAAAATCTAAAGATCCAGAGCAYGCAACTTAACCTGTGGCAAAAGGTCTTACAAATTCAATCATCTCTCAGAGTATGTCTAAAAATCCCGTCACTAAAGTAAGGGCTTGAAAAGTCAGATATTTTATGCAATTTATTATTTTCCTTTAATTTCTGTTGACCTTAAACAATGGGCAAGAAAAAAATCAAATAATGTGAAATAAAAAGGTTAAAATTTTCAGTTTGACAGTATTATTTTTTTTTGTCACTAGAAAAATTAAAAATAAAGGGTTAATTTAAGATTTGGAATGCATTTATTTGTATCTAAAAGACTACATAAAAGTGGTGTAATTAAAATTTGAGCCAGTAAAATTCTTCTGGCTAAAAGTAATAATAATTTCAAAACATTGCCAGTGTTTCCTATTCTTATTTGAGCTGGAAGAACAACCTGTCTTCCAAAAGAAGGCCTCATAGATGTTTAAAACAATTAAATAAATAAATAAATAAATAAATAAAATAGTTATGTATTTCTGATATTTAGGGAATATCAGAAAAATATTCTAGAAAAATTGAATTACTAGACAAAGTTTGCTTTAGGCTTTTTGAATTGACTCTTACCCTCCTTTGGCAAAGAGAACACCGACAGAGGTGTGCATGCAGAAACTTCAGAGGTAAGTCCTTTGCGATGGTAGCACCAGAAAGACAACTCTCACACAAGAAGCTCTGAAACATGGACACAAAGACAGTGATTTGGTTTTGAGTATGACCAAAGGTTTTCAGTTAGCAAATGAACAGGTATCTTTTTCCAGCTATCAGCTGTGTTAAACTGATGACTTCACTGTCTCCTGCAGTACAGATTTATGGCTGTATGACTGGTACTAGATGTATCAAACAGAACTTTCCTTGGCTCTAAAAAGAGCACTGCAGTAGCAAAAAGTTGGAGAAATTKGGCCTGCCTATAAGAGGAACAGCAAGGGATAATGGTTTCTTTTATCTTGTGTATTTTGGAAGAGCAGTATAATGCCTCCCTTTGAGACTCAAAAGATCAGTGTTCTACTTGTGCTAGATGCAGCCTGAGCTATTTACATTAGAATTAGTTGGGGAACAGGACTGTATCCACTGTATTTGAGCTGGTTTCATATTGCTGGAGTGGGAAAAAAGAAATAAAGTACTGAGCAGTTATTAATTAGCTGGTAATCCTCATCCAGCAGAGACTGTCTTGTTGCTGCCTAACGTGCAGACATGTAAATATGGGGTTTCAGAAAACTTCTTCATTGTAAAGATACATTTGTACAAACTGTCATGCAGTGAATTATTCTGCACTGTATGTATTCCAGACTCAAAATTTTCCCTGCATAAACTATTGTCTATTTTCTATGCATAAAATTGCCCCAGTTTTTGCATGCTCAATTATATATTTTTTATTGGTAGTAAATTTTAATCCTATATTAAAATATTACCTTAACTTATGATTCTCATTTTTATCCAGTTGCAGAGAGAATGATGAGAAAAATAAATCAATGTCTGATAATATGCTATAAATCTTGGGGGGTTTCTGGTAGGTTTAAGAGTGTCCTTGTAAAATAATGCTCTGATTGCACAGAGAAATGTCAGCCTGGGTAAATTATCTGAATAGAAGTGCCTGATAGATGTTAAAATAGTTATTCTTGAGGTCACCTTGAAAGCTGTGCTAGAAACAGGCCACAGTCCCATTCTCGCATTAAAACCCAAGAAAGTAGAGATTTAAACATGCCTTTCTTCTGGTTCTTGTTCTTGTTTTTTTTTAAAGGAAAGCACTGAAGAGTGGATTTTGGCTTCAATGTGTACTATTAACATATTGATAAATTATACTTTCCAAGTGTAACCRTAGGCCTGTCAGCCAGAATTGCTGCTTCAGGCCCTATGGTAAAAACAGCTGGGTTCTGTAAAGGACTTGAAATATGCAAATAAAAAGTGTCAGAACAAAATATTGGTAGGTGTGAAACAGAGTGGACAGTAGCAGAATACTTTTGGTGTTAGATGAACGCAGACAACTTATCATGAAGGTCAAAGATGCAAGCTTGTGCTGCCCAGCTGTGGGATGAGGAACCAGGTCTCCTCTCCCTGCTTCTGCAGCACCTGTCCTGCTGTGGGTTCATCTAAATATGATTCAAGCCAACCTCTCTTTCTAAACCACTAAGTATATAACTGATGGTGAAAAAATGAAAATTCTTAGCATTTCTACTCAAGTATCATTATCAAATCTGAACCTCTATCACTAATCTTAAAAAATACCTACAGAGATGAAATCTTCTTCCTACCATTTTTCCTAGCAAATATGCTCTTTGAAGTAAGTTCACAGCAAATCTGACTGCTCTCTTTGTGCATCAGATTCTTCAATCAGATAAGAAATTAGAGTGCAATTTTAACAAATATTTTTTCACTTTTTGGTAAGAAGATGTACAACCCTCTCTTGTTATTCTCTGTTCTGATCATTGATCAATATACCTTTCTTTATATAGCCACATAAAGAAAACAGAGTATGTTTTGCATGTAACCATTTTAGTGCTGCAACATGCATATGAGAAGAGGGAGGTTTACATGATTCTTGCTCCACAGTCTTATTGTTTCCATTAGGCATTGAAAAATGAAGATAAAGGAGTGCAAAATAAAAAGATGACTAGTGCAAGAGAAAATGTGACATTTCCTCACTGCACAAGGAATATTTATGGTATTCAGAGTGACACAAACAGAGTAGTACATGTGGCCAAAATAAGATTTAGCCCACCTTCGTACACTGAGATATGATCAAGCAGATGTAGACCATCATCATCTGTTGTTTATAATACATTTTACCAAAACTGAAAATTACAATAAAATATCAAAACCTTTGGACACTGTCCACAGAAAATGCTTTCTGTCTTGGAGAAGTTTCTTTCCTAGAATCCAAATTAAAAATATTTTTATACATTGGGAATATATATCTACTCTCTGGCTCTGTCTATTAACCAAACAATCATCTGTAATATACCTAACTAAATGTCCTCTCCCCATTTTTATGCTACCTAAACTTTTAGTTTCATCTTTACTCATAAATCACATCTTGCTAATTTTACCTGAGTTTGGTTACAGCCTCATGCCCCATTATTCTACGCGATGAAGTTTTGAGCTGTTTCTCCTTTGTCCACAAAGCCGGGTTGTTAAGGAAACTTCCCATTCTGACCATTCACGAGGCTCTCTGTCAGTCACACTCCCAACACCACAGACTTTCACTGCTGCCACTGAAGGCCCTTCACAGCGGGCGGCTCCAGTGACCTGAGGGGTCCCCGCTTGAGTCCCCGCACACCCCACACTCACAGTCAGACCAGGTTTCTTGTCCGGATGGACCCCAGGTTTCCCATAGCACAGTGTCAGAAGTCTTGTTCTATAAAACAATATATTGGTGGTGCAGGAACACAGAAACAGCCTGAGCTGGTGCCTCTAAGGAGGAACTTCCAACAAAGGTCCCCGGGCTTTTATGCTCTCACAGTCCAAACTTTGTGGAAGTCTCCCTCTTTCTCCTGAGTCCCTTGCTGCTGCTATGTCTCCATGCATCCATCCACCTGGTGGCATCACCCATTTTCATGACTTTTGTTAACCAAAGGCTGGCAGTTCATGGCCTTTTGCCTCAAGCTCCCACCCAGAATTCAAACTGCAGCTTGCAAACAGAGCTACCTGCACCAGATGTCCTCCTCAGCAGAGGTAACTGGCCTAAGAGAACGAAATTAATATGATCAGCTCTTAGGAAATCCAAAAAGCTGCTGCTATCCAAACTGCTAGATATTTTAGAATTCAAAAATTCAATTGAGGAAATGAAGAACAATCAATATGTGCATTTAAGGGAATACTTATGTGAATGGAAACTATTATAACTATACTATAGTTTCTAATTTTTTCTTTTTTTTTTTTAATGCAAGGTTTGCTTTTATTTTGGACATTACAGGCAAATTTTAGAGGATAGTTATGTTTAGTCAGAGATCAGGAAGTGATCAAGGTTATATTTTGTAAAGTTATTTTCTTCAGTGAAAAATCAGTTATCTTTTTTTCATATTTTTAAATATATTTCTCCTCTACACTGTTATTTCCTGGTTAAAACTGAATTTATTAAAGATTTKACTCCAGAGAGCTTTTACAGATGCTTTTTTTTGTTTCTTTGTTATTGGAAAGACTAGAGAATAGATATCACTGAATACTTCAATCTTTTTTGAGTCTTTCTTAATCTTCTCTGCTTCACTGTTAAGCACCAAGCCTATATTTTGATTTTCTTTTTCTGCATTTAGTGAACCTTATCTTGTTTCCTTTTATGTCTCTGTGCTTTTTTGATCTTATCCCTAAGGGTCTTGAGCTGTTCCTTTATGTTCATGTTGAAACCTATCATCTTCTTTCCACTTTTTGTTTGATTCTTTTTGAATTTTCAGGTCACTGGAGAAATTCTGATGCCTCTACAATAGTTTCTTACTATTCTGCCATTCCTTGCTTCACTTGCAAATAACCTACCACTATGCATTAAATGCCTTCTCTTTCAGTAACTTCCAGCAGTGCTGCACTTCTTTGCCCTTTAAACTTTTTTCTCTTCCCAGTAGGTTGTCTCCTGTTCTCCAGGAAAAGGTGGAGTTTGCCTTCCCTCTCAGCCACCACTTTACTGCTCTTACCTTCGTGCTTCATTATTTCTCACAGCTTTTCTGTAATCTTTCACAATTTCATTTTCTGATTGTAGCATTTGTGTACATGTTCTATCAGTTAGTTGAAACACAGTCTAAAAGAGGAGCATCCTTTAATCTCTAAAACAAAAACTGCCCACAAAATATTCCATGCACTTACTGTGTCATCCTACTTTGCCCTTTAGGTATCTCTGAGCAATTACAATCTCCTTTTGCTATGAAGTCTTTAATTTAACAACAAAAAAGAAGTTAACCATTTTGTCTTCTAGCTTATGTGGAATATGTGAATTCTTTTCTGCATTTATGTTCCTTTTATAAAATAAAATAAAATAATCTAGTAAATTATCTCCTTTCCATAAACTTGTGAAAAAGTACACCTTTAATACATGGTACACCCATCTGTCTTGTTCTTACACCTGTCATTCCTAAGGAGATTGCATCTCTGTATCAGTAATGAACCTCTAGGCTCAGCAATTTTCTAGGATGTCATTTTCATTATGTTTTGCTTGTGTTTTAACAAAATAGTTCTCTCTCCATATTCCTGTATTGGGACAACCATGTAATAGCATCTCAAAGGCTGATGTCCTACTTGACCCTCTCATGACTGCAATTCACCTCTAAATCCTACTGAATTTAGATAGAAAAAATGGGCTTCTGTGTTTGAATTTTTTCCCCTTCTCTTCACTTCTGAGATTTTATCACAGATCTAGTCTGTTTTAAAATCTCCTCCCCTGTGTGCACTCGAAAATGTTCTTACTCTTCTTTCCACGGCCCTTAAGCCTTTTTTGCTGCCTCCTGTGCGCAATGCCATGCCAAACATCATGACACCTGTTTACTCTCATGGATTGTCTGAAATGTTCATCTCCAAGTCATCTGTCTCCATCTGCCTCTATGATCTTTATTGCACTTTGCTGCTATCTCCCTTTCCACTACTCTGCTGTTAGATGCTTGAAGTCTCTTTTCTACTGCATAGGATTCAATATAACAGTACCAGGTGCGTCAAAGTAAGTAGCATGGTGAAGTAATCCAGAGGGATAGGGATACCTTGCTTGCCTTTCTGAAATAGCCTTTTTATTATGGGTACAAGCAGAAGCATGTTCCTGAAACAATGTGTTGTCTGCACTTCAGGTAGCCAAGGTCACGACCTTTCAAAAGACCTCTAGGTAATGATTTTTCTTTGCAAATGATCTTAGATGCCAGTACAGGCAAGAAGTGATCTACAATTGATGTTCCTATTTTAGACTGTTCCACATGTTGGCACTTTTTCTTTCAAGAAGAGGTAATAATAGAAAACTGGGAATAGAATGAGTCAGAACAAAATTAAAATATAACCTTGACTTTCTTGCCTCCTAGTCCTTCAGGAAATCACATGTGGATTGTACAGATTGCTGAGTATTTTGTATGTTCATTTATTTTGAGTCCTTTTTTGGAAGCAGAAGTCATTATGTCTTTTCTGTTGCAGAGACAGGCAGCTGAGTCTTACCCTGGACACACTGGAATAAGCAGAACCTCAGGAGAGAAAATACCTCTGGGACAGGATAATTGTAGGATTTGTAATATACCTTCCTCTCCTTTCTGTATTCAATTTCTCTTTATCACAGTATTTGGCCACTGGTCTTCTAGAAGGATGTACTGGGTGCAGTACAACAGACAGATGTGGGCCAAGAAGAGCTTAGTTTAAAAATGCTTCATTCTGCAGCTGTACAGTTTCCTCAGTGTCTTGTGTTTGGAGCGTTTCTTTTTCCACTGAGTATGCCATATCAATGTATTTTTAATTACAATGAATAAGAGTTTCTCTTTTTTTCTAATGTATAGTGCTCTATTTGATTAGTTATTGTATTTAGCAATGTTTACATTACTGTGGTCATGTGTTATTCTGACTATTAAAGTTGTCAGCAAACTCAGTACTTTCAATCTTAATTTCATAAGACCCATTTTTTTTTTTCAGGTGTGTAACCTGATCACAATACTTTTCTTCAAGCAAAAAATTCTCTTACATTCTCACCACAAAACCTTTTATTTATTTTAATTAAAATAAAACACCACTTTAATTTTTAAATGTTTTTATATTAACCATACCAAACTAGAGATAAATTATCCTTGTTTTTTTTCAAACTTTTGTAATTTTCCAAAGGTCAGTAAAAAAGGAAAAACAAGAAAGGGGTTTAAATGAGTAATTTAAACAAATTCAACAGATATTTCAATATTTGCCATTATTTCCGTGTTTATAATGCATTATCTCATGTTAATTGGACTATTTTACATCAAAACTGATCTTTTTAATATATTATGGTACTGCTATTCATGCTAATTTTGATGATCTATTTTGACCCCTACACGAACCAACCTTTTTAGGGCATTTCAGAAGTTGTCACAGCTGTCTGAAAGTGTATTGTGCAGTTTAAAGTAAGTATATTCAAGAATCAGACCTTGAAAACATCCATTCAGACTGAGGCCCCGCTCTTCAGTCGCACACCTGAGACTCCTACAAGAGAGAGTCTGACTGTATATTTTATTCCTAACTATCTAGTGCCATGACAGTGGCAGAGCAATCACACTGAGCAGCACCTGGGGTACAGTTTGCCTCTGTTGTTTGTGTTGAGTGTTACTTGCTTACAGAGAAACCTGTTCCCTGAGAGTGGCAGTGTCTGGTTCCTAATTGCCGGTAATTCCTTAGCTCCTTGTGCTTGTTTCAACCCAGATGCAGTCAACATTACTGCTGGTGTTAGAAGTGTTATTAGATCTCCACTATAATTCCTTTTTAATTAGCATCCTATTATCTTAAATTGCTTCAACAATTTTTTTTTTCTGTAAATATCCTCCATTCTTTCAGTAATACCCTTTTTTTTGTAAAATTGCCTCAGTATTTCCCCACTGGTTTGATCTACTACAGTTTTTTTACTTTGTCTTTTAATAGCTTATTCAAAAGGATAGAGAGGCACAATGGTCTCCTGGTAGAGTGCAGTAATATCAGTGTTTGTGTTCTCAGGGTTTTTCTTTCTCTGGAGCATAATGGTTGAACTAAGTCTTGTGGTGAAGAGCGAACCCACTGGGCTAATGGCAATAAACTTGCAAACAGTGAGAGGCTTGTTCACTCAGGTTCAATGTGTGAATAGCTCTGCACAGCTCTAATTAGGACCCTGTTTCTCAATAGGTAATTAAATATCAGTTTGTTTATCCAAGTGAAGGGATTAAGGTGAAAGTGTACCATTCACATTTGTACGAAAATACAAAGTTCTGCATTTCTGTTGTTTGACTGGCATTATAGTGAACTCTGTCAGAAATACCTTTAAATGTGCCTGTGTGAGACAGCTGAAATGTAGCACACTGCCTGCAAGGAATCTCTCATGGCAATGATGCAGCCACTGAATAAGCTAAAGCTGACATTTTGTCTTTAGGGGAGATTTTCGTTAATTTCTGGGAAAATGAGCGTTATTGTGTAGCAATAAAAATAAAATCAGTGCCATCATTTGAGCCGGTACATTGCCTGTTTTGACACCCCTCCCTCACTTGCTCACTCTCAATTATTTCATGGACAGCTGAATGGACATGGACTGCAATATGGGACATATATATTTGTACTTTAAGGACTGTTGTTTGGATAGAAGGGAATGTTTAATTTTAGTAATCTAATCACCTAAAGCAGGTACTTYGGACTCACATATTTTATGAGGTTTTAAACCTGTGAAATACCTTTGGCTATACCCATCAATTTCTTTGAAGTTTCACTGCTTCCCAAGGCTAAACCCCAGTTCATTTTTTTCCTCTTGACATAAATATTTCAGCATTTTAAAATTCTTTGAAGATCTTTCTAGGCGTTTCATTTGTATTACTACTTTATGACAATGCTCCTATTGACATAGAAATATATTTTAGACCAGTATTGCGGAATATAAGGCTAGCAAGATCCAGAAAAAAAATTCAAACTCAACGATCATTTTCAGAATTTTAGAATTATACAGTAGCAAGTATTTTTACTATTCTCCAAAACAGGATTTCATATGTTCTTTTGTTTAAGTGACAAAAAACTATTTGTGCTCTATGCCAGAATAAAGGTTGCTTGATTGTCCTGGGTTTGCTGAAAATTAGGAAGGAGAATGGAATTTCATAGGTGCCAAGACGTGGTTGCTAAGGACAGAGGAAGACCTGAAACAGTTCATTGCCTCAGGCTGTACATTCTCCCAGACATGTTGATGTGCCCTTAATTTTGCTCTTCCCACTTGCCTGTAGGAAAAGCAAACATTATGTTTCTACAGAGCTTTCCCTCCATTTTCTTCCATTCTCTGAAAAAAATTCAGTTACAGTAAATCTCACACTTTTTTTCCTTCTACACCAGCACACGGGCTAGATGAGACAGTGCATAAGGTTTTTTTGCCCGAGTTTTCAAGATCTAGACTTCATTAATTTCAAGAACAGAAATGGTTATTGTAACCTAACCTGACTTTTTTTTTGTTACACTGGTATTCTCATTTCCGAGTTCATCCAATAGTTCATCATAAAGGGTGACTGACATTGTAGAAAGTCCCCTACTGAAATCATGCCTGCCTCCTAATTCCTTGCAACTTCTTTTTAAAGATTTCTGTGCATATTCTACTGTAAGCTAAAATTAATTAACAGATATTTTCAAAAATGTGTTTCTTCTGTGAGCATAAATCTGTGTAAGTATTGAGTATAGATTTTTTTCCTATATGATTAAAAATAGTGAAGTATGTGATTTTATTTAAATTCTGTAGGAGAGAAATTATACTCGTTTTACCCTCTTTCRTGAGCTGATGATGTCAAACTTCTAGATTAAGTCTTTTTATTCCTACCATTTCTAATTCCTACAAGTTTCTAATAGACCACAATTACCAATTATTTCATTATTTTGTAATATACACTTTGTTAAAATGATTACTTCATCAATCACATGCCACATAACTAATCAAGTGTAATGGACCAACTTAATTCACATTTAATTAATTTGAAACAGAAGGTATTGCTTGAAGAATGATCTTTTAATATAAGCTGGAATGGGATCTCCTGGCTTTTGACCATAGTTTGGTATTGTTCATATCTTAATCCTTCAGAAAAATCTGTGAAGCTTCACCTTACAGGTGAAGACCAACAGCTGAGATAATCTGATGAAGCAATCCTCAATATCAAAGAGAAAAACCCCTGCCTATGTTGTCCCGAACAACATTTTGAAGTACGGATAATGCAATCTAAATTTGGGTAATCTGCAGACATCTTTGGCACATTTAGTTTTAATATCGAGACCTTTGATGTAAACACTAGGAAAGGTGATCAAAGGCTCATCACCAAGAACACAGAAGAGCACAGAGGTGTAACAACTGGTAGGGAAATCCTAATTATACAGCCTCTGCTTCAACTCCTCCTCCCAGGGCTGTTCCAGGGGAGCCTCAATCYCAAGGCTTGGGGTGATACCCATGAGGAGGAATCATCAGAAAACCTCTCTGGTTCATATTTTGGACTGAGAGGGTTGGCAATCTACAGAGGTGTGGTACTAACTATGGGATACAGGAAAAAACACCTTGGGATTGTAGAATATTTCTTATAGGATTTTTAGGGGAAGCACCAAAGGTGGGAAAAGGGAGGGATCAAAATGGTTTGAGAAGGAAATGGAAGGGAAAAAGAAAGGGAAAAAGAGGATAAAAGGGGCTGATTGCATGTAAGCAGATTGCTGGTCAATACACCTCTCTGGCTGTGCTCTGTACTGATCCCTCCAGCCTGTTACGTCTTCTCATTTAATCCCATTTCTAGCTGTTTTTCTGGTAAGGGRCCTCTTTTCTGTATGCCTGTGTGTGTATGGATGTCCAAGTGCCAGCAATGGGAATGGGGCCGTTGGTTACAGGGCCCTGAGTGCCAGCACTGGAGACACCAGAGTTCGTGCCTGTTGTGGGGGTAGGCACACCAGGGTGTGATCACAGCCTACATTCACCTAGACTAACCAGCAAATGCAGGAAGAGATTTTGGAGTCAAGTACTGCAGCTGGGCMATAAGTCTAGGCCAAAAAGTGGAGAGATCCAAGGGTCTTGAGTCCACTACTGGAGGAACAACGAGGTCCAGATCAGCAGCTGGAGAGTCCATGGGCCTTGGGGAATGACTGCTGGTAAGTTTATGAGTCTGGACTAGCTACCAGACTCATTTTTGTCTCTCTGTGCAAGGCAGCTTAGGGACTAGAGGACCCAAGGGCCAGCTATGTAGCCTGTTGGGTGTCTGTGAGAGACTGGAGGAGATAGCTGGCTCAAAATATTTCAGGTGCATGTGTGGGGGAAGGAGAAGGTCGGGTCTTGCCTTTGGTGAGGTGATGCACTGCCCTGAACACCCCACCCTCTAAAGCCTGTATCCCAGCCCTGCAGGGGCTGCCAATCCCTGGCACACTGGAGACCATGCTCCACACTTGCCCCTGGAGCCRCTAACCCAGCTCCTGAGTGGCCAGGTGACTGGAAGTCCCACCTGGGGGAAGGGCCCAGGAAAGCCAAAGGGTACTTAAGCAAGGGCATGTCTTGACTCTACCTCCACTTGGAATTTCTTTCAGCTGAAACACAGCTGGAACCAGGAATGGTAGCTATACTTGTTCTTTGCTATCTCTTTTCTCTCTTCTCTCTTTCTCTTTTTTTCTTCTTCTAATTTCCTCTTCTCGAAGTTTGAGTAACTTAAAATTGGATGAGCTTGGATTTTGTTTAAGTTGAATGGGCTAAGTTAATGCTTTGTGAAATGCTTTACGTTGAACATTGCTTTAAACTTCTGCCAAAGTTCCCTGCTTTGCTGAAGATTGCCAGTTAAGTTTCTGTTGTTTTGACCTCTTGAGGAAGATATCATTGGTATTTCTCCCTTGCATCTGACTCAGGTACTAAAAAAATGTAAGCCCTTTTAAGAGACTCATTGAGTGAGTTCTGCGACCTTACATTGTCTAAGACAAGGTGCTGGAGAGATCCATAGTGTGTGTACGTGTGTGTGTGTGTAGGTCTGAGTACCAGCATCTGGAGTAGGGCTGCATCCTCTGGGGCTCACATGTCCAGGTATCTACAATTGGAAAGACCGGGGGTCCAAAATAGGTTACGTGTCAAAAGTCAGCTACTTGAGGGATCTGTACTTTAATGGGCTTTCATCCTGATCAGCCAGAARAAGTAACAGGATGGGGTCATTAGTGCTGCTTGTGCTAGTGCTGACTATGTCTGTCTGTGGTGACCTGTGCAGCTGGCTGTGCTTRTGCATACATCTTTAATGTTGGACTTGGTAATCTTAAAGTTAATTTCCAACTTAAACTTTTCTATGTGCACATCTGTTAGGAATACACATTTAGTCTTGCTGCTTGCTGGACTTGTGGACATGGGGCTGTGGCAGCCTGGCCTCCATCAGGCTACTGGATTTGGCAACTCCTAATAAATAAGGTTCCTTTTTGAGAGAAAAACTCTCTTTCCTCTTTCTGCTTAATACCTCCATAATTCCACATTCCTAGCCTTGTGACTTTTGTACCAGCTATCTTCTTCAGCTAAATAGTCCTCTGTAGTTCTTTGCAGAAGTCCAGAGGAAATAGCTTTGTGAATGTGGCACTCAAACCAAGTGTTAGATTAATCAGGGGTAGATGGTGTACTTGGTCTACTAAATAAGACTGTGAGCTTCATTTCACCTATTCCAGATTTTAGAATGAATGTTCTTCTTTGCTGTAACTCTGTCATGGGCCCCCAGCAGTTAACTTCAATTGATGCCTTTGAAAGAAAGACTAAATCAAAAGTCTCAAAGAGCAATGTAGGCAATTTTTGTATGTTGTCTATTTTTAATGTGCACTAGTTACTCAAGAATCATTGAGCTTCTTCAGTTATTTCAGGAGTTAACCAGATTACTAAATAAGTATAAGTACTATATAACTGTGCTACATTCTTACACAGAAGGCAAATCTGAATGAAATATGGATTTCTTAAAAAATAAAAGGATGGAGGTGGGGGATGGGAAAAGAAGATGGGGCAGGCTAGTTTAGTTGTTTCCTATTAAATACTGGAAACAAAGACCAAGAAACACCCTCAATTGTTTCTTCTGTTCCTGTTTAATCACAGAAAGGACACATTCCCCTCCTCCCCATGTTACTTGAAATAAGTGACAAAAAATCAGACAAATGCTGGCTCTGTGGCTCAGCAGGCGATAATTGAACCCTTACAGATTAGAAGTGCTCTTGTGCCCATTTGCTCTGGGCACAGCTCCATTTCAGAATTCATTTTTTTCCCAATTTAAAAAAAACAACTTGCATTAGGAGCTATCCATGTAATTTGAAATTACATGTGATGGAAGTTAAATGCAATCTGATTAAATATGAAGAACATGAGTTCAGCTGAGGAGTAGTAATAGAGAAGAGACTAAAACTGAAGTGGAAACCCAGGAGGCATAAACTAAAAACCATGGTGTGTACCCGCAATCTGATCCCCAAATTGAGACAAAAATTGACCAAGAAATACTTTTGGACATGTAAGTATATCTGAATAAAATAACAATGCTCCTCCATACCTAGAACCTCTCTATCTCTGCCCACTTCAGCATAGCTTGAATTTTACCTACCTGCTATTCCTGACAGTCTTTGCCTGCCTCTCTGGTTTTTTATTACAGTACGTTCATATTTTATCCATTTCGCTCTTCAAGTGTAAATGTGAACTGTTATTTCCAATACTGTCTCTGTAACTCTACTGATGAAAAGGAAAATGAATATCTAAAAATAGTTGCATTCTTATATACAGATATTGCTGATCCATGAAAAGGGTAAACAAATATTTTATTTAACTTTATTTATTACTGGTTTGCGCAAAGGTTTCAGTATAGTTACAATCAAGTTTTGTTATYAGCACATTCAGAATGTCTTGCACGTAAACAGTTGTTTTTAATTCTTTTTATATTAAAAGTCAACCAGAAAAACAATCTGTGTTAAAGTAAACTGGTGCAGGACAGAGAAAATTATTACTAGGATTACAGAGGAAGTCAGTTGCTGAGTTCTTTTGCTATCCTTATGGACTGGATTTTTTCTCCTTCATCTCTGAGAGGCAAAGAGTGTAATGCAAATTTCTGTTGTGTGTGGCCTGCTGAGAACATCTGAGACAACTGCTTTATTTTCCGTTTTCCAGTAGGGAAATATCAAACCTAATTTGTCAGAGTTTTGATAGAATATCTGAGCATGTGATTATGTATATTATGTCCTGGGTCTAATGAAGCTCATTCAGTGCTTTAGAGTGCAATTACTCACTCCTTGATTGGCATATAACTGTCTTGAGTTGAAAATCTGAAGCATCATTATATGATCTCCCAAACTACACAGTCTAATTTTTCTCTGCTGTGCATATTCCATACCACATGAATAATTTCTATATGGGCCAATGAGTGTTTTGGCTACACTTATCCACACAATATAGGCTACCTCTAGGCTCCTATGATATGAAACATCTTTATGCCTAGTAAGAAGTATAAGCAGAACTATTCTTTTGCTATTTCTCCACACAGAGGGGCTTTTGCTGTACAACTTCCTCTTTTTTTTTTTTTTTTTCCCCCCAAGAGACACTGGGATGCAGACTCTTTGCCTTTGAAAGAACTCCACAAAATCTAATATTAGCCTCCTGGGAAAAACCCATCAAGCACTCCCTGCTAGGCAGGGAATAATGAATGCCAGAGCAGAACTTCCTAACTCACATGTGGCATGACAAAGGCAGAGAATTGGGCAGATAGCTGCTATGTCGACTTTTGTGATTCAAAAACTATCATTTGGAGAGACAGATTGACCACTTCTGCTCTTACTTTGGCACTGTACAGCTAGATTACATTTCTTTGCTTTTAATTGATAAGGAAGAGCTAATGGAATGATCAAGTTCGTTGGAGAAGCCAAGTAAAAGGCTTCACATGCATTGTCAAAAAAACCTTTTATCGACATTCAAGGATGCCTTTTACCTGAAAGTTTATGCCATAAGTTTATAAACTGATAGTTCTCAAGCACATCAAGTGAGTCAGRTGAGACAAAAACAAGACATCAGGTCAGCTGGAAAAGTGAGTGAACAAATTTTGTCTACCGTAATGAATCTGTCTGAAGACATTGTTGATCAGGATCACAGAGCTGCACTGCAGAAGGTATTGACATAATTAATATGAAAACCCCCCCCACTAAAACAGTATAATTCTTACTAGTTCTGTGTTGATCAGAAATCCTTTCCAGAAAGATCTGGGCTCTGTTGTTTATTTTCATGGTAGTCAACAGTCAGAGAAAAGACTTATGTTTTCCAGAGACAATTCTCTTAGGAAAAAAGGAGACAATCCCTATAAAGTGAAGCCATGCCATGAAAAGATGGTGTAGTCCTAATTTAAATGAACAGAATGGAAAAATCATGTTAATAGTCCAGGGGAATCTGACAGGGGCTGAAGGGTGGTTTTGTGTTGGTCTTAATCTACTCAAAATTAAAATATACAATATTTTTTTACCAGCAACTTTGCAGTCTAAATTCCTGATAGTTCTACAGAATTTTTTTTTTTTTGCCTAATGATCTTTAGTATCTTGCCATCTTATACCATCTTCTTTAGGGATTTGAAAAATTCCACTCAGATCATTGCAATCCTCTCCACCTCTTTCTCCTGTTAGTGTGCTCAGCATTATTGCCCTTGAATCATTTCACTGGTGAGTAAAGCAACATCATCTGTCTTGACACAAAGGACACCTCATACATATTCTGGGCTTCCCTTAAAAATAATTTCCAGCCTCAGATTCACATGAAATATCCTTGCTGCTGGAAGATAAATCACASTTTTGTTCTTTGGATCAGTGTAATGGCCAGCTTGATGTCTCTGCCAGATAAAAATTAAATTGCTCTTGGTGTTGCTAAGGTTATATTCCCTGCAGCTCTTCCTCTTTCTCAGTATAGACATTTTCATCATTCATTTTGTTTCCAACCATCTCTAATTTCTAATCACAGATCAGATGCTTTGGTCACACCATGTCCTTTTTTCTTGCTTTTCTCAGGGTTCTGAGGGTACCACCAGTCCTCAATAGTCCTGCCCAACCCCCTTGGCGCCACACATTGCCCATGGTCCCACGCCCCATTTCAGCCCAGCCTGCGGCATCAGTCCCTATCCCAGCAACGCCATATGAATGCAAGTTTCCATCCCTGTCTCTCTGTGACCTGAACAGAGTTTTGTTCTGCACTGTGGGTATCTTGTGTCCTGGATGGCCACCTTTCAATGTGCGTTGTGGCTTATCTTCAGCCTTGCCTTTTTCCCCTTCCCAGGTTGTTCCTGATCTGGCTCCCTGGGTGGATTCTGACCACATTTAGCAAATATAATTGAAAGAGGTGACCAGAGCCAAAGGAAAATGAAATAGTTTGTTTTCAGAAAGAGCTATGGGGAGGCCATTTTCACTTCTTTTTTTTATAAGTGTTTATAAGAACATTTATGCTTTCATGATGATCTTTTTCCATTTTTGCTGGCCTTATTTGTTCTTGAACACTGGTTTTATACCTGTATTTGTTTGTCTGTTACTAGAAGTCAGTAATAATATGTTCAGCAAAAGTCACTCAGCTTGAATGCTCATTCACCTGAGATATCTCAGGCCTTTTTATCATACAGCTGCCATTTAGATTTCATTAACTTAGGCAAATGGGTTCATTATCTATTTGTAGAAGACAGACCAAAGCTTGGTCTTTCCCTCAGATGTTAAGTCTGTTTCATTTGACCCTTGCTGTGACTTGTCAACTAGTTGTAATTAAGTTATTTGTCATAAAGGGTGTTGTTTACAGGCTTGTTTTCACACATTTTCTTAGCCATTTATTTGCTCTCTAAAGAATGATGAAATGTTTTTTATTGTTGTTTTAAGCAAAATTAATTTTGTTGTCCATATTTTCATGCATTTATTATCTAATAGAGTTTAGAACAAATGTTGAGCCTAGGGAGAAAGAGATATAACTCAATAAAGCTCCAATTACACATATGATTAAAAGAGGTTTCTCGCTGTGTAATTATATATTTGTATAACAAAGAAACCTACCAAAACTTGCAATTCAAAGAAAGAAAAGGGAAAATGCTGTAGAAGAGGGCTAAAGAACTGACTGAATTAATTGCTGAAGTAAGAAAGCTTTCAGAATAAAAGCTGATATGAAAAACAAGTAACCTCTTGTAGTTTTAGACAGGCCACATAAACTTGGAGTGGTATAGGAACTTAAAAAGGTCTTCAGTAATATAAGTGAAAAACGACTAAGTGAAAGAACAGTCATCATCGTATGGTGAGAATAGGATACAAACTAAATATTTAAGAAATAAAATTAGGTCTTTTTGCCTTGAAACTAAATACGGTTAGTAATTCTGCAAGGGAGAGAGATGGAGTGTTGTTGCACCAAGATGGAAACAAAACCAAGATGTTTGTGCCCATGCCCAGCTTGGGCACAACAGTGAACTAATGCTCTAGAACTATAAAAGACTCATGCATAAACCCAAATATGAATAAGACCAGTTATAGGTCAAATTGGAAACTAAGGAAGCACAGTGCCTGTATTTCTGAAATGAAATTGTAGATACATCAGTTTATCTGGTGATTATGCAGAGGTTTAAACATTTTTTTGAAAGAATTATTACTATGAACATTAACAGAAGATCAGAGACGTGAGCTGTAATTTACAAAAATTCAAATTAGCTTGTTATATTTTTATATGAATTCTGAATTTTAAAAAAGTAACATCTTTTTATAAAGATGAAAAAGGACATTTGATAGCTATTGGACACACTGGTAGAGGGATTCATGCAGTATTCTTGTGAAACTACTCCTAAACTAATAAAGATTGTCCTTAGTACTAGTGAAAGGTAGTTGGAGTAAGTATCTAGTCAGCTTTGGATAAACCATCTAGAAGCTGTATTTTTAATGAAGATGCCATAACTCATCTAAGCTGCATTTCATTTGGTTCATTAGCTTTGACATAGTATCCTGGTATGTATGGTTCATGAAACAGAGATGCCTCACTCTGAACTGCTAAAGAACTATTGGAGCAGCACATTAATCAGTCATTCAAGCATCTCTACTTTGCTGTAATCAGAGTAAAAAGAAAAATAGCACTATTTTTATTCCTTATATTTTAAAGCAATTAATGCTACAAGCTGAGTTCCTCTGAATGAAACTGATAAAATGCAGAGATGGTAACATTAAGGTAGATTAATTTTGAAGGGCAGTTGATTTAACTTGTCTGAGTTTCAGATTTAGATCTCTATTCCTGATTGCATTGGTGTAAATGAAAAGCAAAGTGGGCCCAAAGTGTTATATCAGAATAGAATCCGTTTACTTCTATTCTGCATTTCTATTAAGATAAAGCTAAAGACACCATTCAAAGCCAAGGCATTATGATGTACAAGACAATAGAGAATTAAGTCTGTTGATTTTCATTATTTTTCAGTGGATTATACGTCAAGGTAGTTTGCTGTTAGCAAAATTACAGAAAATACTGTCAAAAGAAAAGCTTCCTTTTGGAGCAGACATACGGCATTGCATATGATTTAGAAAGCCATCAAAACTACCAAATTCAGTCACATACTGTTTCTCAGTGTAGTTTTATTCTGTCTTTTCAGCATTGACAATAACGCTTTTTTTTTTTCTGGGGAGAGGCCTGCAGTGATATCTAGGTGTTCAGAATGTCACTATATATGGAAAACAGTTTGAGAATATAAGTTTGATTTTTTTTTTGTCTTTTTGTGCTCCTTAGGTATTCGGAAGTTTTTGATTACTTCTACATGTTTTGTTTTTCAGGGAATGTAATGGAAGAAACCCTACCTTTTTATTAAAGTAAGCCCAAATAGAAAAATAAGTTTACATTTTTTCCTTATCCGTCAACTTAGGCACTGGCAGGACCATGGATAAACTGACATAAACTGGAATGAACACATTACAGTTTCCTAAAATGGTCATCTTAATAACCTAAACTTTAACCAAGGTAGTCAGGTCTCTTAATATACTTAGTATACTGTATATATTTAAAAGTTAGGCACAGTGTACCTGATTAGGGTATTGCACACTGCAAAAGACACTGGATTCAATGGCCTGGAATGGGCAGATAATTTCCTGAGCTTTGAAATCTGAGGTTGTTGGCTAGCTAGTCCAAAATCTGGAAGCTAGTTGGCCTAACTCTGATTTCTACTAGCTAAGTAAAACCTAATAAGAAAGAGTCCATATGGTGCTGCACATCAATTTAAGGGCATAGAAAAATCACTAAACATTCTTTCCTCCTACAAGCAATCAAGTTATTGAGGCTCTTCAATACTTATAACGGCAAAAAATGGTGTCACTAGAATAAATATAGTACTTTGCTGTAACTACAGGAAACAATCATATGAAAGACAATAGGTAATGATTTTTTAGGGCAAATAGTACCTTTCAGCTATCCTCTGTTCCCCCCTTGCAGGGGAAATTACTGACTGTAGAAACTGCGCCTTGCTCTCTGATGCAGTCTGCACAAGAATAAAAGTATTGGTGGGACCTTGCCCCACAGCATAGGACTTTACCTACAATAGCTATGAACTCAGTATTTCACAGTTCTCAGGGGACTGATATGGGATATTAATGTCAATTTGGTTGTGGTTTTCTCTCAGAAATTAAACATGGGTCAATAACTATGTGTTCACTGCAAGGTTGTTCAGGGAAAGCTTTTTGATTATAGAAAAAATCAACTATTAGTGCTTTACAGAAAAATAAAAAGGTCACAATTTCCTCATATGTTGCTGTTTTACATTCTGAGAAAGTTAGTTCTGCTCAGTGTGATCACCTAACTCAAATAATCAAGAATAACTCCTCAGCCTGGAGTCTGTCGTCCCTTACACAGTTGAAGTTTAAAACCCTGGTTTTAAGATCTCCTTCCTCTCATAATACTTTTAGTCTTATTCTTCTGATCTTCACATTGATTCGAAGGATTTGATTTTGAAAGTCAATTAACTGGGGTATAAAGTAAAGAAGAGGTGAAGAATTTGATGGTATTTTTGGTACCAGTGCTTTCCACCAGACAGTGTCTAATAGCTGTTGCAGATGAATCACATGTGCCAGACACAAGCAGAGGTTTGCAAGCATCAGTTTCAATATTGATGTGGTTCAGTTTAAACTTCTTTTGCTTTGCAAGTCCCRTACACATCACCAACAGTAGGTGGTCCTTCACTGAGAGTGGCTTTGTCAAATAGTTTTGTGTTCATACCTCCACTGACTCATATTATCCCCTTCTTCCAGAATTCACATCTGCTGCTACAGTAATTTTTTTATTTTAGCTTTAAAATATTTTCTAGATGTTTTAATATGGTGGTAGTAAAGCTAGAACTTTCTGGGGTTTTGTTTGTTTGTTTGTTTGTTTGTTTGTTTGTTTTTAATGTCCCTCACTCCTCAACTCCTTTTTTCAGAAAAACCTAACACTGCTTCAGACTGTCTCTATTTGCTAAGAGCAATGATGAGTTATATAAAATAGTCATAGGTACTGAAACAGACACCAGAGAAGTACAGAGCATCTGCTGTAACTTTACTTCAGTTGTATTGTGTTTATGCATGAGAATAGCAACCAGTGCATTTTATACTGTGAAAGTTTACAGTATGAAAGGACAAATACCTTGATTGTAAAGGCTGTACATTAAAAAAATACATGGATATGAATATCCAGTGCTGTATTGTTACAGCATTAAGTGCACAAAAGTCATGGCAGTTATGGTAGTATTAATTTATCAGATTATACTACTCATAGTATTTTGATACTTAAATTAATTAATTCTCCTTACACATATTGCTGTAATTATTTGACTGCATTTGCAGTATTACTAGTTTGCTAAACATAAGAAATGACTTCACAAAACCAGCAACAAATCTCTCCCTATTCTATAGTCTATGTAGACTATATATTCTACTTTAGTCAGTCCAGACTTGGTCCTTTCTGTGTCTAAGGTCAGATCTACACCTTATAACAGCATTTTTTAACCTCTGTTCMTTGTTCTTGTGAATTTGTCTAGACAAGACAGGAATTACTTATGTGAGATGAACTCTGTCAAGTCATGGCATCAGCATCTGAGTACAGAAGTGAGTTGTGTATTACAGAATTACTATAACAGGAACACATGAAGCAATGGAGGAGAAGCCTTACAAGGAGCAGTGCAAGTGCAGCAGTGATCTGACCTGAGCTGCCTTTGGTCTCCCTTCCTGTCCCGAGTGACCACCAGAACAGATGGAGCCCTAAGTCATGGACTAAATGAACTACCAGTTGTGATGGTGTGGACATTTGTGAACATTTTACAGACATTTGACAGGGTTGGTCCATAGACTAGGGGAATGATATCTGTGTGTTCTATCAAAGGATGAGAAGCAGTGATGAATACCTTGGGGTCTACATGTGAATGTCCTGGTACTTCTTTGGAGGGGAGTTTTCACACTGGAGCCACTCGTGTGAGGGCATTGGMATAATAAGAAACACTATCTCACCTTTCAGGGTCTGCTTCTTATTGGCCTCTTCCCTTCTCTTGTTCAACATCCAGCTTTTAGTCTCTGGTGGTGAGTGTGCACCCCCTCTGCACCTGGGTGGTTACTCTGTGCATAGCAACCCACAGCCTTTGCAAATGGCTGATTGCTTTGAATATTAACCATTAACATTCCAGTCGGTGGAATTCATTCACAGATGGTTAATGAGGAGGTGTTGGATAGTGTTGGACCTGAGCATGACATAAATGGTATGGAACRAGTGATGAAGAATGTGCTTGTTTTGGCTGGGATAAATCAATTTTCTTCACGGTAGCTGTATGGGGCAATGTTTTCGATTTGTGCTGAAAACAAGGATGTTTTCATTATTGCTGAGCAGTGCTTACAGTGTCAAGGCCTTTTCTGCTTCTCACCCCACCCACCAGCTAGGAGGCTGTGGGAGGGGAGGGGACACAGCCGTGATAGCTGATCCCAACTGACCCAAAAGTTTTTCCAGAGTGTATAGCACCATGTTCAGCATAGAAAGCTGGGAGAAAAAGAAGAAGMAAGCAGAGGATTGTGGGAGTGGCTGGGCCCACAGCAAGAGAGGCTGCAGAGGTAGGGCCAGCCACATGAGTGACTGAGGAGCCCATGGGGCCATAGGGCCCTGATGTGATGGGCCAGAGAGCCCAGGTAGAGTGGGTCAGAGAGCCCAGATGTTATAATAAGTAAAGGCTCCAAGGTCCAAGATCTCCCCCTAGGATGTGATGACAGGGAAGGTCTCTCCCATCCATCCCTGCTATGTGCTCCCCTATTCGATTGGTTTGTTCCTGTCAACCTTTGTCCCCATTTATGGTTATGTTCTAGAGAGTTCTCCCTCACTAGATGCTCCATTGGCCTTGTTCCCCTGCTCCTCCTCTCACCTACCCTCATTGGTTTTATGTACTGTTGTCCCRCCTTCTCACCTCCCTCTTACTCTCATATGATTGGTCCCTGGTGTTCTCTCCGCTCCTTGTCTGTGGAGTATAAAACCCTGTGCACCCCTTTGTTCCTTGGCTCTTCGTCCCTGGACCCACGCAATAAGCCTTCTACCTCAGAAGAGCCCCTCCCGACCCTTTGCTCCTGGCTTAAGGTGTGAGTGTGCGAGTACCTGCGCATCCACCTGGTGGGATAGGGTGTCAGCTGCAGGCCCCAGGAAACCCCTGCGAGGCGAAGGCAGCATACCCATCTCACCGGTCACCACACACCACRCTGAGGCACCACCAGATGCAAGAGCGCTTTCAGGAAGGTTGCGACATTTTACCACCTATCTGAGCTGGCCGCAACAGAGGATGTTCTGAGTGATGGTGTTGTCTTTCCCAAGGCAGTGATAGCCATTATGAAACCCTGCTTTCCTGGAGATGGCTGAACATCTGCCTGCCCATACGAAGTTGTGAATGAATTCCTTGTTTTGCTTTCCTTGCACATCTTTTGCTTTATCTATTAAACTTTCTTTATGTCAACCCACAACCCTTTTCTGATTCTCTCCCCATTCCATTGGGGTGAGTGAGTGAGTGATTGCATGGTGCTTAGTTGCTGTTTGGAACCTTTGGGTTCTTTAAATGCCATAAATGAGCATCATCACAGAAACTGTTAAAACAGAGAGCTTATGTGGAGAAGAATATACCCAACAGATCACATAAATTTGAAGTTTATATGGTTAGAAAAAGAATATAATATGAGGGTAACCAGGTTAGCTTGTTCTAAATGGCTTTGTTTCTAATTTGATTTTTCTTAGCCAGCAAAATTATGTTTAACAATGTGTCAGCCAACTTAGGATAATATTCTCTTTTCTGTTTTAAGTTTTGCATAAAAAGTGGACAACTTTTGACCCAAGAAAGGATTTACATTTTGAAGGACCAAAGACAGAGCAGTATCTATGAATGGTTTTTTGTTGCTGTTTTGGGGTTTTTTGTTGATATAGATAATAAGGTATTGAACTTGCAATTTAATGTTCCTATTCAGCTTAAGTTAGAAAACAAGTGTTGCAAGTGCTATTGTCAAGATCTGGAATGTGGGAATTTTCATCATTACTTCATATATATGAGACTATTAAAATCATTGGCTTTTAACAGGATTTTTCCCTCTTTTCTGTTATGAAAACCTCTAAACTTCCCATCCAGTAAATTTGTATTTCCAACCCAATATATTTGTCTGAGTTCCATCTTTATAACCCTAGAATCACAAAATGAAAAAGTTAWTTTGGGCTTTATTTTGGGCTAACTTCCCTCAGACTTCAGTAAGAATTCTGTGTTTATATTATATCTAGCATAGACTGTTGTACTCTACTTTTGTTCTATGCAAATTGTGATGCACATGTATTTGAAGTAAAATACACGTATCCTTTGTTTCTGTGAGCCAAAGTATCTTTAACATGAACTTACATTTCTCTTTTCTGCAGGCTGAAGGCAATGAATTACAGAAAGTGAGAATGCAAAGAGAATTAGATCTCACAAAACTATAACAATTACTTTAGGTAATTCCTCAGAAGTGACTGTGGTATATGTTGTGGCCGTGGGCCAGCTCTAAATTGTCCCTTGCACAGGCTAATTCACACTGAATAAGGGAAAATTTTTGAGCTGATATTATTAGAAACTTAATTTTCAGTCTTGAAGGATATCAGGAACTATATAGTCCATGCATGAAATCCTTGAACTATTCAATTGTATTAGAAAAAACCATTTATTTTAGATTAACTAGAATTTTCTCTGCATACTAAACTTGAATATATTTATGTAATGCGTAATGGTACTTCATGGCACCGTAGTGGAAGTAATCTAGTTACATTAGTCGGGGTATTGCAATAACACAGTTATACTACTTTTGGCACCTGTGCTTGCCTAGATATCTCTACAAAGCATGGTATTGGGTATAATAACAGTCTACTGCAAAAGAGATATGACAGCTGCATGAAGAACGCTTGCTCTCATTCTAATCCTGACTTTTTGAATTTATAGTGTGGTGAATTGGGAGAGGAAAGAGAAGGCATATACATTAAAAAGGGTTTAGTAGACATTTGTATCCCAGTTTTTGGAGTGTCCCAATGAAAGCTATGGATTTAAAAACAGAGATTAAAAATATCAAATGTTTCCTGGAACAAAATTTTCAAAAGCATCTGAATATGAGTACTTGGGACTTCTACAATGCCCTTTCATGACTAAGTTACTTCAGTCAAGTGAAAAATCATGTTTACATCACCTGCAATGATTTATGAGAATGAGCTCTCATTCATTTAACAAGATTTTTGAAAATCTAGAGTAAAATATATATTTCAAGAAACTCAAAGTGTGATGGTAGTGGCAACAGATGGAAAAAACCCCCATGAAATTCTGGTGATACAATAATTGAATTTCAGTCTTCCACTCAGAAAATTCTCTGGATATGACAACTTTTCAGGGAASCTAGATGAAGTTTTTTTTCTATCACTGATTTCGAAGTGAGAATAATTCAGATTGAAGTTACACGGTAACRTCAATCAACTGAGTGTGGTCACTCCCCTGTGAAACTGGGGGATCCATGTGACAATAAGCAAAACTGATAAGGATCTAATCATAGCATGCAGTCTCATACACAAGTAGTACCCTTTCAATTAACAGGGGGACAGACTACAGTCTGTCTGGTGAAGTCTGGGCTTTTTTGTATGATAACATGCACAACATCTTTACAGCTAATACCGTAATTGCTCAGAGATTACCTTGCTCACCTGCAGCTCATCTGTGTGAAAGTCTGAAGACCACCAAACTCATTATTTCAGTCCCCACTTGCCATCAAGAAGGAAAATCTACATTTTATTTATGCAGTTATTATGATCAGACTTCATTGCCATGTGGATTCATGTGATGGTCTTTAAACTACTTATTTCGTGATCTCACTGTTGTTTGCCATGGCCCCTAAATTAGCTGTGAAATTCCAAGAAGATAAGAAAAACTCATATCCAATATTTTACATTCTCTCGGACAAAGACATCACTTCAGTGCTACTCACACTTACCAATACTATTTTACTGCATTTTTTGAGTATGAGTACCAATGTTTATAAGCACTTGTTTATTTTACTAAGACCAAGACTATGGCTTCCCCCAGTTTAGTGTTTATTTGTATACAGTTTTAATTAGTACTGCAAGTACATTATGGCTGAACATGGCAGTTCAGTATGAGCCTAATCTGTTGTATACAAGCATATGAACTTTCTACTAGGCAGATAATAGCTTCCATAATTTCCACCAAAACGGTAATGTGGAATACAGAAGATTATGTCAATAGCAGCAGAATTTTATATGGGTGCTGGCATTACTGGCATAATCAAGAATTAGCATAACACTTTATCCTCTTCAGTACCGACTGTGACTTTGCTGCAAACAGGGTCCTATTAGTAAAGGAATTGAATAATTATCAAATTTCACAATAACACAGATTTTCTGAGTCAGGACTGAAATACTGCTGAAGCAACCTTCAAAACTAAACTGTCACTGTCTTATTACATTTAACCATACCTGAAATACATGTAGGATAGTCTTACACAACATGATTACAATGGATGCAGTCCCTGAGAAAGGCCAATAAAACCAAAGGAAAGGAGATGGCTTAAATGTGATGCACTCATATTGTTGACTTCAAGTGATTTATGTGTAACGTAAAATCTAGATTAATACGAATTCTTAAGGTGYGTGGAAGGAAAGTTTGTAACAACATACAAAAATATATAGAGTATTTTCTTGGGTAAATAGTTTTACTAAAAATGCATACAATGTGGATACAGCTCAGTAAATTTCAGTATATAATCTTTGAATTATTTTTTTACTAAGGGAACATGAAAAAGAGTGAATATGTGATTTTGGATTTATTTTTTGATGTTAGATGTCTGTATTATTTTGCTGTGATAAAGTAATGCTTTTGATTTCACTTATTCCAAACTTAACATATGAGTAAAAAAAAGATGTCTTGTAAGTTGTAAACAACAGCAGTCTAATTCTGCAGCCTTTGCCCCTGCAAATACATAGAGACTGACAGATAACTACCACATGAGAAGGCATATTAATGACATTTTTTGACTAGCCAAAAATTAGTATATTGTATATGATTCTAATGATGATTGGTATTTGTTAGCTAAAAGATTCTTTACCAAGAAAGAGCTTAGATCTGAAAGACAGAAAAAAACCCAGACTGTGTGTCTGCCCTGAGGTGCATGATTACAGATGCTACATTTTACAAGTTACTTAAATGATACTGCATAGAATTTTTTTCCAGTATTAAACACAATTGCACATGCTCAAAGGTGACAGAACTAGATATATATAGCTATATATATTTATATAGATATATAGATATATAGATATATATATTTATGGGATATAAAAATAGATATAGCACAGAAGTCACTATTCTTCAAACAATCAGAAAGAGACTCTGATGAGGAATAGAATCTGTTTGCTGCAATGTCTGAGTTTGAAGGATGTTATGAAAATTGAAGGAATTTTTCAGTTTTGTTCAACGTCACTGTAGTGCTAAGACAAACTACAGAAGTCTTCTTGTGGTCAACACAATAAAAAATATTCTTTGGAGTAGAAGAAGAAATTAAAGAAACTATCTTCTGTATAGGGGTGTTTTCAATGCACTAGAAAACAAAAAAATGTCTTTCTTGAAAAAATGTCCTTATAAATTCAACCTATGCCCCTTGGAAATAGTTATGCTTTGCAGAGAGCAGTGTTCAATTTACTTTACAGGTAAGTTTGACTGAATATGGTTTAAACTGACTGTTCTTTTTCTGGTGACCAGACAGCAAGAGTAAAACTATGAATGACTTTTTTTTCCAGTTTGCTAGCTGAATAGGAAAAATAAGATGGGCAAACTGTTTTCGAAGTGAACAAGAAATGTTTTCCTTCAAGATGCAAAGACAAAATGGAGAATGGAGCTTACTGCCTGACTGGCATTTTCAGTCTTCCTCTTCTGGAAGCATTCAGGTTTACCTATGGAAAAACTTCAGAGCAAACACCTAACAAAGTCAGGTAGGTATTCCAGTAAGCAACATTGCATCTATAAATTAAAGGATTGTATAGACAAGTGGATAGACACTAAGGTTTTAGTTCTTATTTACCCTGTTTACGACATTTACCTTATATATCCATGCAAAAGACATTTAATAAAATCTAAGTACTATTTCACCTAATGGACATCATTCGGATAAGAGAACTCAGACTGAGCCTGTAAAAAGCACATCCATTCACTCTCTTATTGCAATAATCCTTTTGTGTATTTGTAGTATACATTCTGCCTTCCAAGGAACATCTAACATTTAGAAATAATTATGTAATTATAAACCAACTTCAGTAACATGATCCTTGTATTCAGTTTTCTTTACATATGAAGTGAAACTTCACTTAGCCTTAATTTTCACTTCAGTTACCTATCTCAAAGTAACACCATTCAGAGGCATGTGAAATATTCAAGTCAACTTGGCATACCTGAAGCCATTTGGTTACACTGGTGGGATATTCAGGGGATAGACAGAGTCAATATTGTAATACTTAGAGTTGGTTAGACCTATCTTGGGCCCTGTGTTGCACATATAAACTGTATTTAACTTGACTGAGGAACCATACTGTGGTGCCAAATGCTTTCCCTTAGTGTGGTTTGATTATATGCAGCCTTAACATTTGCCTGAGAGATCTTTTCAGGCAACTAATAGCCCTGACTTTGGTAGATTTTTATGAATGAAAAATCATCTACTGGAGTAATTGGCCTTTTTTAGCAAGTCTTTAGGAAAAAGTAAGTAGCAGTCTGTGACTTGGTTTGACAGTATTTTTATGAGTCTGATCTCCTTCCTCTATTTATTTTGACTTTTTTCAGTACGGCCATAACTTTGTATTTAGCTACATTTACATTTGCCGGTGAATATATTTTATTATATTTCTGTACTGAAATTTCAGAACCTGGCATTGAAAATTTTTACCAGAATAGGTACTATGGAGTAAATCAAGGCTTTGTTACTTATGGTAATGGAGAATTTCAATTCCTTATATAACCTGAACAAAGACATGAGGCTATAAAAGCAATTAAATAGTTCTTATTAGCTGTAATACATTTCCCAGGTCAATAGAGCTGGAGAGATGAAGTCTGAGAGAATTTTTTTTTTTAATAAATACTTGTACCTCTTTAGAAATACTGTTCAAGAAAATCATAAAATTTTATTTCAATATCTGTGACTTGGATATCTGATATGACACCTTACTGATACAGCCCTTTTGTACTGACAATCCTCAAATACTTTCCAAAACAAAAACCTTCAGCCTAAGATATTGACATTGATTAATAGTTGGACAGTATTTACTGTCCATATAGATAGTGAATATTAAGGGTCTTACTGGTCCAGTTTAGATACTCACAAGTTTAAAATCAATAACATATAGAAATGAAAGTGAAAATTATAAAGAAAAGAAAGTAAAACAAACCCAAACAAAACAAAACCCTGAAGTGCGGATCAATCTAATTCAGATAGAGCAAAGACAGAAATGAGCCATATCAATTGGGCGGGGATCAACGAGCCTTTAGTGAAAGGCTTTTATCCCCAAAAAGTGTTCAGATGTGGACAAATTACTCAATACCTACAAAATTTGAGCAATTTTGTCTGTTCCAAATGAATTGCAGTGTGAATTAACCATATAAGTGTGAAATGAAAGAGACACCTTTAAGGAATGTAAAGACATATGTAAATAATTGTCATGTCTATTCATGGGCATATAAATCAAGTTCTTCTGCCAAAATGGCAATAAGGTATCTTTCATTCCATAGCAAAAACTATGTTCATTTCCATTTTTTTCAAACTGAAAAATAGTATATGCACTGACACTTTAATGTGCATTCTGTCTTGCTGTTCCTCTTGGTTGATCAAAACTAATTTATAGCTCTGTCGTTTTCATAACTCTCAGCAAAGTATGGAGTTATCAATAAGGAATGAAAATACCATTTTTCCATATAGATGATATGAGCTAAAATCTCATACACCACAGGGTTTACTTACTGAATTATAGCTGATGCATGGTACTCAGTATAAGACACTCCACAGTMATTTGTAAAACTTACAGTAACAAAGATTCTCTCCTTCAGAGAAAGTAAATTTCAGAGTTCAGAAAAAGAAATTGATATGGAGATACGGTATTAACAAACTAAAATGGCAACATCTCATAAGTCAGACGATCAATAATTTTGATTGTGCATGTTAATGTTGAAATAGACCGTTTGTCTCTTATCTGGAGATAACATAAATTAAGAGTTTATAGTACAATGTGTGTGTGTGTGTATGCATGTATATGAATGTATAAATATATATAGATATGTATACACTCATACAATAGAGACAAGAAAACAATAAATTTCCAGAAGTAATTATATGAGAATCCTGTTCAGCTAAGTTTAACACGTATCTCAAACTGTGCTCAGGTTTTTTGGGAACACCTTTTTTGCTATCATTGGCCTGTTTCTACACACATACTTTCCCGCCCACCAAAATGCTAGGAAAATCATAATATTCCCCTTTCTTGCCCTCAGAAGAGTGAAATCCTCCTGAAGCAAGCAAATGAGAATCCACTTTTGACAATCAGGTTTGTTGGTGCCTGAAATCACCTTGCAACCTTTGCCTGGGTCAGAGCAGCTGTCCTGTCATGAACATCTTGGTGTGCAGCACTGGGGGCAAGTGCTGTGGGCAGTCTGTGTGACCTCGGGGGGCACTTTCTTTCTGACTTGTGGACTGATGGTTGTAAGGAGCAGCACAGGCTGCTCCTTATTTCCTACTGGAGGTGTGTGAAACATGGAAACCTGCACTCCCAAGAGAGGTGGGAGGGTACTTGTAGCTGTGTGATTGAACTTTTCAAATTCAGTTTTAGCAGGATGTTGAGAAATTTATGGGTGTTTATTAACATTTTGTAAGTGTGAAAAGTTGTCATTTATATATGTTTTATTGCTCATATTGATCTTAACTGTAKAGTTCACTGATTATGAGTTAATTAGTGTCATTTCTAAATCAATAAATTGTTTCGATTCTGATTTAAAATATATGAAGGGAGGAGTTGTTCCTTGAGGCTCTATTCCAGCTCCAACTTTCTGTACACTAAATATGTAAGTGAGCCAAAAACTCTAGTGTGTAAGAGTGAGTTGTCCCTAGCCTGTTTTACACATGAAGGATTGAGATTTTGCAGTGAGTAATGACAGTACTCTATCCTAGAGTATCCCTGTCTACAAAGACTACCAGCCAAGTATACACACACACACACAGACACACACACATATATATATAAATCTAGAAGAAAAACTTCTCCCTAAAATACCAGTCTTTTCTGCATATTGTCAGTGGAATAAATCTCTTTTTCTCTCTCTCTCTCTCTGCCTCTTTCCCCAAATACTATCCAGAACATTACTATCTAATCTGCATATTTGCCTGAAAAAACAGCTACTAAATCTTGCAATTGCTTCTATATATACAATAATAAATTCTAAGATTGCCTTGAGCAGCAATCCAGCTGGGACTGCAGAATGTTATTAATCTCAGTCCAATTCACTGCTGAAAATCAAACTGAAAAGAGTGGTTCTAACCCTGTTTCTTGGGCATTGAATCTTTGTGGCAAACACCTGCAAACTTTTCTATGGCGGGATAGTTTTTCACTAGTCAACACACAGAGTCTGGCTTCTCCAGGTTTTGATAAAGTGTAGGTAGCTAACTTTAGGTGTTCTATATCACTCATTGGAGGCTTCTCTTCTCCACTGAGTAGGATAAATGATGCTTGACATCTAATAGCAGGGATGTATCAAGAGGCAGCCAGACCCAATCACACCTAAAATAAGAAGACACACACAAGGCAGCAAGGAAGACTATAACTTTATTGATCTTCAGGAACATTATTTCTTTTCAAAAGCCTGATTTATGGTGAAAGACACACACCATTTTTACCAGGAATTGTTTCACTAGAGTTTTTTCTAATACTTTGGATAACATACTGTTCTTTCATGTGATGTTAAATGTTACTGTTTTATTTTCTCAGAAGGGTAGTCTCCTGGGTTAACCATAAAAGCATGTATTCTCTCACCACCCACATATTTCCTTGGTAAGCTGGGTTGTTCACAGTTACACACCTGGTCCCTGAGGCTATGCTCATGTGAGGTAGGGTGGCACTCCTTATCTCAGCTGAGATAACCGTTCCAGCTGACAGCAAGCACCACCCATCCTGAGTAGATTATCTCGGTTAATGGCTCATTACTGAACTTGATAAGCATGGACGAATAGAACTTCAGAACCATCCTGAGTGGATTATCTCAGTTAATGGCCCATAACCGAACCAGATAAACACCAACCAACAGAATGCTAGAAACCGTTTGTTCCCTGAAAACTTGGCTCATGTGAGCCAACCAATAGAATGTCGGGAACATCCCTTTCCRTTATGGAAATGCTTGCCCCTGGAGGGGGTACCAGCCAAGAAATACGACATAAAAGTAGGCTTTGAGATAGGAGAGATCACTGGTCTACTGGACTGGACTACCAGGACTGGACTACCAGACCACTGGACTACAAGACCACTGGAAACCCAGAGGACTCCGGACCACCATGACTGGACCCTTCATCACTGGATACTCAGCGGACCAGGCCTTTCTTTGGGACTACGGCTTTCAACAGGATTATACAGCTACTACCCTGGTCAACGGGGTATCAGGTTGTACTGTGACTCTGTCGGTTTGTTTAGGCCAGTATTTCTGTATTCCTGCATTTATTTTAACATTTTTATTAAAATTGTAATTCTGACCTAAAACCTCTCGAGATATTTTGTGTGGAGTTAATTTCCTCTGCTGGTTCTGATGCCTTATCAGGACTACCTAAAAGAGAGAGACTTGACAAAGATCAAAAGGTTAAAAGCAGTGGTGTTTGTTGGAAGGCCTTCAGGTACGTCCAGGGCAGTCAAAGCTTGCTCGGGAGGGGGGGCCTACACTCCAAGAGGACCCTCTGAGGTCCTCTCCCCAAGACAGACCACCCAAGATGGACGACAGGTCATGAGTTCTCCATACTTTTATAAGTTTGGTCTGTAGCCCTGCATTTTGCAGTTCTTCAGTTGTGCAGTGTTTTAAGTTCGGTAAATAGTTTCTCAAGCACTTTTGTATAAACATAGCTCATGTTATTGTAACCGGCCTGATGTTTTGAATTCCTGTAACCTATGTGATAGACAATTCCGTTGACCAGTGGACAGCAGGAGGTGGTATTCTCATCCTCCAATCCACGGTGGTTTCTGAAAACATATAAATAAAGACCGAGGGCAGAGGCCGCTCTCTTTTTTCCCCTTTGCTTCCTTGGCCTCTGCCCTAGCTGGTGGACCCTGATAACTGCGTCTCGTGTGCTTATTTCGTGTCCGAGAGCAACATTGGTCTATTAGCATATTGGGGCTAGCTCTTCCAATTACAGCCCCAGGTAATGAAGTAATTCCCCCGAGGTTTTTCCCCCCTTCACCAATGGTTGTTTACATATCTTGGGCCTGAAGCAGTAAGGTGTCCTTGAAGTCCAGGCCTGAAGATGGATTGTTTTGTCTAAAAGGGAGTAGCTAACACTTTTATACGGGCTTTAGAGTTACACACTAAGGAATGCAGGGTTACAAGTATATGAAAAATATAAAAGCCAAAATCCTAAGGCATCAGTTCACATTGAAACCAGCACAGGTAGTATACAAAAAAAAGTAAATTTAATTATTTTTAGCGTTTATGCTTATTTTTATTTGATCAAAAATGTATTTCAGATCAAAATATGTATAAGATATAATTAATGTTCTCTTTATAGAAGGTTCAAAGCAGAGCAAGTAATGTTATATGGAATTTACAAAAACTATCCTTTTGAAGGGCTGGTTTTGTGGTGTTAGTAATTCCCTCCATATCAGAAAACGATGAAAAATTCAAACTTGATTACAGGTTAACAGCAAGTAACCTGATTGAGAGATAGTGTGAGACTGCTTTTTCCAGGGGCTGGAAAGGGCTATATTTTGAGTGAAAGTCCTAGTTCAGTCCCTGAATTCCTCCTTTCTTGCAGGGAAAAGCAGCATGAGGGAGTTAATTAACTGCTGCAGAATTACTTCAACTATACGTAGGTGGCAGACCAAGTTGCGGTGACGTAAGCAGTGGGGATTGTCCTGTCTGACTACCAGCCACTGTCCTAAATGGAAAGGAGAGTGGTGAGGTTAGTTGAACTGTTGTGAATAGAGGTCTCACGGAGAGATAGAAATATCTTTGCTATTTTGCATACAAACCCCACTTTCTTTTGCTCTTTAGGACTTAGAAGAGAAGTTAAACATTTCATATTTGTATCAATTGTCAGGAATGATAAAAAAAGCTTTTCTGTTTTGAAACTGTAAACTTCTTATTAAACAAACTGAAGTCCTTTTCCATCTCCAAATGCTGAGTTGAGTTCAACAAGTGGTTTAATGTAGAAAGAGAGAGTGAGTTCTAGCTTTTAGATTTGTGTCTAGTCTGGTAACCCATGTGAAGGAAATCTGGGTTAAGTGCTATAGAGTTTCTTCTGGGAGAAGCCTTACAATACTACAATTGCTTCTTTAGCTTTGCAACACAGCATAGTCTTTGGAAGTCTCAGAAATAAGCTTAACAAACAATTAATTCAGCTGAATACTAAAGATGAAAATTTTGCTTATTGAGCATGGGCTTACAGAAGACTAAGTTTAATCTTTAGTGGTCTGGTTAATGCAACAAGATATGTTAGATCCACAAGAATATGTAATTTAGATTTGTCATTTTCCAACACCAGAGTAGATAGTTACATTATATTTGTGTTCTCCATATTTCTCATCAGGTCTTCTGATCATTTCTGTGACTCTGACAGTAAAAATCCATCATTGATATCTCCTTGTTTAAGTTCCTACTGCAGACTAGATTAAATGTCCATCAATATGGCAAAACAATGCCCCCATCCACGCTAAAAGTAATAACTGTAGAGGATGAAGACAACACTGATATCAACAAATCAAAATCACATTTTCTGTCAAGAACAACATTCCACTTTATACAGTACCTTTATGGAACCAAGTGACATTCTCTTATATAGACATTTATCAGATTTTCTTTAGGCTACAGCTTTTCCTTTTGAAATAAAAGGTATGATACTATTTAAAAGAGTTCCCATTTTCCTTTTAATCTGTTTTTTTTTAATTAATCTTTGAAACCTGGTTTCATAATATGAAAAATGGAAAAATTACATATCCTTTTACAATACCTTTACATGTGAGAACAGAGAACACTGGTTTATACAGCTTTAACTTTTATAAGAAGTGATTTACCTTCTCAGTGACAGTAAAGCTTCCTTTCATTAGGTAACCATGAAAGAAATTTACCCTTAACAGCAGAACTGAACATGGTTTTGCAATAATTTTTCACATGGTAGCTTATGGAGGGCAATTGAATAGAAAGAAGGAAACAAAAGTTCCACGGGAACTTACAGATGTAGTGGTCTGCATCAGATAATTAGGACAACAGCCCCATACTGGGTAATATCAAAATCATTTGGTCTCATTACAGCTTCAGAGATCTTCCATATTCCAGCCAAAGGATGTATTTTGTATCTATTAGACAAGGATGGTATTCCTTGACATTTATGAAACAACTGTAATTATCCACAGGCAAATCTGTCTCTTAAACAGATTTTGTATTTCTGGAACCTTAAATAGTAAAAAGAAGAAACTATGCCAAAATGTCTGTGTAACAAAAAGTGAGCCAATTATCTATTGGTAGGTTCAGTTCCCTTCAGTCTAAGAGGAGTTAATAAGAGCAGATGAAAAAGTGTGCTGTTACTGCTTTGTAACACAAATCTGTGGAAAAAAAGGCTTAAAACATAGATGCTACCACTGTGCTAGGGAAGCAGTAGAACTAGCAAAGGGTTATTACTAGAGTTAAGTCACTACTGTTTTCTATTCTCATGCGGTTTGAAGAGTTTTTCCTGATGTCCACTTCTTTGCTCCATCGTGTATTCCCACCACATTGCCTAAATACCAAGTTTGGTTAAATCATTCTGAAGTGCTTAATGAGGCTGAAAACTTGAAGTATTTAATAAAATTTGCAGTTGTTATCACCTCATTGCTCAACATTTTCATGTCATTAATAAATACACTAAGTACTGGTACTGCTTTTCAGATGATTAGTCCCTTCATCTTAGAACTGGCCTTTATCTCTATGTGTTACAGCTAAAAACCAGATGAAATTAATCCAGTCTTAGGGGTTTTTTTTCAGAATTAAACCAGAGTGAAATTTCATACAAGGAAAGGGAATCAGGCAATTGAGGGATATTTCATAGTGTTCGAATTAAATGTGCAGAATAGCTAATAAGCTATTCACATTCTTACAGATGTACTTCTAAACTTAACATTGGGATGCCTTTTTTCAGCTCAAAGTATTGCTTTGTGTCGAGGAAGTGATAGATTATTCTATTTGACCTAGATAATACTGACAAATCATAGACAAGCTTTCCAAGTGTGGCAAGGTGGTGGGAACATTTTGATTCTCTTTTTTCGTAAAGAGAGGTAAAATCTTAGAAAACTGAGGGAATTGAAGAATTTGTGAGTAAGTCATCTAGAAAACTTTTTGGTATCTTATAGCTGATTTCTAGTGTGGGTAGCTTGTTCTACTTCAAATTTGTTGTACAACAACTAGTAAAATGGACTGATATTTTCAGTAAAAGAAATAGTTCCTCCTTCTGGTCTTCAGATCCAAAACAAGTCTAATTGAATTTAAGTTTCCTACTTCTAGCATCAGAAAATATGAACAAGATTATGTAAAGTCTCTCATTTTATTGAATCTGCCTGTAAATAATGCAGGAGGGTTTCTCAGCAGATATTTCGTTAGAATTTTTTTGATTATGATGTAGCAGCTTATGAATCTTCCATAATAAAAACCCCTGATGAGACATACAGAATACATTATTAAAAATTGTTAATGTGGTATAAATACCACCCCCCCACACACTCTATAAGCAATTTGAATGCCAAGCTGTATTCTACTTACTCAAATACATCTTTGAGGAGATAAACGTGATAAAAATGGATGGCAGATGCCATCCATATATGTTGTATGATTTTTCCGTTTACACATTTGACCCGTCTGCGGGCAACGCAATATAATTTTAGTGGTACAAAGCATTTCTATTTGTTTCAATGAATTTTATGTAAATACTGTACTACAGAAAAGAAAGAAYGTTTCCTTGAATATTTTTCAGTTCCTGATCTATTAGGTATGTGAATTGTAAAAAGACCCCATATCTTGTTTTAAGAAACTGAATTTAATAAGAAAACAAATTCTTAACAGAAAATCAAACAGAAAATCATCAAGCCGTAAAACTTAGGTTAGTACAATTAAAACTTAGAAGGAAAAAGCTTCTTTGTTTATCAAGTTGTAGATATGATACAACTGTTAGAAAAGTAGTGTGAAAGCAAATAGACAACGGGACTTAAGGSCTCTAACTTGTTGCAGAACATATTAAGCTACTGTGAGATTCTTACCCAGATCTATYAATCAGCTCCTCCATGTGCACCATCTCTTCTTCTTATAGGGTCACATTACTTACTTTGCAGAGACCCTGTCATGATTGTGATATGGGAAAGCTACACTGAAGCATTGTGGAAGTGGGACCTGGAACATGAAATATCATGGGCCATTTAATATCTTCAACTAATCAAAAAGCCACCAATTTCCTCTCAAAAAATTAACGGTAGTTAAAGCTGATCTCATCAACACTTTGGTTTGTTTCAAATTCTTGTCAGAGTTTTTAGATAAGATATTTTAATACATTAAATATTGAAAATATGTCCTTTGACCGCTCTTATTTCATATTTTGTTTTTATACAGAAGTTGATGTCTTATCAGCTTTTACGAATCRGTAGAACACTGCTGTATATTCCTTATCAATGAGAAGGCAAAGGGCATTTTAAAATTATTTTTGAAGTTTCTTGGATTTTGTCACTATTGAATTTAACATTCCAAAAGCAGAACAAGTTCCTTGAAATTTTACTTACCTRTAAGGACCTGTTTCTTACTTGTGCCATTTTGAATTGAAAATATTGGAATTTTGATTTAAAAATGAGTTTTCAGAAATATCTTTTCTTGTATCACTCACATAAGAAACCCTACATTTTGAAGGGACAAAATCAGACTTCAAGTGATTTAATGTTTTCTAATGAAAGCAAAACATTTTTTTGTTTAATCCAAAATCAATTTGATTGGAATGCATTCCAGAGCATAGTTTTAAACTTGCTTGTTTAAGGCTTTTTTTCAATTTATGGCTACACTCCCTTCCTCCTGAGCTGCCTTCTAATAGCAACCTTTCTTAATCCTCAAAAGCTTTGGTGTCCAGGACTCCACTAATAAAAATGKAAGTGTCTTCCTGAATTGACTTCAGTGAAGATATGCCAGTTTATGCCAGCGGTTTCTTTGGCCTTGTACCTTTTAATTTGGATAAACCTGGTTGATTTTCTGTATCCCTGCTCAYCATTTGTTTCCAAATAAGCATCCCACACTCCAAGGGCCATCTGCTGTTGGTTCTGAGTTAATGGGTGTGCTTTAGTGCTAATGTCCTTGGAAGGAGGTGTCACTTTGTGAAACTGGGCTCCTGTTTTCTTATGAAATTAAATTGCTAACCCTAATGAATTAACAAGTTAAAATATTTTTCCCCCACCATGCTCACAGATGTGAATCGTAAAGGCACAGAGAATGCTGTATACAGATCCACAGTATGATCTAGTGATCCAGGCATAATGACCCCTGTTCAAAAAAGGATACAGACCCATTAGGCAGAGGGGACATCTGTTTGATGCTCAGAGTTAGAGTGCACTCAAAATAGAAGCTCTTTTGCCTATGACTGGTTATGGGGAACCAGTGTCTTCACCAAAGTGAAGAAAACATATTCATAGATCTATTTGTTGTAAGCCCCATGTAAGTATTGTAAATATCTTCTGGAATTTCAAATACAAACGTTTTTTTCAGATATTCTTAAAAATATCTTATTGGTTGATTTTTCAAATAGATATACTTCCTATTTACCTCAGTTATATAACTTGGCTTTAAAGACAATAGTTCTTGAACTGAGAGCTGTCCATAAGAACCTCATAGGTTATCTGGTGCATTAGGTCTGTATTTAGACTACTGTATTTAGTCACTGTCCTCTGAAAGCTGCTAGGATGATGATAATAATAATAATAATAATAATAATAATGTGTCTTCTACCTTTCTACTGGTAGGCAAAAGTTGTTCAGCAGAGAAGCAGTACTCTGTGCTTGCAAGTATAGAGATGATCCTTTTGTATAGGGGTGATCTTACCACCAGACTGGAGTAACCATAGTTTAAGGCTAGATTTAGTCAGGGGGTTTCTCGGACAAGGTTGTGATTCCTGACTATTCTTTTGAAAATAAATGTCCTTGAGTCAGAGCTGGGATTTGGGCTGGAACCCACCAGTTTGTACACCACTATTCAACAGCACAATAAATCCCTCAGATGATGTGGGATAAAAATGAACAAATCCTCTAGACACACAACCTTCAGCACCAGGCACATCTTAGCATTTAAAATTTATTTCTCTTAAGGGAATAGCTAAATTTTGATCTGTCAGGCTTCACTCTGGATAAAACAGTGCCACTCCAATAGGGACTTTAGACAACATCGTTGTCTAAAGTTAATAAAAATTTCATAATGTGTCATGTGATAAATAAGTCTGTGGCCCTGCATTTTGCAGTTCTTCAGATGTGCAGTGTTTTTGGTTCAGTGAAATAGTTTCTCACGCACTTTTGTGTAAACACGAATTGTTGACCTAACGGCAAAGATTGTTATGAATTCCTAACCTATGTGATAGACAATATTCTGACCAGTGGACAGCAGGAGGTGGTATTCCCATCCTCCAATCCACGGTGGGTTTTGAAAACATATAAATAAAATGAGGGCAGAGGCCGGCTCTCTCTGCTTCCTCCCTTTTGGCCTCTGCCTGCGGGTGAACCCTGACAGCTGTCTCCGTGTGTTTATTCGAACCCGAGAACAACATAAGTCCATACCTGGTCCAGAGCAAATGTGTGCCTTTGCCCAAGCTGTTTGTGCTTAGGCTTAGTATAACCAGCAGAAACCCACAGTTTCAGCAGTATCTTCAGTACAGGGCACAAATCCAAGGAAAAATAGTGCTTTATTGAAAAGAGGGAAGAGGGAACTGCCCCCTGGTATCCTACTCGTTTTGCTTCTCAGTTAGGAGTGAGGACCAGAAAAAATTCCAGATAACCTTTTCCTTCCTTCTTCATGATCTTATGGAAGGCATTTTTCTTTTGCAGTTTGATTAAGAAATCTCAACCTTTACACACCCACAGTTCTTACCCTGATGACTAGCACTTCATACATTTTATTTGAGGATGTACCTTTTTTCAATAGACTATGCAGTTAATGGAGTTCTTCATATACAGGAAGGAATGGGGCTTGAATGACCCCACATGCCTATATTTTGTGCTATATTAGTTCTGCCTAGAATATTCTAATGAAAAAATTGAATGCTATGAACACTTTTGCAGACTGTACTTCGCAGAAGGATTCCACAGTATAAGAAGCTTTGGAAAGATGCAGTTAATGAATCACTATTACGTAAACTACTTATCTCAAGAATAATTTGTTTTGATATTTCTGTAACTGCCAGATTTTCTGCTAGTAATGGAATAAAAGATACAGACGACGAGAAGCACTTTTAAGTTATCTTAATTACTGCAAGTCAAAAGTTGCCCTTTTGAAGATATATATTATTAAAAGTGAATATTTTATTGTGAATATCAGAAGGTCAATTAAATTAATTTTTGATGTTCTATGTTATTTTTGCTTTTATATTAATTTATTTCAAGGCACTCTGGTGCTTGCTGTAGAAGAAGAAGCAACTGTTTGCTGGAGAACAAAACTGCTGTATGCTACCTATTATGTATACTGCTTAACCTCATTTAATACCCTTATTGTGCTTGGTCCACTTACTCTAGAGCCTTCCAAATTTTCTGGGAGACAAGTATAGGAGTAGAAATGATGCTAATACAGATTTATATACCATTATAAACAACAATCAGTATAAAAAGGACAATAATTAGGTGCAATGTAAGGCTCCATTTGCCTTAAGGTTTTTTATTTTTGTTAAACTAACATAAGGAATAATCAAGTCCATTTGTATATTAGTAGAATTACCTGTAATGGTTCAGTCAGTGATAGGTCTAACACAGACAGGTAACCATGACAGCCAGATGATGCTTTCTCTTAGTTAGTTGGTTAAAACAAAGCTTGATTTAGTTCTTTATGTGAGATGAAAAGAGAAAAAAAACCCCATGTATTCTCTTTTTCTGGCAAACCTTCTAATGAAAGCCTGTGGTGAACCATCCTTTAATTCAGGCATTAAAAATGCATCTGAACCTTTTAACACTAGGAGCTGCATAACTTAGAAAAAACATCCTGTATCTTAAAATGTATTCTTTCTCCTGTTTTACATAATTTTGCATGGGGTTTAGTAGAAATTCACATTTATTTTTCACTTTTTCACGTATTAAGGTAGATTACGTATCAAGTAATTAACTAACAGAGAAAACATCTATACATTCTCTATTTTTATGTCCTGTTACATGAAGCAAAAATATATTTATTGGAATCAGATTGATATAATATGTCAAAATTCAACTAAGGTTTGAATTCAGAGAAAATTAACACATTTTTCATTAAAACAAGTAGCAAAATATAAAAGTAAAAAGAATCTAGTGGGAAACTTCAAAATATCTGAGAAGTTTGATATTAACAGCATATGAGGAATATTCAGAGTTTTGAGCTTTGAATATGAGAAAGGGAAAAGTATGTTTTAACCAAACTGGCAATTCATCATCAGGAGTGCTGAAGGCAGGGCAGGATATAATTTCTTGTCTTTGGAGAACTCAGAAAGCACATGCATTTTTAGATGGCAGAGTTGTCTTTTTTTTTTATTTTCAGCAGGTAGAATCCATTGTTTTGTCAAATAGAGGCCAGTTAAATTCCAGGTATTTTATATATAGAACAGTTAATGTTCCATATATATTATGTATAGAACCTCTGTTCTAAGCTACTATTAATTATTATGAAGTTTACATCTACTATATACATATAATGCAATACTTATATAGACAAATAACATCAGAAAAATATTTTACAACCTTGTCACAAAAAGTCCATTACAATGATAAATATATTTCATAGATACATGTAYGCATACGTAGATACATATGAAAAAATAGTAAAACTATAAAAAATCTAACCACACAATATGCTGGATATTAAGAACTCAGAACAAAGTAATGAATATTTGCTGAATATTTTTTGATGACCTATATTCTCGGCTCATTTGCTTTGCAGATAAATGATTCATCCCATGCATTGCACCTTTGGAAGGTTCTCTTACTTGTATRTGCCAAGATAAATTAGGAAGGCTAATGAATTCAGAAGTACTTCTGAGTAGAGAAAACTTCCACTATGTGGGTTCAGGAAATGTATGTTTGGCATAACAGGTACTCTAAGAATAAAGAACCTAAATCTTGTAGAAAACAGTACAGCTTCAATAGCCCAAAAAGCCATTCTAAGAGGTGGATTTTCAACATCTCAACCTATGTGGCTACTGGCATTTTACTATGTGAAGAGCCCTTAACAAAATCCAGTTTATGGCTGTGCACTTGCAATGTATGCTAGGAAATCCTAGTGTACAGAGACGTAGCAAAGTGAACAGAATAAAAGAAAGGTTACATGATCTTCCACTCTTACATTCCTCCTTCAGTGACATGGTGTTTCTAAGTAATGTAGACACATCAAAGTGTGCTTCATGTGAGTACTTCATACTACTACCTATAATATGTACATAATATGTGGGAAAAGTATTGATATCATTGTATTACTGAAGACAAAATAAGGTCAGGTAGTAAAAGTATTGGAAGATGTATTTGTAGTTCATATTTGTGTTTGAATCTTTGACCTTAATAGTGGTGGAAATGTTACAATTAAATACCTACTTCTGCTTCATAATGTAGCTTTTGATAAAGAATTAGGTCATCAGATTTATTTGAAGTCTGGATTTATGCATTGCATTTTTATTTCATTCTTGGATGAATCAACTATATCCTATGTAATAACCCTTTGAAATCTCTGAAAGACAGCGATGGAACTTATTAGAAACTTTCTATTCTAGTGGTATTAGAAATCAAAGGATACTTAAAAGAAATTTTAATAACACAGTAATTAAGAATATTTAGCATTAGTGACAGTCAAACCTCATAAGTATTGTTCTTTGAGCTATAATTAGGATGCAGCACCTGACTGGGTGTCTCATGAGATGTGGCTTGCTTTCCATGACATTTCCAGCCTTTCTGGATTTTGAAGAAGACAGTCATATTTCCTGTTATTTAAACAGTTCTCTTATTAACTGTTTCATTGGTCTGTTCAGAGCTGTGCCTATAACAGGTAATAGATTTCTCTTTAACTCAGCCACATCCTCTTATGAGAATGCTGCAGAGCCATCTTATGCATCTTCTGCACACTGTTCTTCAACTGGACAGCAAGGGAGGAGATACTTTACCATAAAAATTTCAAAAAGTGTTTCAGCTCTTAGAAGGCACCTTAGTTACCACTCTGAACCGGTCTGCACACACACGCGCACACACACACACACACACGAAGTATTATTACGTTAAGAGTAATTCAAATTTAGCCAAAGACAGAATACTTATTCCAAGTCCTAACATTCCACTCTCTCTGCAGCTGGAACCCTGCATACTGCTTAACACAGCAGTGTCGTCTTCTAATGGCAAAAAGTAGAAAACTCCATGCATTAACACAGCGATCCTGACATCAGTGGCAAGTGTGGGCCGAAAAGGCTCACTGCTCTTTCATTCTGTATGTAGCCTTGAATGTTCCTTCCCAATGCAGCCCTCCAGTACTCCAGCTGTAGTCTTAGACTCCTTCCTCTGTCAGTGTTCAGCTGGTTTTGCTTCTTCCTTGGCACTAATGATCTAAATGAGACAACATGATTCTTCATGTCATAACAGTGCAACCTTGCCTGCCACCTACTTCCAGGAATGATGCAGTTACAGAAATTACTTGAGGTTTTTTATTTGTTATTCAGACTTGAAGCCAAACCCTATCACTCATGAGCTGTTGTTAAGTTGCAGAGCTAAGGCCAAGCATTCATTGAGCCTCCAGTCCTGTATTTATGTGGGTGTTGCCAGCTTTCTCTCCTTAGGGTCTCATCAGCGTCTTTTTTTTTCTTTTCTCTTGAATCAAAAATGTCATGCTATCTCTTTTGAGCAGACAGGACATTAGTATACGTATTTCCTCACTGGGTATAAAATGTATATATCATGGCATAACGGGTTGAGCAAGTCTGTTCTTTTTCTCACAACTCTCTTTTGTTTAACTAAACCTTTCCAATTGCCTACATTTGCTTCTTTAATTTTAATTAATACCCCTTAACAACCAAATTCTTCATAATATTGCATAATATATATTCTAACTCCAAATGCATATATACTCTCATCCTGTTACTTTTACTATCTTTTATTAATCTTAGAATGAAAATGCTAAAAGGTAGCGTTTCTGACTTCCTTTACATGCCTGCAATATAAGTAAGGCATCAAATAATTAATCATTGTGCCCTTGGGGAAAACACACTGACAGGAAGGCATTTCACAAAATATAGTAATATAGTGGACTCCATTCAAGTCAAGGTAGAAATTTAATACTGTGTATAACTCCAGAGGTGAACTGAAAATAGTTTGCTTTCCCTAAATCAGAGAACAGTGTTTGGCTAAAGATTAAAGCAGAGAATGAATGGAAATACTGAGGCAAATTGCAACTACAGGTGAGATTCACTGCATCTATGGAAAGTCTTAATCTTTCGGCTGCATGTGAAAAGTTGGATAGGTCAAATACATCTCCTGCTGAGAAAGTTGCTGCTAAACCCTAACTGAGCAGCAATCCATCTCTGTGGACTGAAGTGCTCTGTAAATGAAGAGTCCATGTGGAAGCAGATAGATAAGATGCCAGCAGTTATCATGCAGTAACAGGTAACTAAGTTCTTGTGCTTTGCAGTAACAATATGACCTGTTATGAACTCCAGGGAGTTTGCTCTGTACATTTCTCTGCCACTCATCACTCTGCCTTCCCACACGTGAAGCTATTTCTCAATGCCTTTGGTATCATTTGCATTTGCATCTTCCCTCATGCTGTTCGTAAACAGTGCTAAGGCCATATTCCATCCTAAGACTATTCCGTGTTTATGTCTTTCTAATGTCCTTTTTTCTTTAGCACTCCTGAATTGTCTAAATCATAATACAATACTGTTCTTCCACAGAATAGCATTATTGTTCTATAATGCTGTTATAATGAGGTAACCAATTATGTAGGAATGATATCAATGATTTTAATGGGAACGAAAAGAGTTGTTCTCTTTCACTTTAAATTGAGAATGAGTTTAGAGATTTTCTTTCTCCCTCCTTAGCAGAGAGGAATTCTATTTAAAGCAATAGGCGCTTCCTAAGACTTGTATTTGCCTGTTTTTCATTAGTTTGCATCTAAAGTCAGGCAAATTGGTTTGTTAACCTGCCGTATATTTACTGTATCACTCCTTGTCCTTTGTTTTTGTATTCAGGAGGGCAGCTACCTTTTTCTTCAGCTGAATCTTTGGACACCAATCAATAAACCAGAAAATTGTTAAAAGCCTGAGATCTTAGAATGTGCAGAACACCTACCATTTTAGAAATAAGTTTGGACTTCCTCTTAACACTTTAAGTCCTAATCTTTCTCTAGTTGCTTTGTTTTAGTCTTCTGCATAAATTAGCATAAGCATCTTTGTTCATAATCATTTTGGCAGAGCTGGTAGGTATGTGATATCTGCCGAGAGTTTGCTTTGTCAGTGGTTTTGGTATCTGCACTTTGTCAGAACTGTTTAATTTACTGTTATGGAGGGAACAGCAGAGATTTAATTCATGCTGCAGTTTTTTTGCATTTGCCAAAAGAGCTGGAAGGCAGAGTTATTACTAAATGCAATGACTCTACTTTCATATCTTATTTCAACTAATAATTTTAGACTCAGACATCACATAACTATCTAAAAAGGAAATTAATTGAAAGCAAAAAAAAAAAAGTAGCATTCCCCCAAGTATTCCTCTGTGTAACATTCATATATGTTTTGAATTCATACTCTCTATTTTCTCTTGAATTTGGTCCTAAGAGGCAACTAAAATTGCCTTCATCAGAAAGCAGAAACTAGTCCATACATCAGTGTTCTCGTATCTCCACTATCTGAGCTAACTTGCACCTATTTTCTTTTCCCTGTAATAATCTCAATTTTCAAATGCTACTGCTAAATGCGATTTAATTACCTTCTTTACTTTAAGGAAAGTGAGCCATTGCAGACAGCAGCATGATGTAGCAGTGCCCACAGTAGCTGAGCATATCAGGAGACTCCATGTGACTCATTTGTCTTGCTTGTCTCTCTGGCCACTCTCACTGTGGTCTGTGTTGGCATAATCTGTCTCAAGGAAAAAAAAATAAAAATTTGGACCTCATAAAAGGGCCTCTTCTACTAGTAAACTTGTTCAATGGAATTGGTCATGACACCATTGAAATTTCAAAACCTGCAACAAAGAAAGAGTTTGTTCCAGTTAGCCTTTCTCTTTTGGTAGACAAAAAAATATATATGGTGAAAGGTTTTACATGATTTCAGGACCCCCACCACCAAGAAGCCCAGGGTGAAGAAGGACCAATGGGACTTCTCTCTCTCCCTCTCTCTCTCTCTCTCTCTCTCTCTGTGTCTCTCTCTCATGGCATATGATCTCATTTACACCTTACTTCTGGCAGAGGAATCTCTCAATAATTGGATCGTAACAACTGCACGAAACTCACTGACATGTTCCTCATTTGCCTAGTTACTGATGCCTGAGAATCAAAACAGTTTTGTCTGTCATAAAGCACATAACTGTAAGGATCATTTATGATAGTGCTGTTGGAAGAAAAACTGAGGGCTCTTTCTATATAAAACTTAACTAAATTTCACTTTATTTTTGGACTTGTCGAACTTTGATCATTTATTTATTGATCCTTAGGGAAAGCTTCTCTAACTTAAGGTCTGAAAGGAAGATGAAAATGCCTTCTTAGTACAAAGTTACATTTTGCTTTGGACACTCACTTGTCCGTTTATTTTTCTTCCTGTTTCATTGATCTGATCTAAGAAATACTACCCTCAACTGAGCAAAATAGGTTCTGAGAATTTCTCCATTATGTCTAGTGAACACCTTAATCACCCATCTACTCAGTACTCTTCAACAGTTTCTTTCAAGAATAATTTTGAAATGTTTGGGGGTTTTTTTTGCTGAAGATACAGAATTCTTGAAGGAAAGGAATTACCGTGGTTCAGCTGCATTCTAAAGCTTCAAAGATTTTAGAATTTACAACAACTTCTTAGATAAGCATGCTGGAGGTACATTCAGTCAGGTATTGAGTGTTTTCTTATTTTACTCTCAGGGCTCTACATACTGTATATGGCTTTTACTCTGGAGCAGAGTTTTGTACTACTCATAAGATATAGGCTTGTTGCTATCTCCTTTCAAGAGCTAAAGATTTTTTATGGTATCCATATACAAAGATTTTTTGCCCTCTAGGTGACTTCTCATGCAGAGACAAATGCTAAGCCAACAAATACTTTGAGTGCTCTTTACATTAAATACTGCATACTCACTATACTAGGTGCTGTCATATATCAGCTATTTTGAGAAATCTTACAGCATTCAAAGGTGATATTGTAAGATATAATCTTACATATTTTATCTGCCAGACTCTCTGCTGTAGATTGCTTTATAATCCCTTTATGTCTTGATATATAGAGAAGCACCAGAAATGTGATTTTGAATTTGTGTTATTCTATTCATGTGGAAAATTATAGTGTAGTATTATATGAGGATATGTGATATCTTTCATTTTAGGTATGATAGTACTGATAAAAAAACCCCAAACAGAATGCTAGAGGAACAGAACTGGAAGTTTTATGCGAATGGTATAGTACAAAACATTTTGCTTTGGGCTGCCTTTTTCCAGTGTCTTGATGCATTAAGAAGAAACTCTTGTTCTGAGTTAACTGACTGTTTAAAAATCTTCTGTTCTACCGTGTAAATTTATTTCAAAGGAATTTTTAAAGGAAGAGAGCTATTTCTAACTTTTCCTGAAGTTCATGCTTTAGGATGTATCCAAAACTTTCCTTCTCAAGCTAGAGCAATATGGAAAGCTCTTTAGAAAACAAACCCAAATATGTCATCTGCACTAAAGAGGTCAACTGTTAAGGTTTCAACATTGATAGTTAAATGTCATCTACAATGTGTTTCAGTCATTTAAGTGAAGGAATTTGTTTACATGCGTGGATTCAAGTCTTGTAGAAAAGTTGTTTTTCACTCTTTCCTTCTCATCAGTTAAAATATAATGGCATATGCTGATGCCTGGGGTAAACAGATTCTTGAATGAAATGAATGTCTATTAGTGCATCTCACTGAAATGTAATATAAAAATATTTTCACTAATATTTACCATTTTGCAAAAAACTGGAAATTCATATCTGTATTTGGAGGAATTTTTGATAATATCATATACCTCCTTGTTTCAATTAATTTGACCTTGAACACTTCCAGAGATGGGACATCCACAACTTTTCCACTGTTCCAGTGCCTCACCACCCTCATAGCAAAGAATTTCTCCCTAATATCCATGTAAACCTGAACTCTTTGATGCCAATCGCCCTTGTCCTGTCACTACACACTGTTGTTAATAGTCTTCCTCCATCTTTCCTGTAGAGTCTGTTCGAGTAGTGGAAGGCCATAATTAGGTCACCCCACAGCCTTCAGTTTTCCAGGCTGAAAACCCAATTCTCTCAGCCTTTTCTCACAGAAGAGGTGCTCCATCCTCCTGATCAACTTTGTGGCCCTCCAAGAGCTGATGCCCTTCCTGTGCTGGGGATCCCGGAGTTGGAGGCAGTGTTCCAGGTGTGGTCTCACCAGAGGGGAGCAGAGGGTTGGAATCCCCTCCTTCACCCTGCTGGCCATGCTGCTTTTGATGTAGTCCAGGACAGACTCGGCTTTCTGGGCTGCGAGGGCACATTGCTGGGTCATGTCCAGCCTCTCATCCACCAGCACTGCCAAGTCCTTCTTGTCAGGGCAGCTCTCAATCTGTTCATTCTGTTCAGCCTGTGTTGTTACTGAGAGTTGCCTTGACCCAGGTGTAGAGCCTTGCACTTTGTCTTGTTAAACCTCATGAGATTTCCAAAGGCCCACTTCTCAAGGTTGTCCAGGTCCCTCTGGATGGCACGCTGTTCTTCAGGTGTGTCAACAGCACCACTCCTGCAAATTTGTTGAGGGTGCACTCAATCTCTTCATTTATGCCTTTAATGAAGATATTTATAAGCAGTGGTCCCAAAATGGACCCCTGAGGGACACCACTTGTCACCGATATCTATTGGAATTCTGAGTTGTTGGCCACTACCCTCAGGATGTTGCTGTCCAGCCAATTCCCTATCCACCTAACAGCCCACCCATTGAATCCATCTCTATCCAATGCAGAGAGAAAGATGTAGTAGAGGATGGTGTCAAAGGCTTTACAGAAGTCCAGATAAATGACATCTCTAGCTCTTCTCTTGTCCTCTTATGTCACTCCATCATAGAAGGCCACTAGGTTTGTCAGACAGGACTTGAGCTTGGTGAAGGCATGGCCTGAATCACTTGTCTGTCCTCCATGTGCCTTTAGCACAGCTTCATGACCTTCCCAGGCACAGAGGTGAGGCTGATGGGTTGGTAGTTTCCAGGGTCCTCCTTCATACCCTTTTCAAAGATGGCCACTGTTTCCCTTTTTTCAGTCACCTGGGACTTCACCTGACTGCCATGACTTTTTGAATATCATGGAGAGTGGCTTGGCAACTGCATCAGCCAATTCCCTTAGGATACTTCCCTAGTCCCCACCCTGCTGTTCATCCACTTGAGATGTGTAGGAAGTCGCCATTGAAGATAGAGGCTAAAAAGTTGTTGAGTATCTCAGCTTTCTCTTTGTCCATTGTTGCCAGCTTGACAACATCGTTTATCAGGGGTTGCACCTTTTTTGGCCTTCCTTTTCTGGATCACATACCTGTAGAAGCCTTTCTTGTTATTCTTTCTGTCCCTTGCCAGGTTCAGTTCCGGCTTCACCTGGGCCTTCCTCACTGCGTCCCTATACAATGTAACTTCATGTCTGTACTCTTCCCACCTTACCTGTCCTTGTTTCCACTGCCTGTGCATCTGCTTCTTTTGCTTTAGCTTGACCAGCAGTTCCCTACTCAGCTATGCTGGTCTCCCGCTTTCCTTGCTTGACTTCTTGCTCCTGGAATTGATAGTCTTGTTCTCTATGGATGACTTCCTTAAAAATCTGACATCTTTTTTCCATTCCCTTGTCCCCTCGGGCAGTCTCTCCAGGGACCCTATTGACTAGCTAATTGAAGACCTGGAAGTCTTAAGAACCTTAAAGTTCAGGCGCCTAACTTTACTCCTTACCTGACCCATATCCCTCAGGACTGTGAACTCCACCAATGTATGATCACTGCAGCCCAGGTTGCCTCTGATCTTGATGTCCCTGATTAGCTCATTTACATTGATGATCATCAGATCCAACATCACATCCCCTCTGGTAGGACTATCTATCACCTGGCTTAAGAAGCTACCCTCCGTGCATTCCAGCAGTCCCCTGGGTTGCCTACGGCTAGCTGTGATAATTTCCCAGCAGATGTCAGAATGGTTGAAGGCCCCCAGTAGGACGAGAGCCTGCGAGTGTGATGCCTCCTGGAACTGGAGCAAGAAGGCTCCATCAATAGAGTCCCCTTGATCAGGCAGCTGTAGTAGACACCAACCATGAGGTTCCGTTTGATGCCTCAGTCTCTGATTGTTACGCACAGGCTTTAGATCTGCTCATGGCTGCTCTTCAGAGACAATTCTTCATAMTAAATCCACCTCTTGATGTAGAGGGCAACTCTTAACACCTCTCCTTCCTTTCCTGTCTCCTCTGAACAGCTTCTAACCATCAATAGTTGCACTTCAGTCATGAGATTTGTCCCACCAAGTTTTCATAATGGCAACAAGGTCATAGCTTTCTAGCAGCACGAGCTTCCAGCTCCTGTTTGTTGCCCATGCTGCATGCTTTGGTGTAAAGACACTCAGTTGGGCTGTCTGGTGTGTTGCCTTCCTAGAGGAACACCCCGAATTCCTTTGAGATATTTTCCTGATGGCTTCTGTTACCTCAGGAGTCCTCGACTTGTCCCCATTAAGTCATCACATCTTGTATATCTTTTGTATGAGGTGTCATTATTTGTTAAAGATGCTATGATTCTTCTTAAATGATAGGTGAAGAATTGAAATATGACGGCATCATGTTTCACTGGCTGAATTTTAATAGATGTAGAAACATGAGGCCATGTGGCAGTGGCGCTTGGTGATATGGTTTAGTGGTGAACACATCAGTACAAGGTTGATGGTTGGACTTGATGATCTTAGAGGTCTTTTCCAACATTAAGAGTTCTGTGATCCTGTGACTCTATGCTCAACATTTAAATTCTAGTGAAGAAAGTCCTTCTCTTTGGGGCCTTTTATCAGAACAAATTCAATTTTAGGCATATGCTTAATCTCTCTTCTGCAGAGAAATATTTTTAAACAGATTTTCTAGAATTAAATTCTAGGGTTTAATTGTTTATAGTGTATCACTCTGCACATGAAAGCTTTTATATTCAAAGAGACATAAAGAAATTAATCAATTTTGATATCTTTTTTTAGCCATTCTCAAGCTACAAGGACTCCTTGGGCCAGGCAGTACTATTAAATGAGAGAAATACCATACAAACATGGATGTACTGCTGTTAAAGGCAGCATATTTTTTTCAGAATATGTCTGTGGAATATCTCTATGCTTCAGAGACATTTCAATTATTTTGTTTGGAAGTACACCAAGTTCAGGCAGACTTGTTATCTCTAGACATGCCAACTACACGGATCCACTGATCCTCACTTGCAGGAGGGTTATCAGACTGGCTCAGYCCTGTGGGAACCCCAGGTCCAGGCTACTTCTCTGCTCAAGCTAATAAACCCTGCTGCTGGAGTACTTGGGGTCAGAGCAAGGAGCCTCACTGAGGTTTCAGAGCAACCGTGCTGAGCACAGTGAAGAAAGTGCTGAGCCACAGTTAATAAGCTCAGCTGACCCTGAACTAACTCATTATGGAGAACTGAAAAGTTTCTGCAGTGACCTCCATACCTTCGTCATTTGGGGTCAGGAGTATTCCAACTCACTGAATAATGAAGAGCTGAATACATGCATGAGGGCTTGATTTTCTGTTGTATTTTCCTTTTAATACTCTAAGTCATATTTTGGAGTTCTTTACAGAAATCGTAGTGTCTGAAATTACCTTTTTTCAGACTTTATTTATTTTCTCTCTCTTTTTTTTTTTAAATTTCTCACCTAAGAAGCAATTTCTTTTGTTTGTTTGTTTGTTTGTTTGTTCTGCTTTAGTCCAACAAGTTGAAATAATGCTAAGGAGCCCAGTGCAACAAACATAAAAATTCCCCATTTCTCACTTAAAAGTGGTAGTCCAAATTAAAAATGTGGATATTCATCACTTGTTATATATCTATTAGTTTTGTTTGTGTTAATTTCCTGTCACTGGTCCTAAGCTGTTATTTTCAGAACAGCATGAAATTGTTTTCCAAGTTCTGAGTTCAAATCTTCACTTACAAATATGACGCCATAATTCAATACAATCTCCTCTGCTAATGACCTAATCTGATTTGGAACAAAGGGTCTTTTAGAAAAATTCTCAGATCAGCATACATACCTTGCTGCTCTAATAGGTAGTGTCATGGGTGCTAGGAGAGGTCTTGAGCACCAGCTGACACCGAAAAAAAGGGCAAAGAGACTGCAAGTGAAAGGAAATAAAAGTTTTTTGAAGGAAAGAAAATAACAAAGAGAAGTAATGGTTTCTGTCTCTTCAAATTACCAGTAGCGTGGGTTTGCTGCAGGTAGGTTTTTGCAGCTCTCACAACACATCAGCCTTACCTCAACAACTATAAGGTCAGCTTACCCCAGGATCACCTTGCACCAGACTCTACCTTCTGCAGCAAAGAGCATTTCCCTTTGGATGTTTTAGTCCTCACAAAATCATCAGCCAAACTTTGTTTTCAGAATGTAGAACCTTCATCGAAGATTTGGTACAGATGTGCACTGATTCAATTTCTTACCTTTTTACGACAACTTATGAAAAACTTGTTTTCATTCTTTCCCTGTCCCTCAAAGAAACTGAAAACTAGATACAAACATGTATAACAAGAATAAATTCTGAAGCTCCCCATCCTCTTCATTACTCTTCTTCCTTCACAGTTTTGGAGCAGATTTTAAAATGTACTGTGACAAGGTTTATTTTTAGCTTTATGGATCAAATGATTTATCCTACATCCTTCAATATGTTTAAATTGTTCATATTGGACTGATAACAGTAGATACACACGCAGGAACATGTTTTAAGCTAATTTACCTGTCACGTAAGTGAGTGACTTGAAAATTCTGTCACAAGGTTTGAAAAACATTGTTACCATGAGCCTACCAAAGAATAGGTATACATGGAAAGTTTTCAAAAGCTTACAATTACCATGCCTTCTACCATTACCCTGTGTGCTAGTAAAGTTTCCCTCCAATATTCAGAATGATTTCAAGGCTGAGATATCAGAGCTATAACTTCAGTCTTTTGTCTACATATATATGAGGCACATACTTTTGTCCTTTGGACATTCTTCCTGTAACTAGTAAATGTTGGACATATGCCTGGGCATCCATACCAATTATCAGATCAAAGCAGACTAAACTAACTACAAATAAAACTACAAATAAAATGATGAGAAAATCTAAGAACTTGTCAGTCCAAGTCTGAGATGCTCAATTCAGTAATCATGATCTATATACTAATGTGTGCTGACAGAATTTAGCAACAACAACAACAAACTAACCAAAAAAACAACCAAAACAATCCCTTTCTTTCTGTTAAAGGGAATGTCACAAGGGAATGAGAAACTTTTGATTGAGTTTTTAAATATTGCCTTTGATTCTTTTAATTCTGTAGCAAATAGGTCACTGTCTGATTAAGCCTTGTTAACAACTTCCTGTCCAGGGACTGGAAATTAGTATGTGAAATAAGAGTTGAAAAAAAATACCAGGTATTTTATAGCTATAACTTTTAGGCAGAAAAAGAATGCAAAGAATTAAAAGAAATTATGTAGACCAAGGCAGTGCTTTTAGAATACGTTATGTCAAAATGTTATGAATTGTTTTATTAAAATAGACATTTTAATATACTTACAAAAATGGCAATGTAATTTTCCTCTAACATAGCTCTTCTTTTCTCTCATTATGTTTTTTCATTCGTTGCTCTCACCCATTGCATCTGCCACCTTAACCTCTGCCAGTAGCCCTTTTTCTGACGTAGCGTCTGGGGAAGCCAGCGATGTTGGTAAAGCAGGGCTACATGAGCGGATGAGAGAGGCATCAATATCTGCTGAAAGGATTGCTTTGAAACACAGTCTTTGTTTGATAGCTGCTTTTCCCTGAGGGAGAATAGGATATAGGATCTCTTTGCATAATTTCCTTCTCCCTTTCACATGTTGGTGGGGACAGACAAATGTGAAAGCTACATTTCTTCTTTGGTACTTTGCTCCATTGCTGCTTCTTTTTTACAAAAAAAAAAACCAAACCAAAGCAAAACCTGTTCCATCCTAAGAGCCACAGCTTTTCTGTGAATTAGTTAATTACGATAAAATTTCCAAAGGTGTTCAACAAAGTAGGCTATGTCTGCTCCCATTGAAGTCAGTGATTAACTTACTATGGAAATTTATGAGAATAATCATAAGCCATTGTTTAGAGATTTTGAAAAATCCTATTCTGTTGCAATCCCAAGAAACTACAAGCTCCTGTTAATAAGGTCTAATAGGAGCACAAATATTAAAAGTGTTTGTCTGTTTTCTCTTTCCATCCATATTCATATAACTCAACACTGGAAAACATACAGAAATTTATTCCCCATATGGCATTGCAGCAATGAAGTTTAGTATTTTTTTTCTCACTAGTCTGACATGAAGTTGGCTTTCCCTGGGTAAAAAAAGAAAAGATCATTTGGAATGACAAATCCAGAATTAGACCCAGTGAAAGATCACAAGAATGGGATTTGGGCATGGCTGCATTCATATGGATAATGTGACATTAACAGGAAATAGTTTTACCTACATCAATCAATGACAATTTCGGAAAGTAAAGACAGCCCATTAAGTAGTTAACTCTTTGTGAACACAAATATTATCCTAGTCTGTTGTAACAGAGTATTAGGGGTAGCTATGAAAAAGGCATATTGAATCACGGAGTTAATTTCAGTGCTAATCCAGTATTCTTAGTGTAATAACCAAACTGCAATTACACTATTTGATAGTTTTTGCAAGGAACTTTGGAAATTGAAACAGTTTTCATATTTTAGAACTGGATTGAAAGTCATACTTAGTCAAAATATAGTCTAAGGAAAAAAACCCTTCTGCTTAAGGAGATGCTTTATTCCAATAGTATTTTCTTCCATTAGATGTTTCTGTTCACAAAAGAAAACCCCACAAGCAAAGAAGCAAAAATGTATATATTTCAGATGGAGGCAAAAGCTCTGTCAGAACAAAAAAATATTTTTTCCTCTTGACRTTACTATTGATATTTAGTGCTATTGCATGTAATTCTTAGTCACCAAACAGGAACCAAAGTTTTCAAAAACGTGAATAGAAACTGACTAATTTTTCCCCCATGGTGAGTTTTAGTAAATGTAAATGTTATACAATATATTTTAATTTGAAACAGGAATATACACATTTCCAGGCACCATTGGATGGCACAGGGAATATTGGCAAAAATAAAAAAAACTATAGTGGTGTGAACTGAGAGTAATTTCAGAACTCTGGTGAAAGTAAAAGTATGTGGAAAAGATTTTAGCATAAAATATTTTAGCTTTTCCATCTCTTGTAATTCTATTAGATTTTTGATAGTTAAATTCCTATTTATTGATACTGGTTATTTCTTTTCAGATTTAGATGTGTACATGCAGACAAATGAATAAGAAAGATAAGAAGATATGACTCAAACTCAGATTATCACACATGCTTGCAGCATTTGAAGTATTTCTGTTAAAAACCACCCCATCCCATCCAGGCTCCCCTGCCAAGCAAATTTAGGACCAAACTCTAGTTTTATGTGCAAGTTTGTGGAATCTTTGCTGTCTCTCTTAGCAGCAGAAAATGCCATATGATTGAGACAATATTTTGTTGKTTTTGGGATAAATTCTAGAATTAAAAAACTTGAAATGTTTATAACAGAAATTAMAGCCAAGAGAGGATACTTAACAAAATGACTAAAAGAGAAAACAAAAAAGGAAATTAGCTYTTAACACCAGAAGAGTGTATCAGATATTTGTGATAGCCGGTAATAAAGGTCTCCTTTGCAATAGCAGAGGATGGAATCTGTGTGTCAGCGCTTTTCATCTGAGTTACCATGTGGTTTTCAACTCACTTCTTTCAGACTTCAGGGACCTTGAGATTGCCAGTGGAGGTTCAGACATAAAATGATTTCTAGTCTAGCTATCCAGAGATAACAAACCTGCACCTTTTAATGAYGTCTTGTGTATATTTAAGAGCTTCCCTGGCACATTCCTCACTCCCAGAAGTCCTAATACCTCAAGCTTTTCATTAGTTTGCATCCAACTCAAGTCCCTAAGACTGCTAAAAAGTCTATTAGATTTTTCCTTGTACATTTTGACAACCAGGATCATACCAATTACAGGTACATGCATATGTATGTACTCAAATACATACAATTAATGAAGTGTTTACTTGGTTATAATTCGTTACTTAGTGAAARAAAATCTGAATAACAACTGAATAGGAGAATAAATACTAAAATGGCATTTTGGACAAATAACTTGAGAAGAAACAGACACATAAGAATGGAAAGAAGGAAGACTGGGGAGCATCAAAATCAAAAAAGACAGAAGAAAAAAATTATCAGATTCCTTCTCTATGCCAATCTATCTTTCTAATTACTCTCAGCCAATGGCCAATATACCCATTATACCTGAGAAGGAATAATTTCTTGCAGCGATGTGTAGCCTAAGGAGTGCTGGGCTGAAGCCACTCTGTGGAAGAAGCCACAGGGGTGCTGGAGAACCAGCAGCATGTGGACTGCAGAAAGGGCCACCAGACTGATTGGCTGTGACAGTRGGAGGAAACACAAGTATATTAAAGGAGAGGATTATGCCTCTCTATGTATGTCTTGTTAGACCAGAACTAGAGTGTTGCATCCAGTTTGGTGCCCTACTGTATGTGTGGTTCGTGATGGACCACACAAGTGCAAAAGGCCATGATCAAAAGCTGAACAAGAGAAAATTGTACTGGATATAAGTTTTAACAATTCCACTGAGAGGACAGTATAGCAGTGGATAGGTGTTCTCAAAGAAGATGTGTAATTCCCATCATTGGAGTTTTTTGTGATCTGACTTGATAAGGCCTTGAGCACCCTGGTCTGATCCCACCGCTTGAACAGGGGGTCAGGCAATGCAATCTCTTGAATTCTCTCAACATGAGTTATCCCATGATCTTACATGCACTGCTGTTGCTCAAAGCCTTCAGATTTAATCAGTAACAYATGCTGTTTAAAATCAATAACCCATGAGCCAAAGTATCAACTCAAATTGGTATTCAATACTGAAGCAAATTTTGGTACTTTATTAAATATCCAGTCAAAGGAAGACTGCACTATTCTGTTAGGTCAATAACTTCAGTGGATCAATAAAACCCATGGGGTCAAATTCATGCCTAAATTTATTCTATTGATTTTGGAGATTTACCACTGGAAATACTACATCAAGTATTTTCTGTAAGTATTCACTGATTCATAGGGAGAAAAGAAACTCCATAACTGAAAAAAAGAGAATAAACTTGCTTGTAGAAGAGTTTCTTCCATAACCCAGGMAATTGGTGCTGGGTATGAGACTTAAAATACTTGTTTGTATAGCCAGCATATGCTTTCATTTTACATAAATAATTATGAAAGTTTTCCCTATCTTCATATATCTCTAATCTTTACACAGTGTTGAGGAGTACATCTGGTGCAGGTAGTTCTGTTTGAGATGCAGTTTGAGATGCWGTTTGAACTCTGGGTGGGAGACTGAGAAAAGAGGCCATGAACTGCCAACCTTTGGTTAACAAAAGGCACGAAAACCAGTGGTGCCAGCCAGGTAGATGGATGCAGGGAGACACAGCAGGAGCAGAGGACTCAGGAGGAAGAACRAGACTTTAATATGCTTAGAGTGGGAAGGTGTGAAAGCCCAGAGTTCCCTTTGTTGGGGGTCCCTCCTTGGAGGCACCAGCTCAGGCTGTTTCTGTGTTCCTGCACCATCAATAAATTGTTTTCTAGAACAAATCTTCTGAAACTCTGCTTTGGGAAACCTGGGGTTGATCTGGTCAGGAAACCCAATCAGACTGGGGTGTGCGGGGACTCAAGCAGGRACCCCTCGCTCGGGTCATTGGAGCCGCCTGCTGTGAAGGAGCTTTGGCCCCCTCAGTGGAAGTTTGTGGTGTTGGGAGTGTGACTGACAGAGAGCCTTGTGAATGGTCAGACTGGGAAGTTTCCTTAAAAATAATTGTATTAAAACCTTAACTTCAATAATATTTTTGAAGAAATTGATGACAAACTTTCCAAGTATAAGTGTGGAGTTATTTTCATGACCATAGAACATCACAAATAGAGTACAGTTCAATTTATAATTTAGGTTGTGCTTTTTAGTTAAATTATTGTAATAGGAAATTATTAAATAGAAAATTAGGCACATAAATCACCATATGAACTGCGAAGCATGAATTGGTACAAAATTAATTTATATTTACTTTTAAGATTTGGCAATATTTCTTCTGTCATAATTTATTTAATCTATAGATCTCAATGGTGGAAATCACCTGTGAGTAAAGAATATCAGCAAAAAACTTCAGAATAGTTTTTCCAAGACTTATGTCCAGTGTAGGATTGTGAAATACTTTACACAAACCTGGAATAATTTTTCTTTGCTCATGAGTCARAATATTACAAATTGTGAATTATTTTCTCATGCTATCAGAGTCATCCTCTGATTTGGACTAGTTCTTGTTACTCTCCTGTTTTAGAATCCAGAGACAGAGGTAGATTTATACATCTAATTTTATTTAGATCAATTCCACATGTATTCACAAAGTTCTTTCAGTCCCAGCACTTTCCAAAAACCTTCAGAGGTGCATTCTGCATTTGCAAGGTTATGAGTTTAATGAAGTTTATTGAAAACAGTGTGCTTATATCTGTTTCTTTCAAAGTCTAGAAAAAGAAGTATTGGCAGATAGTAAAACGTATCGTAGAATACTTTCTCCAATGTAAAAAATTTACATTCAAAAATACCTGCAGTTTAGCAAGACTTGCACTGTGACATGCTTTTCATAAATTTTCACATACCTTCTTTCAAGAATATTTTTTAAAGTTTATTATGATTTATTAAATTTTAAGGAAAGTTACATGACGACTGACTTGAGTCACTTCAGGGTATACATGAAGCACATAGTGCTTCTGTATGGTTCTGGCAGAACAATTAAAAAAATTCTTGTTTTCCTAACCGTTCAGATTTTTACACACATTAAGAAGATTGTCTGAATTTAAGAAATTAAATATTTAAGTACTTTATATGCTTAATATAAGATGAATGTAGTTGTATCTTATCTTGTTTACCAGCCATGGTTCAGTTATCCTAAATCCAGTTCCAACACACTGAAATTACTTGAATTCACGGGGAATTCCTAAAACTTTCAGCCAGTGTGACCAGCCTGATCCATTCTTATCTGTGATGTCCAGCAGTTATTTTGAAACATTAATGGAGAAGGATCATATGGTGGCATCAGAAAAACCATGTAAATTCATCTGTTTCAGTGCTTCTAGAATGGAAGCAGGAAAAGGAATACTAATATTTGTAAAAAAAAAAATTAAAAGAGCATCAAAATGAGTCTGGGATGCAGCCTGCTAAACAATTGATAAAATGTCCAGTGGGTGGCTAGACAAGTGTTTTCTATACATTTCCTTCCCTCCTAAGCATTGCTGAGGGCAAGTCCTCAATCCTCTAGAGAAAATTGAAGATCTTTGTTAAAAATTCATGGGATCCAACAGTCTTTGATGCCTTCAGGCCTATCACTTAGAATTCAATGGGCAATATCTTTCAATGTAGTTGTTTCTGTCTTTCAGTGCAATAATGGTTTGTCATGCAAGTATAAGACCATAAATAATTATACAGAATGAGATGAAGTATTATTAAAAGCATTGGACCTCCAGAGTTGAAATCATAATATGAAATGTTGACACTATGAAACACAACATTTTGTTAAATCTTAAGGTGGTACTCAGGAGTGATAATACTGCATGGCTCACTGCTGAGCTGTCACATTAATAAAGCACATTAAAAAGATGGTGCTCTTCCACACCTCTTCCCTGAAAAAGTAAAATTTAGTTACTTTTCTTAGGACTGCTATATTTACTTATTTTAAAAGTTGGTTATCCCTAAAGGGAATATTTTATAGCAAATTGTTTTATACTGTAATCATGAGGAGCTTATGTCAACCATTTGTAATGTCATAAAGATATCCATTATGAATAATCAGGTATTTGAAAGCAAATTTAATATCCTAGAAAGTAGAGCACTACTGATATTCAAATGTTAATATGACTTTGAAAGGAAAAACCTATGCTGATTTTGTTATGAATTATTATTGATCTGTGTTGTTTTCTGACAAGATTATTAATTACTTTACTCTGGTCTTTATAAAACAAATCACAAAGATCTAACCCAAAAAGGAAACCAAGGGGACTGCAGATTTATTGTTAGTCTTCTTACTTCCACCAAAACAATCTCTAGAGATTTCAATTTAAGGCTAATTCTTCTTATCTTTTCCAAAGCTTGCCTATATTACCACATATTGTAATTAGCCTAAGAGATAGTACCTGCTACATGCAGCTTCTTTTGTTCTTTCAGGATTACAGTTAACAGCATTCAGCTAAATCCTCTCATCTTTGAACAAATGTGCTAAATGAAGGAGAGATGCTTTCCCCCAAATGTAGTCACCTACATAGGAGGCAACTATAATTTGTATGGCTGTGTGCCCAGAGTCCAAACAGGAGGTGGGAGGACAGGAACTCTTAATTGCAGTTCTCTTTAGGTCTGTAGCTAATTTTCTTGTTCTGGAGCATGTGGTTATACTCACATAGTCATTTACATGCACATAAAGCTAGGGGACAATATTTGTTGGTTTTGTTTGCCCTTTATGGATCTGCATGATACCGTTCCAGTTGAGCACCTACAATTCAGACATTGCTTCTGAGTCTGAACCTGCAGGTTTGTAATACTAAGAATTTACATAAACCCTTACAACAATGGCATTGCAGTATCTAAAATTCATTGTTTGATCTTATCTATGTCTGAAAGAACCAGAGTGAAGTTTCTAGGCAATACAGAAATTATGTTGTYTCTAAATGCTAGTTCACGTGACTTGTCATTTGAGCATCTCCCTACTGCTAGTCACAAACTAAGGATAAGAGCCTGTGGGTTTTCAAACAAGGGTTTCTAAAGAATCGATGCCTAGGTTTTTCCTTCAGTTAAAGTTCTCAAACTGAGCAAGAACTGTATTTTCAGAATATTTAATGCACGTATATTAATCTCAAAATAAAAGCAGATGTGTTATTGAATTCAGAAGCCAGAAACCAGGGCTACTTTCTCCTAGGTCAGTGCCCCTAAGTTCCACAACACAGAATGGTAACTCATCTGCCTTTTATTATTTCCCCGTAAATCTGWTAATGATGGCATAAGAGAGCTTCACAAAGAAGTAGAAAGACTGCTACTTTGTTTTCTCTGTATCCTTCTCAGACTGCTCTCACCAGGAGCTGCAGTAGCAGSTCTGAAGAACATGAACAGAAAGCAAAGACTGTTTCTCCTACACTGGGGGWGGCGGAGGGGAAGTGCAACCACATGGTCACAAAACTATAATGTGAACAGCAGGCAGACCTTTCTGCTGCTTCTAGTCTGCCTAGCTTGTCCTGGATGCAGTGTTGTTACGGATGTGCAGAGATTACTCTGTTCTCAACAGTGGTGGCAGCTCAAGATCCTYTGATATCTCTCTGATATCTCCCCARCTCAGGGCAACATCACGGCAGAAGTCCAACAGGGTAAAAAGGTTTAAGGTTTAGCTCCTGAAACTGTGCATTGTGCATGAAAATCCAAATGTAGGTGTCTGAGTAATGCAAAAGTAGATATCAAAATGAAATTGATAAATACATATAAAAATGCATTTGTGTGACTCTGGTCTAGTTTCATTTCGTGTACCAAAGCTGATCCTCAAGGTCTGACCCCAAATTTTTCATGCTGTTGCCACAATAGTAACACTATTTCATTGCAGTTTCAACACAGCCTTCATGGAAGGCTGTAGCATTTTAAGTCTGCTAGTCATATATCAAAAAGCCAATTATTAACAAGAGATCCAGTAAATGTCACCTGAGCTGATCTTTCTTCATGTATTCTGAATACAAAGCAATTGGGAACTGTGAAGAATTTGCTAACACTTTTGAATTTTTAATGATAATGACTGTAGCAAGTACCAATTTCACATTCCCTTTTTTCCTTTAGGAAACTATTATTATAAGAAAAACTGAAGATGTCAGAAAGCAATGAGTATATTTTAAGGCCAAAGAGCACTTAAAATATCGTTTATGTCACATTGTGGTGATTTAGATTAAAACGAGAAAAACAAGAATAACCTTTTAGAGTTATGTTCACTCAGAACTTTTCACTTAGTCTTTTGTCTATACATAGCCGCAAGAATCAAAACATTTTTGAAGTTATGTTTTCATGTTCAACTGCATCTAAGTCAAATACAAAACAATGGTATGGTTCATAGATAATCTTAAAGAATCGATATTTTTGCTACCTACAAATGCGATTTTTATCAGAAATTTGCAATAATTTTCATTTTACAAATATGTTTTTTAACTACGTTTTTCAGGGTTCTTGTTAGTTTGACAGAAAAAAAATAATATTGTTGCCTTATTCTTGCCTAAAAGAAAAGCTAATAAATAGATTTATCTTGGTATTGGTGTTTTAGAATTMAAACAAAATAAATTTGTGTGTATTTTGAAGAGGAAGAATAAAATTAATTGTCCAAAATGTAGTGACCATCACCAGATGAATTAAAACTGTATTTATTCTTTTCTATGAGTCTGATTTTATGATGTTTTTCCAATGCACTTCAAATATAAATTCCAAACCTATTCACTCAGAAGTGTCTTCATATTTTATGTATTAGGTTTTCGTGTTTCCTTTCCTGTTATCTCTCTCACATTCAAGAACCCTGGGTTTTGATGGCCAGGCATGCCAAATGCCATATTAATCACTATGTATTGTAGCTGACTTCAAATTAATCATTATCTTTCATCTTAATTTCTCTTTATAATTCAGACTATTTTTCTGCATTCAAAATTATACATTTTAAATTTATTAAGCTACTCTAAGGTCTATTAAAAGTATCTCAGACYGTTCTGATGAAGTGTAACATTCAGAGAGGCTGTGATTCACCAGCTCACACAGATAAATGGTTTTCAAGGGGTCTTAGGACATAGAAGGACCTATGGTAGATTTTATATTACTGCAGAATTTGTTTCATTGTCATTACCAGACACTTCAAAGAGATTTAATTGCATATTTTCACATTTCATGTGTTTTCAGAGCTATTTCCAGCACCAGTATTTCTCCTGTTATGTCAAAAATAAAATATAAGCTATGAATATCATTTCATTACTGCTTGCTGTCRAGAAAATCAATGGTACATGACTCCTTTTGACTTTGGTAAAACTGAAAAAGCTCTTTTTTTTTAACCATATCCTCTATTTAAGTAGTATGAATAATGTTTTCATCTGAAATTATTTTTGAAGAAGAAAAGCATATGAAATATATCAGAATGATTTGTTTTGGTGATAGCAGCAGTTACTAAGGTGACATTTTAGGTGTGAAAGGCTCATTCTCATTTCTTGCCTTAACTCCAAAGAAAATGGAGGAAGAGAAAGGAAGTGACTGTAAAAGGCTTGTTTGCAACTGGAAGACTTCTGAGGATGTGTTTTGGGGTGAAGGGAAAGGAAGAGAAGGGTGGGAGCAGGGATTTATTTTAATTAGCTACCCTGGTTATTTTTTTAGAGCCATAAAGAAAATATCTGTTTTCTAATTATTATCCACTCTGTGATCTTAAGGAGTCAATTGTAGTTCTAGAAGGCAACACAAAGTTAACTCTTTGGTCCATTTTCATGATACTTAGTCTCTCCAGAAATGCTGTTTTATTGTATTTCTCTCTCTATTTCATTCTTTCCCGCTTACCATTGTCCCTRTTCTACAATGTGCTAAGGAACAGAATAGGCTGACAGATCAAAGTTTTGGCAGTTGCATGAGCTAAATGGGGAACTGATCCAAATCAAGCCTAAAACCAATGAATGAAACAGAAGTAATCTGGACTTGTTCCCTCATCTCATCCATTAATTCTTTGCACTGAGAGCTGTGGCAGCACTGCTGAAGAAGAGACTTGGCCAGGTCTGGAGCTGGAGTACAAGAGCCAGCAGCAAGAGTTTCTGTTCCTGAGCATCTTTAAGCAGATATTATTAGCAAACAAGTTTGATCACTGGAGTGCGGATAGATGGAGAGAGGAGGGAGGAAATGGTTGGGAGAGGCAAAAGATGCTCCATCTTTGCCATGAGTTACACCTCTCTACAAACTACAAAACCGGTGTTATTCAGCAGGAGTCTGGTAAACYTACCTTTTCCCACAGAGACAAAGATGCTGTAAAAAAGCAATAGTATTGTGATCTTGAGAAACCTGCTTTAAGTCAGATATTTTCTTCCCCAGGGCTGGATCCTGGGATTAAACGGGTGATTTAAATCCCCTCTGATTTTGTTCCCCAATTTTCCTAACACGTGAGTGTGTTCCTATATTTTTCAAAAGCAGGGATGATTATATCTCGCTACATATTTAACATTTTGGTTCTTATTTACTGTTCAAAAGCAGATAAATTTGATATGGCTACAGTATTTTACTGTCATTTTTTAGATAAATTATATTTTCCCATTTTGAATTGTGTATGTCATATCCCTGGAAGTGTTCAAGGTCAGGTTGGACAGAACCCTGAAYAACCTAGTCTAGTGAAAGGTGTCCCTGTCCATGGCAAGGGGGTTGGAACTAGATGATCTTTAAGGTCACTTCCAACCCAGGCCATTCTGTGATTTCATAATTACATGATTTTCCCCCAAACACAATCACATCTAATGCAATTCCTCGTTCTTTGCCTATTATCTTCAAAAAAAAAAAAAAAAAATCCCCAAAAGGTAACTTTCCTCAGAGAAATCATTAAAAAGTTACTGAAGCTGAATGTACCYCTCAAATTTAGTTCAAAACAACAACATTTCTTTCTCAGAAACAACTTAATTGAGTTCTCTTTACTTGTAGAAATCAGTTGGGTCAAGCAATCTGCATGTACTTATGCTGAAAATACAAATAAAGGTTAGATTCAGTGCACGTATTCATCCTCGCAGACTGTTTCCTGACCCCTTCAAGAAATGAAATCTTTCACCTCAAGCAAGTACCTTTGAATTGTAATTACTAGGAAAAATTAAGCATTATTATTTGAAATCACAAAAGATATGTCAGTTTCTATTCAAACTGAATTGTGGTATGATGACCATATTGACTATCCCGGAATAAGTGACTTTTTTTTTTCATTTATTGCAACAGGAAAATTCATGTTAGAGGGAGGACAGTAAAGAAAACTGGGGTCTAAATATTTCAGCAAAAATATTAATTTATCATAATACTACCTTAATTCTATAATCTGAGGGTTTTAAGTACTGRGTATCGACTATGCAAGTGTCTGTCCACAAATGTATTCAGGATAATCCTCTGCTCTAACATATGGTGAAGTAGCAGCCTTTCAGATGATTTAAACCACTGGCTTTACAAGTAGGCAGCCAGTTGTTAGATACTTTCCTAAATGCAGCCATTTTGTGTTTAATAAAAATATTAATTTTGTAGAGGGTGTTGGGAGCAGAGCTCTGTAAACTTTCCAAGTAAATGGGATGTGTTGACACACAGAACTGAAAATAGATGAGAGGGACATTCATTTTGTTTTCAGAAGACCATTATGAATCCAATCAGAAAAAAGGCCTTCTTCTCCCCTCCTCTCAATTTATTGGCAGACTGTAGCTCCCATTCAAAGATGTGTAGGTTTCCTTGGGTCTCAGTTGTTTGTAAAGGAGGTGTATAAGGACTGCATGGTAGAGGAGTTGGACATGGCTGAGAGTGATAATGGGTAAGCCCCAATCCAGTTCAGTCCAGGTGTTCTTGGATCCTAGTGAAGCTATTCCAGGTCTACGGGGGGCAGATGGATGAAGTCGTACAGCAYTGTGCACTCAAGCACGTCAGAGGTGCGCTTGATGTAGCTAAAAAAAGATGTGGAGTCACTGAAGGTTGAGTATTACAGTACCCTGTAATAGCAGGTGGTCATCATCTCTACAGGAGATATGACCATCCTGAGAGCACAAGTGCAGCACACTAATTCCAAAACCAATGTGAATAACTGCCTGCTAAAAAGCATTAAAAGATGAAAGTTTCTACATGCTCAGTACTGCAATCAAGTTACCTCACTCCTTATTGGAGGTAAGCTGAGAAGCTACCAAAACCAGGAGTGAGACCTATATATTTCAGTGAAACAGAAGTGTGTGTGACAGACAACTCCTAGTTTAATATGAAAGCATTGACATACACATAGAAAGGAAAAAAAAAAAAAGCCAAACAAACTCTTATTTATCCTAATAAAAGTAATCTCCTAATTATGGAGTGAAGAGGGGAAAAAGAAAACCAGTTTGAGTTCAGTCTAATTTTAGGTAATGCGATGGCAAACTAAAGGAATGGAAAGCATGTAAATTCAGACCCTGGAACATTTTACTCCAGTATTTTGGCTCCATAGCATATTCGTCACTATGTTCAGATGCTGAAAGTGTAAGTCCTGAAGTGACCCTTACATACCAGCTGGACGGCTGAGGCTTATGAAGAGTTGTCTYGCAATTTCCTATTTTCTGTTTTTGCCTCTGCAATCCCCAAAAAAGTAAAGATATTCACTTTGGAGACATAACTCGTAGTACAAAGAACAATAACTTTGATTTTTTTTCTGCTGTTTTCTAAAATTTTTTAGTGCAGTCTTACGAGAGAATTATCATACAATATTGAAATAATTAAGGTGGAGATTGTATTTGTGGCAGTAATAGGAGATTTATGAGACAATTCAAGAGACTGAATTTGCCCTTGAAGTTTAGGTCATCCCATCTATGAAAAACTCGGAGAAGGCAATAAGGGTAATATGACCTTCAGAAGTCTCTTGTTGCTTTTGTAGAGGCAGAAGTCTCTCTCAGGTTTGTCCTCTTTTATATAACAGATGGTGTAGAAACTACAGATATGCTTGACTGTTTAAAATAGTCCCTAAGRTTATATCATACATGAAACACTAATTTTTGAGATTCCATTAGTTCTTTAAGAATTGCTGTAAGTCAGTGCCCAAGCCCTGACTGTAGCCAGCACCAGATGCTTCAGGGTAAGATGCAGGAGTGTCTGATTTGAACAACTGCAGAATAAAATGCTCAAAAGAAAAAAGTTTTTGGGTTTTATTGTGTTGGTTTTTTTCCCCAGCAGGAAGTTGCTCGCCAATGCTTTGCTTATCCTCTAGGGCACTGCCTCCTTATCAGCAGTAACAACAAAAGACTATCATTGTATACAGGACATACTTATCTGAGCAACAGCTGGTTTTTTTCAGGCCAAAGGGTTACATTTTTATCCAATGGAAGCACTGAGCCTTGAGMTGTCTTTGTAAGATAAAGAATTATCAAAAGACAGTGTGTTTGACTTGAAGAATTTTTAGAATCTAGAGTTCACTAATCATTGTAATCTAAAGTATGCTGCATGTAATGACCTAAGGACGTGCCAGAAGGTGTATTTCTTAATCCAAGATAGTTCTAAGACTGAGCTGCCATGAGAAAAGAGCTTTAAGGTTAGAAATCTTAAAATGTTTTTTTGCACCAGTCAGTGCTGACTGATGTACTACTGTTAGAGTTTTGGTTTTCAGACTTAAAATTATTCTAGAAAGTACTTTTTCCTCTTAGTAATTGCAAGTTACAGATAATTTGCTGTGAGAAATGCCTCATCAGTTTCTGAATATTTTCCTAAACTTCTGAGGTATGTATTGCCCTGGGACAGTGTGTTCCACACMTGTGTTATGTGACAGAGACAGTGTTTTGTACCCATTAGCTCCTGGTAATAAGCACCATTTTAAGGATCGAATATTGCAGTTAGTAACGTGAACAATTTATTATCCTACAGCTGTGGAACACATATTACCTAAACCTGGAGATGTGTTTCCTGATGTTTTGTTAATTACAACTTGAATTTTTTACAGCAACCCCTTAGGAGAAATTGAGGTAAAAGTGTAAAATTTCCCTTTAATTTCCTGAAAGAGAAGATTTTTGATGGAAATCTATTCCAGCAATTTTTGTGCTAAAGATGAATGCAAAGGAATAATTTAGAGTCAAGCTATAAAGCCATACAGTGTCTGTGGTTTTACACTGAGCATCCCTACTGCTATGGCTAACTYGGGCATTTTTCAACTTCCACTACTTCCTCCAGTTTCCCAGGTGTTTTCGGATTCCTGCCGAAACACTGATCCTGGCTAGGCTCTCATCCCTATTTTAAATCTAATCTTACCTCTAAAAGGAGCTGTTCTCAAAAAGGTGGACGTGGGATGTGTGCTTGGCAGTGAGAGGAGAGGAAAGTGGACAATGGAACTAGATTTTTGGCATTTGTCTACAATTTTATCCAATGAAGCTGACTGCAAAATTGTAGTATCTACTACTTCAGTCCTTCTCATCCTCTCCCTGGTGCCAGGACACCTGTTCACAAAGTAAACCAAGACAAGAGATGTTCCGGGGCTCTGGATCTATCCCTAAATAAAATGTTTGGTTCTCTTTTCACCCTAAAGAGATTTGTTAATTCAAGTGATTATATAGCCACACAAATATATACACTGGCACAACATGGAGAGAAGCTTGACATTGGAAGTGATTCAGGAAAAAGCAAGACTATGGTCTCCTAGGAAAGAATGTCTCATACAGCCTCAGCTTCAGATGAACTAATGAATATTCATTCCCATGGGTAGTACTGCTAATTTCAGAAGACTTCAGTAGGACTGGCCACAGAGTAAGCGATTTACAGTGTAGCCCTTGGTTTCACTGCAGCACCTTATCCTTAATTATACCCCTTATACTGTGTTGCCTCACAGACAACTGTGTGCACTGTTGCCAATCTGTTGCTCATTTGCATTGGCACAATGAGCAGGGTTGGTTGTTAGTGTTTTTTCATTTTTAACATAGTTAAAGGATTTGGTCCTATGAAATGGTGGGTCTCAGAGGCTCACTAATTTCATTTGGAGTGGAGTCTGCTGAGCATCTCTCAGGGCACTCAGCCTCTTAAAGGATTAGACCATTTTGTAATGCCATCCATTTGTGTCAATATTTTATTGGTAATACAGAGATTATGCATTAGATTGTCTCTTAGCCTGATTAACCTCTGTTCTGGAAAGTGATATTGCATCTTTATTTCCTTAATAATCTAGAATTCAGTTTGTTTTACACAGCATTAAAACACACAAAATAAACACAGACACTCAAAATTCTAAGAATTAATGCTGTCTGGATATCCTACACCCATGCAATAGATGCAATGTATAAACATCTTTAAAGGTCTGCTGGAGTGAGGGTATGACAGGGTGGACAGGAGTAGAACTAGAAATTCCCTGCTGGGAGACCAGATGTGTACCCAGCATCTGAGATTCTCTGTTGCCCTACCAGATACTGTGGATAAGTCAGAAAGTCAAGTGGGGAGAATAGAAGGAGGAATACAGTTGCTGCTTATGGCTACTGCACTCTTTTGTGCAGGGAGACAAAAATTTTGATCTTGGGGAACCAGTAAGGATCATTCCTCTTCTTAAGGCTATGTTGTCAAGCACAGAAGCAGAAAAGGAAAGATGTGCAGCTATCTATTCCTACAGGCTAGTTCTTTGAAATGACAGAAGGACAAAGAGGTAACATACTATAGAATAAATTCTGTCATTGGTTCTTGCATACTGGAATAATATCTGCATTTGATGTGACACGAAATCACAGACAATCTTTTCCCATCAGGGAACACTTTCTTTTGCTTTTTTTGGTCTTAGTATTTCATTCTTATGTTTTTATTTTCCCTGTTCTTCTATCCTCCCTGATATTCCTCCCTCTTTTTCTTACAGATCAGCCCAGTAAAAAACAGCCTAGCCATGGTCAGCCCCTGGTCTTTCTTTCCCAGGCCTTCCCTTTGCAACACTGCATCCTCCAGACACCCTGCCAAGATATTACTCCTTTCCCAGCCACCACACATTCTCAGTGGAGGACCTGCCTGGTTTTCCTTTTTATTCCTTCTTCAAAACCCTTTGCCAGGAGGTACTGGAGATGTGACAGAGCTGTGACTGGCATGTGGTGACCCTGCTCAGTCTGCTCCCAGAATGACRGTGCAGCAGTACTGCCTGGAGAGAACTTCTGTGCTGAGAGTTGTGGAGTGACCTGGCCATGCAGGGGAGGCAATGAGCAGCAAGGCAGAACAAAGGGTGCGAGTTGTAGTCCACAGGGTAACTCCAGAAGCATGAAATTTGATATTGGTTCCCAAGAAGAGACAAAAGAGGTATTTCTGACTCACTTCGAGGGACAGAGTGTAGTGCAATGACTCAGGCAGCACCAGGTGGCACAAATGTGCCTCGGGGCAGTATTCCACCCTGATCAGAAGACCGTGGGAGCATTTTGTATGTGATAGAAAAGTGGAAAATATTGCAATATATTTTGGTGAGAAAAAGAATGCATCTTGATGAGCAGAAAAGTATAGATAGCAGAAAACTGGTGGACATAGCCATTTCCGAGCTTTAATCTATTTTAATAACAGAATGTAGAATAAACTGTGTATTTACTTCTAGATTTCACATTATTCACTAAGTTTCTTCATTGAGCACAGCAAATAATAGAGCAACTTCCACAGCAGACAATATAATATGATTTATAATGATTTCAAATTTTATTATAATTTTATTTTCTTGGATGATTCATTTCTAGCAGCAGTAGTGCCAGTTTATGATGCTGTTTTAAAGTAATCATRATGTCATTTTCACTATCTCTTTTGGAATGTTTGCTGTCTTAGACATATGTCTGGTGACATTTAAATGAATACACTATTTATGTGCAGTATGTACATAGGATAAAACTGTGAAACAGATTTTTAATGTGGAAATAAACACTATAATATGCCACTGATGGGAGGTATTTTCAAGGTTATATAATGCATTGATACCATCAAGGCAAACAGATTTTCAATATGGAACAATTTCATATCAGAATTTTTTCTAAAGACAGATACAGAAAATTATATGCTATACAGTGTAGACTGTTTAAAGATAAGAAAGATTTAATACTGTTACTCATAAAAATTATCTACCATATTCAGAGAAGGATTTGTGAATGCTCAGCCATGTTAAAACGCTGTCTCTTTTGAATATGAAAATGTCAGAACAGTTGAGGTACCACTAAATGCTTTTGAGCAAGCCTCGAGAAATGGTGAAGCTTTGCTGATCTTGCTTCACACGTTTGAAATTCACAGTGTCTTGAATTATGAGCCACATAATTCTTCATCTTCACTGAGACGAGTTCTCACAGAACTACACATTAACTTCAGAAGGTTTGTGCTACATGTAAACAGGTGAATTCAGAGTTAGTTCAATGGTAGGTGACTGCCTGGATGATATAAAAATATATTATATGATAAATAGAAAGCATTTCCCCTTGGCACCTGGGTTACTTATCAGGACAAGGACATCTTGGGCTGGAAAAAACATGGAATATTTCCTGCCTGGGCTGCAGGAGTCACAGGAACACGAGGTAGGTGGGAAGCACAGTGGTACCTGRGGGAGCACAGTGCAAAGGGAATATTTCACCAAGAAGGTAAAACAGCTAATAATGAAAGAGGAGTAAGATTTGTAAGGATAAATGTAGTSTTTTATTAAAGTAATTGAGAGGTAGAATAATCTTTCAAGTAGGAAAGATCACCTTTAGCTCTGAAAAAGRGTCAGAAACTTTAATATATATATTGAATGGCTCTCAGTCAAAAGAGTTGTGTCAATCAGTTGGTCAAATACGAGAAAAGGSTGATCAGCACTTCTGCAGGGGATAGGGATTTCCTTAAGGGTATTAGTTAATAATAGAATTTAAAAATATTATTCAAAACTGATTTGATGATCTGTCCATCTTTTCTTTAAATACCCACAAAAGGCTTTCTACTCCTTAAGYGTCCCCCTCCCTTTGCATCATGAAAACTTTTCCCAAGCTCACTTCCTTGTCATGCAATGCATGATGATTTTCTGAGTGTGAAAAACTCTGCTCAGTCTCCTGAACACCTTGAAAAATATTCTTATGGCCATCTCTGAGGTTAGAAAATCCATCCATGGGAAGACAGACCTCTAGTCCTCAGAGGATATTTCCAGATTTTTTTCAGGAGAAACCAGYTGTGTTTTTCAATGGATAATTTGCATTACTTTAGGCTTTTCCAGTTATTCCTAAGGGAACACTTCTTTTTCCCCTCCTTTGAGAGGCTTTTTTAATCAAAAGAAATTCCCAGAATTAGGAATAGAGGCAACCTTTCCACTCTTTCTCTCAGCCACTGTCTTTAACAAAACGTATCATAACTTGCAGAAATTACATAAAGAAATCACACAGACATATGATTCCTTGTTATTTCTAGAACTTTAGCACGATGAACTGTGCCACCATATATGTTCATTCTACATAAGGACACAAAGACACAATGTTTTGCCACTTAACACATTGAAAAAAATCCKGAGACAGAGTCACATTTGATTATACCTTCTACTTCTTTCGTTAATACATTTACAATCCACAAATTCCTTATGGCTAACTGGAACAGAATTCCATTTCCACTTTTCCAAAATAAAAACTCCTTTTCATTTAATTAATAGAATTTCTTTTTCTTTCATTGGAATGAAAGAGAGATCTTTTAATACTGTGAAAATATTTTATTTCAATGTTTTGGAAAACCAGATAAATRTTCATCAAAGTTGATTCAAAGCTTTTTTTAATTTATTTTATGCCATTTCCATGTGATGGCCCCARTATTGAAATCTTGGCTCATCTGGTCTCTGATCTCTCTTATTAACCGTTGGGTTACGGGTTTTCCTGACTTCTTTCTCTTGTTTTAGTGAGGGAATCCATCCTGGATCTAAGCAATTTTCTCACAAAAGCTTGTTAAGACCAATGGTTCTGATTTTAATGAGTTCGCATATCTGATACAGAGGTTTTGTCAACAATTTTCCCAAGAGCTGATTGTAATTTCATTCATGATTCAGATAGCTTGCAGTTGTAATAGTTCCTTGTGTCCCTTCAGCTTAGCTGTCAGGTTAAAGTGCCCTTGTCACAGCTCCTTGCTTGAGAAGAACAGTGAGATTTGCATCTCTGTCATACACTAAATTCAGCTAAAAGAGACACATAGGCAATGTGTTGTTACTGGTCTCTAGTTTGTTTACGAGAATCTCCCAAGTCTCTTTGTAAAACAGCAAATTGCACACAGTTCAAATATGCATAAAAGTAATGCATTATTTGTTTTTATTGGCCTACAAGTTCCCTCTGCATGAATGTTGCAGTAAGATTACCATGAGATAACTTCCTGAGTGCCCTTTTTACCCACCAGCTCTGGGCCAACTCAGCTGGCTACAGGCAAGAAAAGCCATTTTACTTCCAAAATGCAAACATTTTTCAAAATGTCATCCAATGCCAAAAAAAATAATTCTTGCAGAGATTGGGCAACTACTCCATTTTCAATCTCTATTACTTTAGCTATTCGTTTGGAATAGACCTATTATGGCAGGTCATATTACAATGTCAGCTATTTTAAACTCACTATATTGAAGAGTTGACAGCATTTTATTGGAAGTGTTTTCTGTAATACCTGCAAGATCCTTTATGCTGTCCTGTCCACAAATATTATTCCTTAATAAACTGCTCATTAGTGCTTTATCAATCTGTTGTTTTCAGAGCATGACATAATGTGTTGGATGTAAGCTTTGAAAAATTTTAATGCAATAGAAAACTATTAACACTTCTAAGAGTAAGAAGGATTGCTCCCTATTTCAAGTGTATAASGTAGATCTATTATAACTTCAAAAAAATTGTTGTCACTCCCTATTGTAACTTTGTAGTCGTATCATACCTTTAGGTGTAATTATAATTGTTTTAYGTACATGTTAAAAAGGAAAAGTAAATAGAAAAAAAGGATTTAATATCAAGAGAAATGATGTCATTGTGTGAATCACGTCTATTTCCATTTTATTCTTACTTACAATCCATAACAGGAAATGAGAAATGCTTCTGGGTGTCAAGTGTTGAAACCTGAGTTCAGAAACATTGTGGTAGTGAAGCAAATCAGTAGAAGTTTTTGTTAGTTGGTACACATTGACTGTTTCTACAACAAATTACAGCAGTTGAAGAGATCAAAATGTTTCACCTCCTGATACTCCCCTTCTTAGTAATCTAAAATCTACTGAAGTGATGAAATGCTGCAATTTTTTATTTGTAGTATTCAGGATCTTAGAAATTAAGCAGCTTCTATAACTTCTCTAAAAGAGGTCCTGTGAAAATATGGTGCAGAAAGTTGCCCCCAAGACCTTTCACTCATTAGACTGCAAGAGAAACATTTATCTGGCATGAAGGAGGCATAAACAACAGGATATTATCATTCAGTACTGTAAACTCTTCCATGTCCTTTGAACCTCCAAAAAAGAGAAGACACGTTGATGGCTGGAGATAATTTTACTTGTCTGCTTTGCTCACTTGGGGGTCACATGGGATTGAATTGAAGTTTAAAGACAGTGAGCTTGATCTCTGGTTTTATGCATGGCAAAAATACCCAGAGCAAATGGCCAGAATTTCTTTTTCTAGAACACTTCAATCCATGTAATGAACAGTTTTATACTCTGCAGTAAAGAAAACCTAGAGTTTGTGCCCCCACCCSTTCCCCTACCCCCTGGATCCACCTCTGAATCTGTACATGCTGCATTTTTAACAGTAGAATAATTATTAAGTTTCAGCAAAATTCATACATAGTGTGTCTATATTTGTAGTTCATGATTCTGCAGGCTCAGACAGCTGTAGAGATATAGGAAAGCTAAAAAATTGCTTGCTCCTCTAAAATAGCAAAAAAAAAAAAGAAATTACATGGACTTATTTTCAATGTGACAAGCCATCTGCAATTTCCACAGCAGCTTTCCAACCTGAAAGTGGGCAGTAAATAAGCACATTGCAAATATCGACCGACACATGCAGTGAGTAATTACAGCATCAAGGTATCACTGATCTAAGTGGTAAAAGTTATTGTAGTTAACCTGCAGGGCAAAATAAGCCATGCCTTTCCATTAACACTGCTTGGTACATTATCTGGTTACATTTAGAAACGTGACCCCAGTAAGATCTGGGATCCATCCCATTTGTTGCAGTTCATTTGAGATAGTGTTCTTTCTGTTACATTGACCTATTCAAAACCTTTTCATTATCTGAGGTTTGTCACCTGAGATGTGACCTTACTGTAGTCTGAGCACRTCATGGGACAGTTTTTCTCCTGGACATTTTGGTTATGGGAGATACTGTATCTCAGTTACATGGGGATAATATTTTCCACCTGTTTGTCCTTTTAAGTAGCATCTTGGAATAACTGCCCTTCTTTTATTTATTCTGTTGCTTTTCATTACTTTGTGCAGTGGTTTAGGAACAGCACTCCCTAGTTTGGGGTCCCACCACCACTGGGACTCTCCCAAACCAGACACCATTCACTTCCTTTCCTTCCACCTCTGGTGGGAGACACACAATGTAGAGATTATGGGTTGAYGTAAGAACAATTTACTAGAAACAACTAAGTGATAAGAAAATGGATGGTAACAGCAACAATATTAATAACAGTGTATAAAAGAGAAGGTGATTTACATCAGACCAGAAATCACACCCTCCTTCTCAGAAGTATGGGGAAGTCCCTTTCCCCAGCCCCTGGCCATGACACAAGATGGTATCAAATAACACAATGTCTTGGCCACTCCCACACAGCCCCTGGCTCTGCCCCCTCATGGCTACTGTGAAAAATTAACCCTGTATTCGGCTGAAACCAGTACAATTTATTTTCATTCTCTCTTCCTTCAAGCATATGCTTGTTTTCCTGTAATTATCAATTTGCTTTTCTATTATCCAACTTTTCTCTCTCTCTCTTTTTTTTTTTTTTTTTTACTTACTTGTGAAGATGCTGGAATTTTTAGGRATGGGCATACAGCAATTTTGTTTCTTAGCTCTACTTGTTTAGAGTTCTTCTTTTCTATCATATGCCTTGGAAGGTGTTCAATGTGTTGCTTTGTTTTTCTTCTCTTTAGTGGACTTAACTTTAGTGGACTCTTAACTTGCTGTTCTAGAAGTGTGTCTGAATTTCCAAGTAGTTTTGTAACTTGCCTTTGATTTTCTTCTTCAGCAAACTTCCCACTTGTTATTTTGTTTCTAAAATAAAATGTAACTATCACTGCTGCAGCTAAAAGAGATACAAAATGAAAATGGAGTTTGAAGGTAGGATCGTACTTCTGTTTTGGCTTCTAGTTTCATATATATTTGCTTTTCTTTATGAAAAATTCCATGTGTCTCACAGAKCAGAAAAAATTAAGAAAATAATCCTGGATTGCACTGACCAATTCCACTGAATAGGTTAGAAAGAGATTATGTTAACAATACCTTTAAAAGGTAATGTAGATATGAAAGCTTACTAAATGGTTTGCTATTGCCGTGTATCTTTGCAGGAAAATGAAAAATSTTACCAGCTGGAATAATATATTTGGCAGATGTTTGGCCTATGTCTGGATTATTATATAACATGCATGCTGGTTAAAATTGAGGTTTCTGCTGTGGTTTGCATTGTGTTAGATATGGAAACTAGACTCTTGGGAAAAACTGTGTATGTCTCTCAGATTCAACTCTACTACCATTTTTGTTCTGATCTTCATGAAGTAGATGTATTAATACAGTTTTGGAGACCAAAGATATTGATAATCAAAGAAAGAAAATTTTTTATTTCTTGCAGTGATTTTTTTTTATCATTGTTCATTTTGAACACATGGTATGTAAAAGAGAATGAGAAAAAATAACTCATATTGTTATATATAATACATAATATATAAAAAACATACATATTTTTGTATATTTTTATGTATAAGTGTATATATAGTATTAAAAAGAGTCCACACTTTGTTTCATCTACTTCCAGCCGTGTGAGATCATGCATACACATACAAATAAACAGTTACAGTAGGAAACAAAATTTGTTTTCCAAACACATTCCATGCATATGGACAACCACTATGAATATATTGCTATGAGGAGTTTTGAAGTTTAATAAGATATGTTTTCTAGGGGGAAGCATTAATGGCTATGCTTTGGAAAACTGCTGTCTTTAGCTACAGGAACTTTTCTTAGTTGTGCTGGTTTTGGCTGGGATAGAGTTAATTTTCTTCACAGTAACTGTTACAGGGCTGTGTTTTGATTTTGTGCTGAAAACAGTCTTGATAACACAGAAATGTTTTTGTTACTGCTGAGCAGGGCTTACACAGAGTCAAGGACTTTTCTGCTCCTGACTTGACCCCACCGGTGAGGAGCCTGTAGGTTCATAAGAGGTTGRGATGGGACACAGTTGAGACAGGTGACCCCAACTGACCAAAGGGATATTCCACACCCTATGGCATCATGCCCAGCATACAAAGCTGGGGGAAGAAGGAGGAAGGGGGGGACATTCAGAGTAATGGTGTTTGTTCTCCCAAGCCACTGTTATGCATGATGCAGCCTTGTTCTCCTGGAGGTGAYTGAATACCCGCCTGCCCATATGATGTGGTGAATAAATTCCTTGTTCTATTTTGCAGCTTTTGCTTTGCCTGTTAAACCCTTTTTATCCCAACAAACGAGTTTTGTCACTTTTACTCTTCTGATTCTCTCCCCCATCCCACTGCTGGGTAAAGGGAGAGCATCCACATGGTGCTTAGTTGTTGTCTGGAATAAAACCATGATTGCACCCGATGTGGGGCTCAAAGGTTTCAAGACAACGACAGATAATACCGGAATGTGCCTGATYGAATTTATAGCTGTTACTGCTGTCATGCTACTAATCAGCAGACTTTTGTGCTTGCCATGGGGCTTGCTTACCTCACTATATATTACAGTCTAGTGCTTGTTAGTTGCTGCTTTTTGTCTTTGCTGCTTGCTGTACTGCTGTGCTGCTGATCACCTTACTGTAYTGTGCTGGGAACATTCTGATCATAGCGGTGGTGATGTGGCTGGTCTGGCAGATGGCCAGGGCATCACTGCTGTTTCTCTGCAGCTGTACTAGGCAGGCTGGGGCTCCTTTGAGAATTTGAATTGAAGAGACTGTGGCCTGTGGATGAGTCCATGTTGGAGCAGGACACCCTGAAGCATCTGTGGCCTTGGATGAGTCCAAGCCAGAGCAGGTACAAATCAAAGCATCTGTGGCCATGGTTATGTCTGTGGCACAGCAGGTGTACCTCTGAAGGGATTGTGGCTCAAGGAGAAGTCTGTGCTGGAGAAGGTACACCTTGAAGCATTTGTGCCTGTGAATAACTTTAAGCTGCAGCAGGTACACCTTGAAGTATCAGTGGTTGTATATGAGGTCATGCTGGAGCACTTTGAAGCACATTACCGTGGATAAACCCATAACAGAGCAGGTACTCCTCTGGAGGGAATGCAGCCCTGGGTAAGGCCATGTTGGAGCAGGTTTGCTTCTCAGGAACAGTGGCTGTGGGTAAACCCACACTGAGCAGATGTGTGTCTGAAGGTATCATGGTATGGTGAGAAGGACACGCTGAAACAGCTGCACCCCAAAGTGACTGTGGCTGTGGATAAGTCCATGCCTGGAGTAGATATGATAGATATCTATGAGACTGTGGCTCATGGATAAGGCTCCACTTGAAGCTGGAACAACCTGAAGGGACTGCAGTCTGGATAAGCCCAAGTCTGTGGAGCAGGGCTAGTGGGAGAAGTTCACTGCAATGTCAAGCTCTCTGGTCTGGTTCAAAGGGATCATGAGCTGGGATTGTAATGGAAATACCTTTAAATTGCTGGAACCTGAGATTTGAGTAGCATGTTGTGGAAATTATTGCAGCAGGTGTCCCTTGTTGCTAGACAGTCTAAGAACAAGTGGGGGAGTTTATTGCAGCATTAAACACTACAAACTGCCCAAAGGGACCAGGGTGGAGATTGTAATGGAAATACCTTTAAATTGTTGTAATCCATTATTTGAGTTGCATGTTACAGGCATTACTCTAGCAGGAACTACCCGAATCAATGAAGAGGAAGCCTTACAAGAAGCAGTGCAAGTGCAGCAGTGACCTGATCTGAGCTGCCTTTGGTGCCCAGGAACACCACACAGCACATCCTTTCTCCTTCCTGAGTGACCACCAGAACAGATGGAGCCCTAAGTCATGGACCAAATGAATTTAGTGTATATTTTGTGGACATTTTTGGACCTGTAACAGACATTTTACAGTGGTGGTCCATAAACTAGGGGAATGGCTGGCATGGAGGCTGCTGCTTGGGGACTGACCAGGCATAAGTCACTTAGGGCTGAGCAATTTTTTTCACTTGCTTTTCTTGTGTTTTATTTCTCTCTCTGCTATTTTCCTTTTCATGGCAAATTATTATTATTATTAATAATAATACTGATAATGATGATGACATTGATTTAATTAATGTYATTGATAAGTTATTTCTATGATTAAACTGTTCTTATCTCAACCCATGACTTTTCTTACTTTTACGCTTTCAATTCTCTTTCCCCAATCCTSCTGGAGGGGGAGTAGGTGAGCAGCTGTGTGGTGTTTATTTGGCAGCTGGGGTTGAACCATAACATTAGTAAATGCCTGGTTGTAGCAGTTCTGTAGAAAATTTTCTATTTCTAGTTTTATAACTAATGTTTCTCTTAATTTTTATTAATTTAGACATCTTTTCAAAATAAGATTGTGGATGTATTTTCAAGGGATTTTTAGTAACTTTTGTGGAACCTGTAAGGCATAGCAAACTATCATTTTAAGTGGCAAAGTGAGCAATTTTTTTTAAAGCTTTTCAACAGCTTTAAAAATGTACATAATTTCTCACTGGAAGAAAAATTATACATAGCATTTTTAAGAYCACCTTTATATCCACAGTTGAAAGGTCTCTAAAAGCAAATTTGTGAACCTAGTGCTGTCAGTACATTTAAATGCAGATACTAACAGACATTCATACTTGAGTATAGAGTTCATTGAATTTTTCATCATATTTTCAATAGATTATTCTAAAATAGTTATTGAATGTAGCTTTTTTAAGTGAGTTATCAGAAATGGTTTTTGGAAGCTGCAAATGCAGTGGCCAGATCCAGTATGTTGGACAGCCATAGCAAATATGCACACAGATGGCAAATTAGAGCTCTAGAACATTATCCAAAGGCTGCAGAAGTCAATAGAAATCTTTGGACTGACATTAACGGATGTTGGATGAAACATCCAGCTAAAATATCAGAGAGCCAGTGTTAACCTTCCTAGAGCACAAATACTCCCCARTCATGTTAAACAATTAGCCATAAATTTCACAGTGTTGTCTCATATAAATTAAATTAAAGTTCTCCTGGAATCCGTGCTGAATTAGCAAATCTGAGTGGTTTGGATAAGGCAGCCTGCACAGTGCTGCTCACTTGGATCAAGGATGTCTGGCCTGTGTTCTGGTTCGACTCAKGAGAATTTCACTGAAGAGAAAGTACCACATAACAAGAAATTGAAACATTGGTATAATTGCCAGATGATGACAGCTTGAGGGGAATTTCTTTCAAAGAAATGTTCCCTGTAATGTATTTTATAAGGAAATCTCTGGAGTCCTTGGTACTTAATGAGCTAAGGCTTCTATAGAGCACAATATATGGTAGAACTGAGTACCAATGAGAACTGAAGTTCCCTCAGACAAGGTAATTTTAAACTGCCCTATTTATAAGCTCTTCTGCAGCGCAGAAGTTAGTGTCTCTGAGAAACTCGTTTGTATCCCCACAGACAAATCCACACATGGAGGTGTATGGCAATTTTTGGCAAGAGCTGTWTAAGAAATTCTCAGAACCACAACTGACTTTAAATTTAGCATGTGGAGGAGTGGAATAGATAGYCCACCTTTTGGTAACATATAAATAGCATGTTGAACAAATTAAATTATTGTTTTTCCATTTTGAATAGACTCAACTATATGGTATTAGGTTATTGTCTTGAAGAGTTAAATACATTGTTTTATTAAAATTTCATTTCTCTAATATTACAAAAAAAGTTAATATCTCATGATCACATGTAAGGTATATGTGTTCCTCATAAAACCTCATACAGGTTTTATGAGGAACAGAATTAGAATACTTATACAAGATGCTACAAAAGTTTTAAACCAGCTGTTTCTTAACCACATAAATTCCGGACAAACTGYGTACATCCAACCAAAAGGGTGAAATATAAAAGTATTACATCTAAATAAGAGGAAATATATGTTAACATTTTGACTCAATATTAAAGAATGCTAACCACAAATGTGGCTTGAAGAGTTTCATATAACAGCCGAGCAGGTTAAATCAGATGTCTAGATTTTCCTGACAGAAGAGGCCAGGCTTCACTTAATTGTCTGTCCTATATGCAAAGTTCCTAAGAGGAAATGCTTTATTTTTGCACATCTTCACTGTTATTTTCCAAATAAAAGAAAGATTTGATACAGMTATAATTGTGCATATTCATTCATAACTACTGAGAAGTTGAACATTTGCTTAAGATATGCTAAAGATAAATTAAAATGAAATTAAAATAAATGTTATAATTTTATGTCTTGGACAAAAAACTCCATGCCAGACCAAGTGTCCATGTTTTGGAGAACTCTGTTTCATCTTATGCTCACAGTTTTAACCCTTTTCTTCCAAACACTGGAAATAATTAGGAAATACTATCGATTGAAATAACAGAAGCAGATAGATAGCTATTCTTTACTGTCACATGAGATAGTTTAGGTATGTCTCTACAGTTTTAAAATGGTAGTTTTTAGGTATCTTTTTGCAGTTTTAGAATAGTACTCACAAGGAAGAGAAAGTAATTAAAATATTTGGAATATACTCATTAACTCTACTTTAAAAATATCCCTCAYTCCCTTTACTGTAGACCGTAGAAGGATTTTAAGAGGAAAATATTAAGCTTGACARTAATTTAGTTATACTAAAGATTATAAAAGTCATTTTTTCTGAGTAAAAATAGAAAAATAACAAAGATGAGGGGAAGCTTTTAGGGTGTGAGCTTTGTGTTTTTTGAATCTGAGCCTGTTTTTTGATGACAAAAATACATATGACAGAAACTGGACAGTTCACTTGTTTCTCTGCCACAAACTCACTGCAGCATTGTAGGAGAGGTTGTTTTCCAACTAAAGCTGACATAAGGCTGCGATAATGTCATGTCAGCCTAGTTAAACAAAAAACAGAGAAGGGAAATAGAAATGARAAGGAATTATGCAGGGAAATAAAAAGATATAGGGAGACCCTAAGAGGAGTGATATATGCTTCAGTCAGTGTTGAAGCTCAGAGTTCAACCCAAGGCTATGTAAGCAAGGACAGTGCAATAGACCAAAGCTGGAGAATCTAGAGATGTTTTTTCATTACTACAGGAGAGGTCTTAAGTGGATTAATCAGTTGGAAATTAAAAGTTGACATAACTTTGAGACTACCGGGTTTATAATTACTCTAAATCAGTGTTTCTAGACTTTTTAAAATTATCAACTCATGTTGAAATAATGAATAACCATTCATAACTTTCTCCAGCCTTTAGGTTTAGACTTCTTTTATGGTTGGTTTCTGCCTGAAGGTGAATTTATCCATTCATGGAGGAAAGGTTATTTAGCATGGATGAAGTGAGAGCCCACTCTAGACATTATGAATAATAGACATACGAGATAGTGATTTTCATGTTAATGTTATATCTGACCTACATTCTTGTTTTACATGAAATTGTCAGAATGCCCTGGGTCATAAGCTAGTTGTCACATACTTTTCTAAACTATTCTGGCTCTGTGGAACTGTGTGGATTCTGCAGATTCAAAGACATACTGCGGTTTTGTTTGGCATCAGAGCTAAATTGATCAGTGAGGCTTTCAAGTGCTGTTAAGAATCAAAATATATTTGTATTGAACCCTGAGTGTGGGATTACATTTAGCCTCTAACGACACAGGGCTGGGCWTATCTCCTATTTGCAGCTTATCATGTGTGTAGACTAGTGAGAACTTCTCTACACAGATTCTCATATTCAGTTATTCTGCAATCAGAAAATCCTGATCACTAATGAATATGCCTCATTTACATTAAAAACACACTTTAATCTCTGATCATCCTCTATCTTTCAATTCTGAGTTTGCCATTAATTCTGAGAGAAACTTAAAAGCGATGTATTTTGGTTTCATTTAAATCGGGGGGAAAAAACGTAGATCACAGTGCCCTTAACAGTGCTTTAAATAGGGAGCTAGGATAGAGGAACATATTTTGTTGGAGGGCTTCCTTTGTCTGATCCAATAGTTTACCATAACTGCTGTCCCTATGATGTCCACACACACAACGCATTTTCTAGGAGAGAATAGCACTAAAAAGAGGAGGACAGAAAGATGGACAGAACAGAATTTACCATGTAAATAGGAGAAATTCTAGACCATTTTTTTTCACAGCCAGGCCACAGTCAGTCTTAAGCCCCTTTCTCTAACCTTTTTTACAAGGAACCCTTACAGAAATGCACTATGAATTTCTCTAAAATGCCTTCCTGCTTGAGACAGGATTAAGGCTGCCCTCTTCAAGAACCACTTTCAGAGATGGTTTGAGTGAGGGTAGTAGTGCTGGTAGAGTGCAGAATCAGAGGGACTTTCTTATAAACATTTATTATAGGGCGAGGTAGCCACCTTTATTTACAAAACCAAGAGCGTGGAAAGAGAAAAATGATAAGGAAGCATTGTTTTAAATGGAAATAAAAATCAAGAAGTGATAAAATCTAATTGTCATGTACTGAAAAAAAAAGATGAATTAGAATGCCAACTTGTTTTTGCACCTGAAACCCTTAACAGACTGAACTGTTTGTTACATTATTAAGTTGTCTGACAACTTTGAAGAAGCTCAGAAGATGAAGGCAGAAAAGAAAGTGAATACATTTGAAAATGTAACTATTGTTGATGACTTGGCAGTTRTATGTAATGGAGTATTTCCAATATATTTAGGATTGATTTCTCTTCTCACAAGTGGTCTGCCTTTTTTATCATGCTATTTCTTTTTTGTAAACACAGATGTTCATGAAAACTTTTTTTTAAGGAAGTCCAACTTAAAAACCAGCAAGGATCCTCTGTAGTTGTAAATCTCTCCTCAGGRGTTTCTACCTCGCTTAGGTAGCATCTAGTTTCTCAGCAGCAAATTTGYGTGGTGTAACTTTGCTGTCCTGCTCTCATATCTTCTGTATGTGTCGATACATTTCAATCAAATCGGACAAAATGTTAAAAGCCACAGAGTTGTGCAGTTTCTTCCAGCTTTGTGAGAGTAATGAAACAAAGTGGAAGACTATATGAGATGCCATCCTTATTAAAGATCAGGAAATTCCAAATCTCCAAACCCCAAACTCCATCAGCTCAGCTGCAATACATTTATAGAATTATGTGTACATACATAATAAATTAAGAAATGATAGGTTTTACGTGACAGGCAAATCAATACCCTTGATAAGACTGAGACCTGTGGCCATACACTGCCTTTCACTATAATCTTTCCTATTATTTCTTTGAGAAACAATTTCACAGTACTGGGACACTGTTTAAACAGCCTTATTAGTTCAAAAAGATACTTACCCTTCTGATGCATCTTTTTTAACTACAGTGAAGTTTCTGACTCCCTGATTCCTTTTGTCTCTGAAGAGTAGTGTGCAGAACTGAGTGTCTGCAAGCATTTCTGGAAAAGACTACTTGTCAGCACAGCAATCTTCACAGCTTTATCTAAATAGTTCCTCAAAATACAGTCCTAACTAAGCATAGGTAAGGGAAGTTAAGTTGCTTTATATATGTGTTCCGTAGATGTTAATGCACTCTGTTTCACCATGTTGTAATGCTGCTCCAGGGGATATGTATACCATCACAATTTAAGGCCGGATGTAATAGCCTTACTCTGATTCACAATAAATTCAATTAATGATACTRATGTCAAAGTAAGGAACTGTTCAACATAGTAGACGGTGATACAATCTGTGAACTTTCAATCTAAAGTACGTAGTAGATGGTGATACAAACAGTGAAGTTTCAATCTAAAGTACATGCTCACCTAGCAAAGTCAATTTAAGGACATAGATCAYTCTGGAAATATAAAGTACACTCAGTGCTCTCAATTAGGCAAGAGATTCCTGTGACTGTCAAATTAACACCACATCATTAAACATGTGTAAGCACTCTAAGTTTTGCGATGAGTCTTCCTTCTGAAATTCTAGGGAACATAATTTGCTAAAGCTGTATTTTTCTTGAGGGAGTGAACAACTCTCACAACTACYGCGATAGAGAACAAGGTCCATTGTTCAATTTAAACTAATCTCATTACTTTTAACCCTTCTTTTTATGCTTTTTAGGATGATTCATATCCGTAGATGTTGTTTATGTATTCAGGTTGTTAAGCATTCAAAGCTCTCCAATGTCTGGTCCATAAATTATAGGCAACAGTATCAAAGAAAATAAGGAAAAGCGGAAAGTCTTTGGAAGAAATTTCAATTTTGAATTTTAAAATACACTCTCAAATCAAGCATTTTTTATCACCACAAAAATATTCTGTCTCTAAGTTTATTTAATACACTAAATTATCAGTTCTTTCAGCAGAATAGAATACAGATGAAGGAATGAAGGATAAGCATAAAATAAAGGAGTTCAGAGGCTAGGAAAAAAGAACTATGAAGTGTACTTAAAATACACAAATATAACTTCAAATAGTGTAAGGTGAATAGCGTAGGCATTCCTGGGTTTATTTTTGTATTATGGAAGTGAATACTGACAAGATATTCCTTATATATAAAGAGAAGGAACCAGTTTAATCATAGGATTATGAAACTTCTATGATTGTGCTGAATTTTAAGACTATACTACAGCATACTGTGGATATTTTAGTAGTGTATATCAGTATCGTTACTTAGATATGCTTTTCTCAAACGAGGCTTAAGAATTACTATTCTGTCTTGATGCAGTGCTTCCACATGTGCGGAAGGTAAACAGCAGATGATAATTTAGAYACACAGTGATGTTGCAATGCAAATATTTAAAGAGACTGATAGAAGAGTGTAAAAGAGCAAGCTAAATGTGTTTTTTTACTCAGGTCAACTAGAAGTCTATTAAAGATTAATCTATTAATATAAAACCAGCAAATATTGATGGCAASACAGAATAGACTACTAGCTGCTGTACAAATATTTTATTACACATTAGTACTAGCAATTAACATAAAGATGTTTAACTGTGACTACTCCACTCCCTCACCAGTGCTGATATACCATCATGAAAGTGAATATAAAACCTAAATTGGATTCATCCAACATGTGGCAACCAAAGAGTTTATAGTGGAATGAGAAAGAGACATAAAAGTGAGTTTAGAAGACATTCTCTCATGCAGAAAGTTTTATTAAAAGGTTGAAAAGGCATTTGACTACATGGCGGATCAAGTTATTGTAGATATGGAGACTGATTAATAGAAATGCACTCTTTTAGCATAAAACTAACTCAAATCAATTATCTTGAAGTAGAAAGAGAACATTAAGTRTCTTGTTAAAGTAGATATCATGTATAAGTCAAAGGCAAGAGTAGCAATGATGTGAGRGAACTGGAATAAGTCTGTAGACCCGTAGGGGATAAAAGCAGGGAAGAAAACATAAAAGAAACCTGAGCTGAGTAAKGAAGAAGTAAAGAGTGTCTCATGTGTCATGTGCACCATATAAGATTGTTCCTTCCCAAAAAAGATAAATATGTAGAACCTGGAATACATGAAATTGTGTTTGGGCAATGAAAAGTTACAACAGTCTGTATTTCACTTTTTTCTGTGATTTGTCTTCTTCCAGTTTGGCTTCCCTGACACCTTAGAGAATGCAGCAGGTCAGGAGTGTGGAGTTGTGCCTAAATTGCAGTCCCAAAGGCAGTCCCTGCTGCGCAAGTGCTCCCAGCTGATTTCTTCTGAGGGGTTCTAGGAAATACATCTTTCTTCTCTCTCCTTCTCAAATTGAAAGCAAAACAATGTGCTTATTGCACAGAAGGATGTTCATATGGAATCTCACATTTACCCAATGTGTGAGGGAAGTCGGTTACTTGGGTTTCTTTGCTTTATTTTGTCCTGTAGACCTTGACATTAGGAATATGCATACTGTGCCAGAAAAATMGGCTGCATCTCCAGGATCTGATGAAGAAAGGCTGAACTGTCAGCACATTCTCTCGACTTTGTTCCACCTTTCATYCTCTCCCTCCTTTAACTGACTGTGTCTTTGTGCTACAGACATTTTATGTTTCATCTCTGTAAGTGCAGAAATACAGACAGAAACCTACCCAAGCAGCTCAATTTGGTCAACTCCATAGTTTCAAACTTCCTCTTGATGCAGAAGCAAGATCTTGTCAGCAGTGCCAATTTGTCAGCAGCACTGATGCATTTTGTCTCAGATAGATAAAGTGTTCAGCAAACCAAGCAAACCACAAGCAGATTTTTTTTGGGGGAGGAGTGTTGGTTTTGGTTTTGTTTTCTGGAAAAACAGCTGATTTCCCAGTGGAAAGGCTGGTGCTCCAGCCTTCAGGGCTAACCGCCCAGGCAGCCCTGTTGCCTCTAACACATATTAAGAGGGTTGCAGAGAGCAATAAAGTTGGTGAGTGTGAGAGGATGCCGAGAGTTGCACTGCCACACTGTCCGAGGCCAGGACATGCCAACCCCAGGTTCTCCAGACAGTCTGCAGACTGTTCAAGACTTCTCAGTGGAGGGCATTTTTCTGTTCTGCTTGGCTTTAGGGAATAGAATGTGTTAAAATACCCAGTCMAGTACATTTCTTGCAGCCATGTGTAGCATCAGTCAGAACACATTCTGAATGCTTTTAAGAAGTTTATTTATAACAAGAGCTGGATATCGGTTTTCCATTGGAACTTCCCAACAGGAAATGTAGCTTCTGGAAAACTGATTTCTGTGAGAAGCCTTTTATAATGCCAAAAGATATATTTTCTTTTCAAAAATTAGCATATGCTTAATTTTAACTTTTATTTGAGCCAAAGCAGAGAATTTTCATTTAGAACAMGGACTTCAAAGAACAGGCTACGTATTCTTGTAGCACATGCATTTCCTTATAAAGCAAGAARTCCCTCTGGTCCCATCCTTCATATGGAGCAGCATCCCTGCARTGCTGTGTCTTCTGTAGTTTCACTTAGAGTGCAAAGTTTGATGTGAATATTATCTCACAGGGTAAGGAGGTTTGCGGGCGGTCTGGCACTACAGAACATATTGCACATGAAGTACACCACAGGAAAACAAAGCTTCATTTCTTAAGTGATTCACATCACTGTGCTTCAGGCCATTCCAACAAATCAGAATGAAACATTGCAGTTCTAGTAATGCCAAAATACTCATATTCAAAAATGCAGTGAATGGTCTGGGTCTTATGGGACATTATAATATGAAAAATACTATTCTTTTTACTCTATCCACAGTTCAAAATAAACTTGCCCTAATGCAGGCTGTAAGTGGAATGATTCTCATTGAAATTTGCTATGGGCTAAAAATCTATTTTTTACCTTTTTTTTTTAAATTCACTTTCACTTGTGGTCATTTATTATTATTCCCTTACAAAATATTTCATTTCAAGACTGATTTATCCTGTTAAACATTTTTGTGAATAATCTGAACATCCATGTGATGGAAATGAAAATAAACTTTCAAATATATGTGAAATTATTCCCATTACAGGACACTTTTTTCCGACATTTCTTCCTGTGCTTGTTTTAGGCCCACCCTCCTAAACCAAGAAACCAAGGAAAAGCAGTTTACATATTAGTTAGTGGGTTAGAGAGAAAGAAGATTTTAAACAAATATCCTGATTCCTCATCTTTGCAAATACTATAAAAAATATAGGTCACACACAAATATTTATTCTCTGTAAAATGCCAGCTTGCTTGTTCCTGATTCATTTGATGGTTTTTAAATATTCTACCTGTTTGGTTTTTATTTTTGTTTTTTCTTAAAAGGTAGGAACATTTAGAGAAATTAGAAAGGATTAGATTCAGTGAAGAAAGGAAAGGAAATGAAATTTAAATAAAGGAAAAGAAATGTTGCCATAAGGAGCCAAAATTGATAGTGTAACAATTCATTTAAGACATATGGCAAAAACTATGTTCGTATCTCTGTGTTCCAGTTTTGTTTCTTTTGTGATGTTATTGTAGTACTTACTTCTTTTTCTATGTACACTGGATAATACATTGAATTTTAAACTTCAGTCCTAGCTTATATTTTAAAACTTAACTTCCAGTTTTGCATTAAAGTAATGTAATCTATATTCTGTGAAGATCTTTGTCTTGTATTTTTCAACATGTTAGAATGTATTAGAAGTATTTTCTGTATAGAAAAAGGAAATCTATTGATCAGGACTAAAAGTAATCTTTCTACTCCATGAACTAACTGTTTAAATACAACATTTTTATTCCTCAAAAGGTATATTTTCCCATGGCTTAATTTTATTTAAAGGTCTTCTGGTTGATTCTAGTCCCTACTTATAAGTATTGTCTAACCTTTCYCTGGAGAGTATCTCAGCTACCTAGGGAGACTGTGGCAGGGGGTGTTTGGTGGGGGAAGGCGGGGGCAGCAAGGTGGAGAAGAGCCACAGAGACTGCATATAGCTCCTGATGCAATTAAGGGGAAATTTAATTAAAATGCAGCTGCTGTATGTAGTCCGCTGGAATTTAATTATACTAAGTGGCCAATTCTTATGGATGAGAATGGCTATTCTCCTTATTTTTAGCTGGGTGAAGCACAATAATTCAAACCTGCCCATTGTCCTTTAAAGTTCAGAGCCTCACCATTTGTCACAGCCAGCTTTTGTAAGTGTTGTGTCACAGCACGCAGCACTGAGGGAACTTAATTTAGACCCTCTGTTTTAAGGAGATTCTCAGTTCTTAAAGGACAGGCAGGCTAAAGTAATGTCCATGTCTTGAAACAAGATGAGTGAAAAGGCTGTTTGACTATTCTGAACATGTAATCAGTAACTTCCATAGAAGAAATCCAAGAATTAATTCATTATTTGACTTTTCCTTTCATCATACCACACACTTACTTGTCTATCTMTTCCCCAGAGGTCTGCTATCTCTGCTTTTTAGGTCAGGCCACACAAGTCTGGTGTTGCTTTTAACACTTCTGGAGCCTAATATTACCCTTGGCTAAATTCAATGCAACAGTGATAATCAACTCGTGTGATAAACTCCAATTTGGCAGATATGACAGATGCTGAGGTAAAACCCTTTAAAGCACAAAGAATAAGGAGTGAACAAAGACTGGATAGGACTTTAAAGCATCGTTCACAATCATCTCCTTCTTAGTGATTTTTCTACCAAATCCTTTTGACATCAAAACCAGGAATGAAAATCTTTGCAGTATGACCCATTTCAAGGTTATTTTTATCTACCATGTCAGGAGACTAGAAAAATAAGAAGAGGTGATGTGTAATAGAAGGTGGAAGGAAAGGAGATACCAAAAAAACCCTTAGCAACTTTGTAATTGATATTACTTTACATATAAACTTACCTGGCATAATGCAGAATATGCTAATATATTTCCTCTACAGTTGAATAAGCACCTCTTCAGCAGTTTATATACCTTTGAAAGTAACAAATAGCAATTTAAATAGCTAACATTTATATCTGGAAAAAAACTACAGATGAGAAAAATGCAGTTTAGCAGTGGTAGTGTATTAGTAAAGGATAATTGAATTGTCGGGGCATCACATATACAATGTTAGTGAGGCAGAGTACATCTTGCTGTAATACTAGTGGAGTCCAAATATCTTTTATGTTAGCATATCAACCATCACTCCACTCTAGTATGTACATCTAGACAAACCTCAGTCTATGATAAGTAATGTCTACTTTGCTCAGTCTCTTCTTAGTACCTGCTGGAAAAAGCTATGAAGAAAGTAATTCCTCCTTACCTCTTCCATGTCTCTTTATAGCAGTGTAAGTCTCTCAAAGAAYTATGTACTTTAAAAATACACATTAAAAAAAGAACAAACAACTCTTTCAGAGTAAACTTTTCATATGGTTKCCAGTGGCAGGTAAGGTTCAGGTGTCATATTCTTGTCTCATGCCCCACCTTCAAACCTGTTAGACCTGTCTAACCCAGGTTAGACTTGTAGGCTTCCCTGTACAGTAATGCAAAGAAGTGGTTCATTTTCTTCTACAGAGTATAGTTGCAGTATTTTCCATCCCACACATGACTGAAATTTCCTTAGGGTGACAGTTTATCCATTGCAGGAATCTAAACCCCTGTGCGCTAAATCCTTTTGTTAATCAACTCTCCTTTGCTTAGTAATCCATAACTACTCATCACAGCTTTGAACTCATTGCACTCACCAGCCAGTGCAACCTGAGGGCTAGATCTTGTCATTAAAAGTGACTAACAGTTGCTGTTACAGTTCTACTCAGTTCCACTCAACAAGTAATGTATTTAGATTTAAATTTAAACTTCTTGATTTAWGATGTTCTGATAGCGTGAAAATCTCAGACTAATCTGGTCTCTAAAGATCCTTCAATGAGATGAAGAGATAAAAATGTAAAGAAGTGGAAACGAAATAATACACTTTTAATTATATCTTGATACGAGCTCAGCTGTCTACAAAAGAAATCCTTTCTAAGTCGTATTATTTAGTTACTTTTGCTTTTTCTGTATGGTGGCGTTATCCTAACACSAAGTACTCCTCTGCAGTTATTACTTTTGTTAAATTATTTCCCTACAACCAAAAATCTGCCAGTGTCAGGAAAGGCACCCAATGAATTCTCACAGTAATCCTCATATGATGTGAAGAACAATGCCCTTGCTGCTCTTAATAGCAAGTTAAATCCCAAACTTGGAAAATAAAATACAATGCAAGAGGAGATATCGATGCCCAAAGCTCACCTAGGGTGCTCTCTTCATAGACGAGTCCAAGAAAGATCAGTTGGACGCATGAGGCTCTGTGGAGGGAATTAAACCAATTTATTCACTGTGCAGGAGTCTAGCACTCAAGGATTGTCAGGAAAGCAAGAAAACCCAGCCTTTTCTTTTGTTTCCTTGTTTTAATACGTATTACCTTTAAGCTCCAGAAAACAAACAAACAGACAGACAAAACAGGCTAACTACTTTCCAGTGCTGTTCTGCATGGCATAGTTTCTCCAGAGGCAATACAGAGTGGTTGATTTATATGGAGGGATGTGCTCGGGGGCTACAGCATCTCTCTTCTCATAACCATCACAGTACACGTATTCTGAACATGCAGGTGGGACACTGAAGTTTTATGTCAGATTGCAGTAACTTCTAACCAGACCTATCAACTTTATATCAAGGAAGTACTGTTATGAACCTCTGGAAAACTGAAAAATCAAGCTTTCATATTCTTACTGTTAAAAACACAGTTTTATTAGAATCAGTAAGTTAGTCTTGACTAGGCTTTGTAGGTTACTCATCTCAGTGGTGTTAAACCAATTTATGCTAGCTGAGGATCTTTCACAGCAGACTGGGTTTCTAGATTTCTTAGGCTGATTTAGACTTCCAGATTAATATTAGGTAGGCAATCAGCTTTTTGGCAGAGAATGCTTTCCATATATGTATCATATAGCATGCAGAATTAGGCCTTGGAAAGGACAAGTACAAGGTACAGCAAGCATGGATATGTCCTCATACCATAAATACCTGRTTCAAAGGTAGTCTGCACTGGTATAAATAGGGACTGTAAATCTACTTCCAATAAGAACTGGTTATAGATACCTGATTCTTTTTTACAGATGCAAAAAAACCCCAAACCACTAATGAGATCGCTTAATGCAAATCAAAAATTGTTAGAGTTTTTGCCTTTCCTTGACCACACATAAATATTCTTCTCAATTAGTTCCAATGAAATCTCTACAAAATCAGAGAAGCAGCTACTTATCCTTAAGGTCTTGAAAAGCTCAGTCAAGACATTTAAAAATGCATCTCCATATGATGCTGAAATTTCACTCAGACAGTATGTAAGACTATATAAGTTTAATGTGAAAAGTCTAACTGTGCACTTTGGGATTATGACAAGAAGATACTACAGCAGTTGTTGACATGTAAGAGACATGCAAGCTGATTATTAACCCCCTTTCCCCACTAGCAGGGATTAGGCCCAGTACAGCAATCCCTTGACTGACCAAGATCCCTAAATGCAAGGCTATGGGCAACTCTAAAGGTCTGTCATTTTTCCTCCTGTGTTCACTGAAATTTGGAAATTCCATTGGAAGCTTTCTTATCAAGGGCACATTGCTGGGAAAGCAGAAGTTTCAGGACAAACCCCAAAATGTTTGTTATGCRATTAATTTTATGCAAGGTTTTGATCATCTCTTGATTGTCTTAACTGAAGTCAGATCTTTGATTAATGCTAAGTGAATATTTTTAATATCTAATAATCATACAAGRTCGAGAGGTGCTAGCAAATAATCTCTCCTAGTCATTCTTAGAGGAGATCTGAGTTGAACTGTTCAACTGAGTTGAAATTCCCAGGCTGCCTCTCCAAGGGGTGGTGCTTCTCAGGTATTTCCTTCTTTCACAGCCATCACAGAAACATTCCTGCCTGATTTGTATGTGTCTGGGTGGTGCACTCAGACACTACCTCACTCTGGTACATGACTTCCAGAGGGCAGACTTTGGCCTGTTTAGGAGACTGGTTGACAGAATCTGTTGGGAGCCAGTCCTGAAGGGCAAAGGAGTCCAGGAAGGCTGGGCATTCCTCAAGAATTCCTCTGAAAGGCACAGGATCAGGCTGTCTCCATGTACCTAAAGATGAGTTGATGGAGAAGAAGACCAGCCTGGCTGAACAGAGAACTTTGGCTGGAACTCGGGGCAAAAAGTGGGAGTTCATCACCTTTGAAAGAAGGGCCAGGTAACTCAGGAGGACTACAAAGACGTCATGAGGTTGAGCAGGGAGAAAATTAGAAGGGATAAAGGTGTCTTTCAACCTTAATGATTCTATGATTGCACTGAAAATATAAAATTATTGTTATACTTGCACACAAAAAGGTAAACAGAATGCTTGCTGTCCTGAGGATCAGGATTATGAAGAACATGCCGAGGACATCAGAGTTCTCTTTGCACTGTGGGTCCTGAACTGAGAGACAAATATGGAGTTTTGTGTATCAGATACAGAAACTGCAGTTAGAACATGGCTGCTGGTATCAGTCACTCTGTGCAAGCAGCATTTATCAGGTTTTTAATAYAGAGTGGAAACCTGAATTTTGTACCTGGGAGTAAATCGGGTGTGCCAATACAGATGACCAAAACTCATAATGATAGAGAGAACTGTCTCTGAAGAAAGATTAGGTAGAATTTGACCCCAAGTAATAAATGATTGACAAAAATGTACAAATTTTAATAGAAGAGGCCATTTGAAACTGTTTCTTTAATTCATTACAGTACTTATTATTCATACTTTCTAACATTCAAAATAGTATCTTAATTTATAGCCTAATCTATATTAATAAAAACAGAATCCTTGAACAGTTCTTTTCTCTTCTCACAAGAAAACCTTCATATGCCTTTATTATCAGTGATAGGAAATTTCATTTCCTGAGCTGGCCTGAAATCTCTGTTGAATTTTCTGCAGCTGATAACTTGAAACCATTCTTTTCATTGCAATAAGCTTCCTCTYCATGTCTGAGATTTTTTTTGCCTGTGTTCACTTGTCTCCCAGTAAGTTTTTTGATAGAAGATCCCCTTTGTTTCCTGAACATATTTGGTACAATGGTCTTGTAGATTAGGTTTTGTAAAACTGTATTTAAAAATTCAGTTTCCACAGAAAATAAATCCAAAGCTTCCATCTATGAAGTTTATTAAAATAGTCTCCCTTCTCTGCTTCATCCTCAGAAAAAGAGGTTTTGACTGAGTTTTTCAGAACTTTACTTTTATATTCCAGGGCCTGCCTTTTCAAAGTACAACAAATTATTGATGATATTAAAAAAAAATCTAATAGAATTGCCTCCCTTTTGTCAATATATTGATACTTCTTCCTATGCTCTTCATATTTCTAATGCTTTACAAAATGTGATGAGAGAGCAATCTCCTGAAATATATTATTTTTCTTGCTGTATACAAAAGCATCCAAACATATGACTGATGCRAACAAGAAACCAGTTAGACTGATAGTGAAAATTATTTATTAAAGGAAAACTGACATACAAATATTTTCTCAGAGTGATAGTTCTGTGCATGCTCTTTTCCAGGGAAACCATATGTGCATATTCTCTCTTATTCAGAGCAGACTTAGTCATTGAAGACTACAGCTTAATGAMAATTAAAATCAACATATATTTTGAAATTTATTATTTGGTACTTAGGACTGAAGAGATAAGGCACACTAGAAATAACTAATATTATTTTAACTACTTAGATGAACATTTCTGTGTTCTTATCTGTGGAAGATGTTTCACAAAAAGGAATAGTTCAATGGAGAATGTGGATTTATTACTTCACATACAGCTGGACTTGTCGATCTTAAGGGCCTTTTCCAATTTTTTTTTTTTTACAAATTTTTTACAATTCCATGTAAATGACTCTATAATTCTGTTTTATGGTTCTATATGCTCGTCTTGAGTTTCAGACTCTCTTCATTTCAGCCTTCTCAAAGAATGAGAAAATCAGCATGAGATCTCTGTCTTCAAATTTGAGCTGTTTAACTAGTTGAATACTAAAAAAATCTTATTACTAACGACGTTAAAAAAAAAATCAGCTGCTTTAACAATAGACTTACCTATTTTTATGAAATTGATGCACATCCTGAGAAATCTTATTGGATTTAACTCTGAGAAAAGACTATTTAACTATTGAAAGGTAACAATAGTTCAACCCTTATGTTTTCCAGCATTGAAGAAAAGCAGCAAGAAAAGCAGAAAGGACTCTATCCTACAGTAAGGAGATCTAAAGATACCCTCCCATTTTGGCAGGGCAGGTGGGAGGGTGTTTTACACCAGTTGTAGGTAAGCTAAGAATTAGACAATGACTGTTAGGGAAGGATCTTGCCTCTCACATTCGTTGAAGAAGAGGGTGAAATGATCACTGCTTGGCAATGTACAGCTGTCTCATCAAGGCCACGTATATAAAGATGAGAAAGAATATGGTTCCAAGGAAGATATTTGGATTTCATTGAACATGACAAATACTGCATGTGGAGCTTTCAATTAGCTTTCTCCTTTAAAGATCAGTCTTTCTTTAAAGCTTTGGACAGAAATTTTCCTTGTCCCCTTACACAAATCCTTTTACTGAACTGGAAATATAAAGATCAATATTTAACCTTATAGCCTTTGCTTTCTTACCAATCAGATGTTCAACCACAGAAAGAAAGCTGCAGCTCTCTTTTAACTTATCACATGGAAAAAATGGAAAATTATATATAAAGGTAAGGAAAATTTTGCCATTTCTTGTTTGTATCCTTAAAGATCAGTGTGGGCAATTRGCTAAGTGTCTGCAGGACATTTATAATTGTTACTGACATATAGGACATGTTCRTTATTTCTCTCTTGTTTGTGATATGACAGAGAAACCTGGCTTATCCAGGGCCTGAAGTTACAGTATTTTCTTATCTCAAAAAAGCAATGCATTCTCCTCTCAGATCTTGCAACCCAGCTCTACAGGAAATGAAGGCACATTCTCAAGTGACCAGACTTTTAACAAAACAACTGCCTTTTACAAAGTATTATATTCCAACTTATAAAATGTGGCAGCATTTTCACTTTTTAACCAAACATTTTGTGAAAACACCTTATGAATATATAAAAGTTCCTTTTGGGATAAGTAGAATTAAATAATTTCTTTTGTAATAATGGATGCCATAATAATAGAATACAGGGGAGACAACAGAAGGGGTTTTGTAGCTATAAAAGTAAAAAAAAATGTACCTATTGTGCCATGAAAGAAGGACATTTGGTGTCAGAACTGCTAAAAGCCTGAAATCATAATGGAAGCAACTAATTATTCTATTTCAATTAATGTTTCTGGGAAAAACTTCCAGAAAAAATAGAGAGCTTAGTGAATAAGGAAATGTTTTTTGAGTGTTTATATATTAGTCTGTTTGTTTTCATTATTTGATAATTCATTTTCATTCTCCTTAAATAAAATCATTCTCATAGTGATACATCTTAAAATTTAATTTAAAAAAACCACAAGATTTCAGCTACTATTTAAGTTTCTTCTTTTTTTCCCTCCCTGAACAACTGAACAGAATTCAGACTAACTTTTATGTAGATCTGCTATTTGGCCATCTGTGCCCGAGTTTTGTGGATTACATGTTTAGTCCAGACTGTGGTCCAGACATCCAAGCTCAACAAGCTGACATTATATTTCCTGAAAATTAAGGATTTGTGAAATGACTAAATCCATTTGAGAACTCTAGACCTATTCATAAACCTAAAAGCTATGCCCTTCCCAAAACTTGTCCCTTTTCCAGTCTTAWGCGAGGAAAGCATGGAACAACAATGAACAGCATCAAAAATTTGTTTCAACCGCCACTTGGCCTTGCTACCTTCTTAACCTTGTGCTTATATGATGCCAGGCAGGGCTTCCTTCAAAAGAAGGCAACTATCATTTAACATTGAGTTTGCAGATATTTATCAAAAATTTACCTGTTTTGGTGTCCATYTTCCTCGTCCTCTTTCCTAGAATGATGTCTTTTCAATAAGGACTTTCCTGGGAATTGATCCTCATCTGTAGACGGCTGTAACAAAGGTCATGCTTCCTTCATAGTGAGGGCATTTATACTGATCTATCTTTTCTGTTAAGGATGAGGAGCAGAAAACAAACCCTCTTAAACACCATTATTCTGTTATGAAACATAACCACTTCCTTATCCTGGCTTGCRTTGTGCATGAGAAACTCTCTCAACAGTATTTGCAGCTGCTCTCCTTTAGGAGGGAGAATTGCCATTGACAGAGCTCCTGCAGCTTTGTGGCTTCTCTCTGTTACCATGTACTGTTATTAAGCAAGACAGCTGAAGAGAAGGTGAGCTGCACATTGCAACTAAGATGCAGAGCTAGGATGGCACAGAAAGAGATCTCTAGCTGAGCTCTAACTTCTGTATGAGCCCTAGTGAGCCAGTCTGTCCTTCTGCTCACTCACAGTGACTCTTCTCACAGAAAACAAATTCAATTCTTCTAAAATCCAAGTMCTTAGAGATAATAGAGGTTACAACACTGACAATCTTGTTTACTTTTGTTTTGTTTTCCTCATAATATCATCTTCTGAGGTTCTGCTTTTCTGGTAAATTCAGTAGAACATTTGGAGAAATGTGATTTTGGGTGAGTAACAGAAATGGTGAAGTCATGAAGCACTTGATTGAAAATGCTTCTTAAAGTGCCAACCTTTTTTAAAAAATATTAYAAGGAGGAAAGTATGTATGCGAGAAAATGAAAAAGATACATAACATTGAACAGCTGAGAGGACATTATAAAATATTGTAAAATAATAATACAAAATAGAGGCAGGTAAATCAAACCTATAAATAAATTCCTTGCTACGATTATATGACTGGCAGAACATCACACATAATGAACTAAATTGCAACCATCTCAATGATGATATAATTGAAAATGACAAGGGTGAAGAATATATGGTATGTATAAAGAGATAAGATACATTAGTGACTTTCAAAAGCTGTTGTATGTTACAGTGTAACCTAGTGGGTCTTTTTTTAATCTTTTAATTTCCACATTAACTCAATCCTTAAGTATGAATGTTAGAACAGCAATTTTATTCATGTAACATAAGCTTTACTTAGTTTTAAGACTGATAAATTTTTAAGGTTTTGTTTCTTAGATTAACAGATTAGTAGATTAAGTTCAAAATGACAGTATTACTTTGTAACAGTCAGTAGCAGTCAAAAAAATGGCTTGGTTTTTAGTTGCAAACTGTTTATCCAATTGTTCACAAGTAGTTTTGGCTTCTTGAAACTKCTGAATAAACTTACATTTTTTTCCAATTCTACTTGCAGCAAATCAGAAAAGTTTATTAAGGTATTTTGCATTGGGAATTTTATTAAAATTAGCATGCTTATCATGGATTTTAGGCAAGTTCATATGTTCAAAGCCCTCCATTTCATTTCATAACAAGTTAGGACATATTTTGAATTAATTTTTCCTTTTTTTTCTTATATAAAAGAAYATATCTCACCCGTACATTCAGCATTTTTTATATTCTTTTAGTGAAGAAGCTCTTTATCTTGTCTTTGTCTTTCAATATACTGTCTCTCCATTTGTATGCTATCTACAATATATTGAATAATTTKTTTTATGTTGCGATGGTTTAAACTGGGTATATACAGCAATCAAATCAATCAAATGAGAGCTCCTAGTTAGTTTGCTATCTCTGCCAAAATGATAATTTTTTTTCTTTTCCATTTTTTTCCTAATATTTTAAAGCTGCTTGTTTCTGTTCTTGCTTTCATTCTCAATCACTGCCATTGGTTTTTGTTCTCCTGTGGTTCCACCTTTGTTGTCTTCCTTTTCAGGTTTCTCCTGTGAGTGACTCACTGTATCTTTGTCCCTGGAAGAAAAATTGTAAGGAGCATTGTGTAAAACAAGTTGTCTGTCTTTGTAATGACCTAGTTGCTTTCCTCTCTTCTGCTGAAAGGGTATAAAGGGGTGCTTTATTGAGTTGGGTAACTTGGCTGAAGAAGTCTCTTTAGTAGACAARTTAGGGTTTTTCTCATTTTACCCAGTTTCCTCATTTTGTTGAGGATATTTTTCTGAAAAAGTTCTGAGCTCAAGTTGATTCTATGGAAAAGTACTCCAGTCCATGCTTAGGAAGAATGTAATTACATCAGATCAGTACCTCTTCAGTTCGCATTCCATTAAGAGCAGACCCAGTTTTTAAGTAGGTTCACCATGTCTTTCCRGTTATATTATTTAGTTTGTGTTCCTTTATAGTCTATAGGAATTTTTTTGAGAAGTGAACATTGGTACATGGCTATTGCATATGTGCAAGACTGTTCAAATAAAGAACTTCTAGAGTTCTGCTGATTATCTGTATTGATTGTACAGATAACTGACTACATTATAGTGATTTTCTTTGAAAAYTGAGCTCTTTGGTGACCAAGAGACCTTGGATACATTATAAAAGCAGGGAGAGAWTTTCTGAAAAAAAACTTCAGGTAATATACAGGTGGCATTTGTTTTGTTAGATTTTATATACTTGCAACATAGAGGAATGGGAATGTTTTATATTGTCTATGGTGATCCTCAGAGTAGTATATGACACTGTTACAATACAGAGAGAAGCTATTTCCCTCTAAAATTTGAGTAATATCATAGGAGTGAAGAATTTTCTGGTATCTTATTCTCTAACCTTTATATAGCACACTGGTTTGGATTAGAACAATCACTCTCTGACGTAAGTAACATTTACCAGAAGTTACTAAAACCTCATACRCCTATGAAAAAAAACCCCAGGAATAAACTAATGGAAAAGACATGTTGGTTGTAGCTTTCCAGAAGCACAAGTGACTATTTGTGCTGTTATTTGAGTACTCAGTTAAAAACATATTAAATAGACCCCATTCCCAGAAAATCTGGATTTCTAGCAAATTTTAACGCTGAACATTTGTACTGCAGGTCACTAATGACTTGTGCAAATTGAAAACTTACGAAACTATAACTCTATTTCTTGTAGAAAAGTGTCTTTCATTTTTTTCTTGAACGCAGGATTTAGCATAAGCATATGCAATTAGAATATTCATAGAGAAATAACATTAATATGATGGTTTGAAAAGCAGGATTTGCCTAAAAAAAGTCTATCCAACTTGTTCTCTCAGAAATCCTGTTGAGAAATAGCTGATATAAAATACTAGGAAAAATCTCCATCAGGCCCCCATTTATTCATATTGGGTGAAAGCCAGTTCTAAAGGCAATGGGACTATTATTCCAGAGCTGGATTTGGCCCAAATGTCTGTCCTGTTTACACAYGTGAAAACCAATTAAACTTATGGTGCTTGCAATGATATAATTTGAGGCCAAAACATTGTTCTTGTTGCAGAACTTAACTTGAACTTMATGTAAAATTTAACTATTGTATTAATCTAGGGATAAATCTTGTTCAGACAAGACATATAGTGGGTGTATGTCAGTACATTTGAACAGGAAATCTTATAAGTGCTTTACTTTTTTTATTATGTTCTAAGTTTGCAGATGGATGGATTCATGTACAGGGCTTAATGTTTGGGTTAAAATCACAAATGTGTCAGAATTGTAACATATTATTCTCTTACAGTGTATGAGACAAGCGATACAGAAAGAATTTAGAGGAAAATGGCAAGTTGATGAAAAAAGATGATGCTAGCAAGACCTTTAATTTTGGTTTACTGAGGAAATTAGATTGAAAGAATGACAGTCATGTAGAAYGAGTTTATGTTCATTCAGAGAGGTGAAGGTCAGAGCTTAGGCAGGGAAGTGGCAGTGCAGACCACAGTGCAAATTCAGATCCTGGAGCTTGTTTTCTGAGTAGTTGCTGTGCTGGATTATTGGTTAAAGAAGAAATCAAGTTGCTGTCATTCTCTTTTAGAAATGATAATGGAAACTGCAAATTACAATAACACATATAGAAAAAAAATTATAATTTTAACCACTTCTATGTATTGGAATATAGTAAGGGGGAATCCAGAGTTTCTTTGTTCAATCTGCACTCATTGTAAAAATTTTCATTACACATAAAGTAAGAATATATTATTCCTCTCTGCAGAGAATCTACCAAAGTTCTATTTTATCTGAGGGGGTTAAACTTAAGTGCCATTTGACAAAGAAAACTTCATGATGCTTTCTCAGTTGAAATAAGACCAGGCAGGCTGTAAAGTCTGAATATAATCCACAAATAGAACAATATTTCTTTTCCTAACTTTCTGAATATAAACTTGAAAAAGATGACAGGTATCTGTGATGATATTTCTTTTGGTGAAATGTGCTTCTCTGACGTGATATACTTTTGCTATAAAAAGATTTCTGCAAAAAGCCTTTCATGACTTGTTGGAAGTAAATCCCTGTTTTACTCCTGGAGCTGGAACTGGCGTGATGTAGACTGCTGTAGCAGAAGTCCCTAAAAGGACATCTTCCTGTAATGCAGAGAAGACTGATGACCTCTGCTGACTTGCTGTTGGGAGCATCTGCTCTCACATCAGGGGCTCCTCATTACCTGTCCCCGTGCAGACCAGTAATGATTTTCAGAGGAAATGAAGCTAAGGACAAAAGTAATCTCCCAGAAATGAAACCATTAAGACTATATAGTGGTAATAACAGCAGATTTCAAGGAGATTGGAAAGATAAAACTCATTTATAAATGAGCTGATTTTCACTGGAAGTGGTATTAGGAGACAACATACCCCAGATTCTTTTAATCTGAAACTGAAATTTTCCCTTTCCTCTSTTCCACACTTCTCTGCAGAAATAACCTTCAGGGCAAGCAAATAATTTGGCTTGGGGAAAGTTTGAACATGATACTGTAAATAATCATGTTCATGTCGCTTCAGAATCAGTTTGAGACTAATTCTTCTCTGCCAAAAGGCTGTCATGCCTCTCTGCCATCCTGGTTTCTTCATCCTCTTAGTCCTGTTCTCCGCTCTTACCTCACTAGAGGAACTGGCATGCAGTACAGAAGCTCTTGCAGATGCAGATAATGGAAGCCATGCTAAAAGAAGTTTCAATTTTTTCTTCAATACTTTTCTGCTAACAAATTGCTTTCCAGAGCAATATTCAGCTAACACATTTGTTTCATATGGTTGCTTTCTAAGCGGTGAGAGACTTGAACACATTTGCAAATGTTTTGTTGAGTCAGAGCAACATCTATATCTTCTGAGATTACTATGAGCATTCTTTCATATAATTTGAATTTTTATATACAGTAGTATTTTCAGAAAAATCTTGGAAGACTGTTATTTGTGACATTTTCACAGTTTAAMCTATTTTTGTAGATTGCTTCTCACTATGCATATATAGTCTAAGAGTATTCTCTTCTACTAAGATAGATCTACTGCAAGTCTTGAAATGCCAGTCCTTTGCGAAAAAAAATTGCACCTGACAATACAGGTTATTTGTTCCTTACGAAGAATTTTATCTGACTCTGAGTCATTACCTTAGGTATGGTTCCTAATGTTTTTTAATGCTTTTATTGATTTTCACTRATTTAATAGTTAGGTAATAAGATTATCTTATAGGTGTTTATRTGACAGACTGTAATGGTCTAGTTTCTGAGTATGTACAGTATCATAGTTGAAAATATAACGCGGCAAAATAAAACAATGCTTATTTTTTCTCTGATTTTATCATTTCTAGTGGGATAAAAAGAAGCTGAAATATGAGTAATGTATTCAAATTGGTTTAAAATTTGAAGAATCTAATATTAAATTGAATATTCAGGTTTTCACTTCATTAGAAAGGGACATTTTCTCTTTAAATCAGTGCTAGTTTTTCATCTAGATGTCTAAAAAAATCTGGTCAGTACACATCGTATTTTGTAGTTGTCATCTATTAAACCTTCTCTCTTTTTTCTTAAATGTCTTAAGTATATTTGAATTACTTAGAGGTTAAAAACATGACTCATCGAAGTGCATAGCAAGAATTACATTGAAATCAATAGGTCTTTCATGAGATCTACTGTACTGCTATACGAAATGAAACTTGGCTTTTGCCAAGATTTTTTCAATAGAAAACAAGTTATAAAAATATTTTATTAATTTAATCACATAACCTGGTTATTTTCTGGTCTGTTCCTCAGCCTGTTTTTTTTTTTCTACATTTGTATCAATTAATTTAATATTTATACATTGATTTCTGGTGCAAAGGAAGTAAAAAAAAAATCCAAACTTTGTGTTTCTTTGTTATATCTACATTCCTCATATTTTATCATGTTCTCTTAGTAGCTATTCTTTTATTTTGTATCTTTTTCAAGCCACAGCTCATTGTCAATTAAGACATCAGGTATGGAGTACGTAGAATTTTAGATACCAGTTTAACAATCACTTTAAGAAGACTTTTAAATTATGAATTTGATTATTTTTTCCTTCCTCTGTTATCAATATTAAAATCACTAGCAAAAAAAGAGGATTAGAAGTGTATGTTTCATATATTTCCTTGTCATAGGTATAAATCTAATTCTGGAAGTGTTTTCCATGAAATATCAGTTTGTATAATTAAATAAATTGCTTGTGTGTTTTACTTTAGYAAACGTAAAGGACACCCTTCTCCATGTTCTTATTTTATAAACAAGCAAACACTGATGTCAGGGTATTTTCATTTAAAGTTCTTGCAATGGAYGGTGTTTGCAACAGCCATGCCATCACCAGAGCACTCTACTGTTTACAGAGAATGTGTTGTTTAGAGTGGTTTCAGTTTAAGTGTGGTTTCAACACTGCAYCGGAGTTGGAAAACAAATCGGCATGAGAATGAATGTCCTTTGAATACAGGTTTWACTCTGAATGCCTGCAATTATAGAAGCTCCCTGGACTCACAACAATTCTAGAGGGAATGCAATTCCACTGCAGACTAAATTAGTAGTAGACATCAATCTTACACCAAATTKCAATTCCAAAATGGATTCTACTCAGAAGAACTGTGAACATTTTTATTTTATTTTTCATTTAAGAAAAAAAAAATCCCCTAAACATTAAAATATTTTTAGGTGTTTTGATAATATTTGTATGAAAAGCATGGAAGTTGTTGAAAAAGTTTTCTTTAGATAGATGCATAAGTTGAGGCCAACAAATCTAAAAAGAAACCCCAATTAACCAAGTTAATKGATGTAATTTACCTCTGAGCATGTACGTGTATGTGTGTACCTGTACATGCACAATGTATGTGTAAATATATAAATATACAGACAAACACTTTTTTTAATCTATGTAACTGCACTCAACTGGATGACATAATGGTACCACTCTAGGTTTCTTTTCAAAGCAGTCGTTTGGAGGCATTTGTAGAGTCTTCTGGGTCTCTTTGGGCAGGCACAAATCATACCATGCAAGCTTTAACATACTGCTTCACATATAGCAATTTTTCAGTAATGCCTTTTTTGAGTTCTGAATTAGGCTGAACCCAGACAGTATAATCTTAAGAAAGAGGTAAGAACAAAATGGCCTGATCTTTCCAGAAGCTGCCAACTGGCTGACCTTCACAGCCAAAATACAAATGGGACTAGCTACTTCCTTTGAAAGTTTTGACATTTGCAGAGGTATTGGGGAAAAAGCAGCTGGACAGGGGGTTTGCAATCCGACTTTGTGGCTGACTGACCACTTCTTTACTTCATGTGACAGCTGGGAACCATTGGTCTTCATTTATAAAACACGTCCTCGTGGCAGTGCTAGCATCCCTCTGCCCCTCGTAACAGGCCTGAACTTGCCACCTGCAAAAAGCTGTGCTTTGAAGATCTTTCAGACAATTTACCTGCTTTCTGGCACAAGTGTAAAACAAAYTCCCTCTCCTCATTTRACTCAAAAACCTTGAATACCACTTCCCTCTCTGATTTCATGCTGGCTGTCRATACACTGGTAAACTAAATTTACATTGGAGGATGATTAGATATTTCAACGGGAAATTAATAACATTTTCTGTGACTGAAATTRAAGTGAATTTTTTGATTTATTGTTTGGGTGATCATCAATAGATTGCCCAGAGGGGTTGTGAAGTCTCCGTCTTTGTAGATATTCAAAGCCTGGCKGGACAAGACCCTAATCACCTATTGTAGCTCAGCCTGTTCTGAGCAGAGGGTTTGGACTAGGCAACTTCCAGTGGCCCACYCCACCTCAACTCTTCTATCTATGTGATTCCTTTATTCCCACTATTTTTCCTAGTAGTTAGAGGAATATTTTACATAAAAGATCACTCTTGCAGAGAAGAATAGATAAAGGTAATATAAAATAAATAATGTGTGGTAACAAATAATGTTATTTCTAGATTTTTTTTGCTTCTGTCTCTTCCTTAATTTTAACAAAATTAAACAATTCATCAGTCTTACATACTTCTAGGCTTGTTTTCCAGTAGTAATTTACTATTGTCTATTACATTTATTCAGTTTGTATTAAYATGAACAATTTCATTATTCAGTATAATATGTATTCCAAAGCAACTTAGCTATGAAGCAACAGGGACTCTAGAGAAATCCTGAAAAAATAAATATCATCATTTGTTACCATTAAGATCAGTTCCTATATGTCTTACAAAGTCCTTTTTTCTTTTCCTTTTTTGTTGTGTTATATGTGTTGGCATATAACACAACAAAATATCTCACATTTTGAGTTCCTCTTTTGTTAATAGGTATAAGAGAAATATAGATATGAAAATACTTTTGAGTTTGTCTGTTCACTATTGCAAAAAAAGAAGAATGTAATATCTTAGGGAATTATGCCAGTTTTAAATGCAATATCTTTGGAAAGTTGATATTGATGAAATGCATGTAACTTACAAAGACAGAAATGATTATATAATTATCATAATTAATAAAGGAAATAATTTTAATTACACAGCCAGCTTGAAAAATCATATTGAAAAAAATACACAAAATAGATTTATGTGTTATGGGATATTATGTACCCCAGCAACTACAGTTGTACAAAGCTATCAAGTATGATATGGTGTGCTGACAAATTAAACAGCTTCTCAGACTGCAGAAAATCCATGTTGTAAAGGGTGTGACTAATGACTTCTCATAAATCTTTTGGTTGAAATGCTAATCAGCAAAATTTCTTTGGTAGTCCTGGTAGTTGGGTAGTCCTGGTGATAGCTGTACACCATGTTTCATGAATAGGGAATATGGAGACTACTAGTAATGAAAAAACCCAAACTAAAAATGTATAACATAGTTACAAAAAGAATGTATAATAATAAGTACATTAATATAGTATAATTTTTGGTGATTTTACATGAAAATAAAATAAATAACTAATTTCACATGAAAATTTCCCTGTGAGATTAAAAGGAAATCTTTAAAAGTTYTTAGTTAAATTGTGGTTATTTTGACACTCTATAGATTTTTTTTTTTTTTGGTGAACTGGTTTGGATGACCCATATATTTTCTCCTTATGTTATATAATACTTTAATGAAAAGTTAGTCAAAAAACCCACTGTACTTTCTAGTAAGACAGTTGATGTGTAGAGGTAGCTGAACCTGCAGCAGAGAGTGCTGCAGTGTCTGAGCCAGCTGCAGGAGTGACCGAGCAGCCTATTATTCCTTGTTCCCTTATAAGGTTCAGTTCTAGCGTGTTCTCCCTTACTCGGCATCCCATTTATTCCTGTACCCCACTCCTCCCCTCGTTTACCCCTATTGGTTGAAGTTGTATTACCCCACCTTCTCTCCGCCCCCTGCCCCTCAACCCATTGGTCCCTGTTGTCTCTGCCCCCACTGCCCCTGGGATAAAAACCTGACCCCTCCATTGTTCTGTGTTCTCTCCTTCCCTGACGATTCATGGAATAAACCTATTTCATGGAACACATAAGGAGAACCCCTCCGACTCTTTGCCTCAACTAAGTACGCGTTTGTGTGTGTGTGTGCACCGCCGAACACGTCACGGCACCGCCGGACACATGCCACGCTTTCAGGAAGACTGCAAGGGACCCCAAAGCCCATCCAGGATTATTTATTTTTTTTACTTATAACAACATTGATGTGCCACTCTGTTATGCCTGGAATTCTTATTTTCAAGTTCATTTTATTACTACTGGTAGAAAAATTTAGAATTGGTCGTGGCTTCAAATTTCAGTTCTGCCAATTCTGCCCTGGACTGCTGTCTCTCCTCTTTTGTGTGTCTTGTTTTTCACAGTGTTAAGAGTATAGAGTGCAATGTTGTTGTCCTCCATGAAGCAGTTGCGGGGAAATACGGAAAAGAACTACAATAAAGGTAGATGTCATTATTATTTACAAAGCTGGACCATACTCAGAATTTTTACTATGGCTCTACATTATTGTCCCATACATCTGTATAAGTATTAAACAGTACCTTGGCTCAACAACAGCAGTTGTGCAGGGAGAAGCAGTTCTGTCTGATGCTTCTACACTTACACTATATGGCCCTGCAATTTTTACTTTCAGCTATAGCCCAATCCCTGGACTGAGCATCTCCACTAATCAAGTGTTTCAAAGCTACTGAAAACTCCCTTAGCTTGTACACTTATATTCCCACTTGGCATGAGGCATGTGCTGTGCGTTTCGGTAAATCCATGGGGGGTTAATCTGGTTTAATCTCTTTTGAAGTAACCTTAATTTGAGTGTACCAGTGCAGCTGAGCAAAATAGTGACCAGAAAGTAAGAATTTTTTTTTTTTTTTTTTTAAATCAAAAATCGTATGATGCAGTGAGTATGTGTCATCTCATTTTATCTGAATACTGGTGGAGGGCATCTGTGACTGGTTAATAGATCCATGGCTGAAACATTATAAGCAGTAGTTTTATCAGAAGTAGTACAATTAAGAGTTTCCTGTTAACAGTTTGAAGTTCATGACAAGGTTTAAAAATGCTTTCAATTAGTTTTAAATGCACTCAGTGATTCTTTTCACCAYAGGAGTTAGAATGTACGTGTGATGGTGCTTTATTTTTTAAAGGGAGATCTTCTTGGTTTCAAGCTATTAGAAAAGTCAATAAACAAATTAAGGAAGGGCCACAGAACAGTGGGACATCAAGAAAACACTTTATGGTGGAGGTTTGTTTACATCAAACTTTGATCACTTACTTCAAAGATAAGCTAAAATTTACAGATGAGGAAAGAATGAGATAGAACATTCAACATTTCTGGAGCAAATACATTTACTTGCTGTATACTGTTTGAATTATACTTCCATGTCTTTATATTTTCCACTTCCCTTGTTAGAGCTTTATTAGAACTATCTTCTTGTGATATTTCAAACACAGCCAAACACTCCAAAATATGTGAAATCTTACAGAAGAGCTTTCTAATATAAGACACCRAAAGGGTTGAAATTGTTTTTTAGGTAGCTGGAGAAAAACTAATACTGCTTTGGCTGCCAAGAGAACCCATCCAAAGGAATCTRTGCTTCCAAATCTGATACCGATTACTGTAACAAACAGAGCGAAGCAGAGGCTCCAGGCAGGTGCAAAAGGAAGATTGTTTATTGCAAAAACCAGGCCTTTTTAAGCAGTTAAGCCCTTATCAGTTACATGCCATTGAAATACAACAAACATTAATTCAACCAACCACCATAAGCCACAATGTGAACACACGATGGTTATATAACTTGTTTTTCTACCTCTAAGTCAGCTGAGCTCATTCCCAGAGGCCTTTTCTACTTGGCTGAAGCAACAAGAGTGAGCCATGATTTTACAAGAGTAACAAGGCCTTCATTTCACAAGGTTTTATGTATCCACAACAGATTACTTGTGCAATTTTGGGGCAAATAATTTCATCTGGTGGGAAGGTTCAAGTTTCACTTCCTCATTCCTGCCACTTTATTTCCAGGTATTTTTTTTTAAGTGGGGTAAGAACATGAGGCCAGTTTAAAAATAAATTAGGAACAAAAAAAAAAAAAAAAGACAAGAAAAGAAGGAAAAAGACAAAATCAGTATTTGAATATATTTTTTAAAAATTCTTTCAATCTGTAATCAGCAGCAAAACTTTAGTTTATGTGTGGCGTGACTACATCCTGTAGTCTGCTGTTTCTTATAGTATGCATCACAACCACCGAAAAAATTTGTAGTCTTACATGTCGTAACAATATTGTAAAGAACCTAAAATAAATATCATTATGATTGTCTTGGCAAGACTGGATCTCAAGCAGAAATTATCTTCTAAGTATGAATCCCAGTTGCACTACTGATATAACTAATTCTCAGTTAGACTCCATAAACAGAGTATGCAATTAAGATGGATGAACCTGATGGCTGTCAAGTTTTCCATATTTTTTTTTAAATTTAAAAGTCTCTGACAAGCAAGTTCATAGCCTCCATAACCTGTCATTAATATTTTTTGTGAACTTAATTTTCTTTTATATAACAAAACCTTAGAAAGGATATTATAGTAGATGTTTCCATGTGGTGCCCTTAGAAACTTCTTGTAGATWTTCATTTCCTTATTGAGTAGGAATAATGATATAATATTGTGACTAAGAAAGAACAGAAAACTTCCTCTCAAAACTGAATGGYATCAGGCTGGATAGCAATCTGCAAAGAAATCCTTGTTTGGACTATTTACAGCTCACAAGCCATCAAAGAAAAAATTACTTAGAGAATATCTTGCATTCCTGTTGGGCTGAACCATGTAGTATAGTACTACCAGGAGAAATCTCTCTTACCGGATTTGGCCTTAAAAATAAACAGAGGTATTATGGGGTTCTAGCAAGAATTTCTTAACAGAAATGTCTAGTTCTGTAGGCAATGGAATTAATGAAGCCTGCTATCCCTATCTCCTTTTATGAGAAAATTGATTGAAAGTTCAGACTGATTTTGTTGTAGTTTTTGTACACTCTCTAACAAGACAAAAGTTGGTGCTGTGGCTTTTACATCTTGGAATGCACCTGGAAAAGCCACTCCCAAAACCTTTCTCTGAAACATCCTGCCACTCCTGCTCATTTCACTGCAGGAAATGAACTAACTCCTTCTGATCCCTATTCCTGCGTAAGGTTTGGCTGATATACACCAGTGGGCTAAAAAGCTGTGAGAAAGATTTCATTAAGCTCATTTCCATAGACAGCTAGCCTAAGAAAGAATGCATCTTTTCACAAACCATTAGAAATGACAGTAGAAATGATGTGCTTCTGTTGATATGCTTACTGTATACAACCAGATGGGAATTGGGAAACAGTAAATGAAAAGAAAGCAAAACCCAAACCAGTTACAGTTACAGACACCAAAGCTTGCCTGTATATTGAGCTATATTAAATATGAGGCAAGCTGACATTAGGGAAATATTTCTAGTTTTGAACCACGATTTCTTTAACATTACATATTCAAGCACGTTATTGTTTGCCATACTTGCAACTTCATTTCATCAAGTGAGTCTCAGATTTTGCTGTACACAGATAATCTTTGAGAGCATCTTTATCTCAATCAGATGTGTTGRTATATGGCTTTGCACAGATACCTAATGAAAAGGGCAAACTGACTKCTGGAAACAAAAGCAATAAAGACATTTTACACTCTGTTTATCTTTTTTTGGTCACACAAGATTGAAGAATTGCTTGCTGTAACATTTCTGTGCAAGCGCAAATATGTCTGTAACTGACTTTGCACTTATCTTTTGCAAGACATGTCAATAAGTAAGAAATATTTTTTGTAGAGATTCAGTGTATGCAGAATTCCCCACCCCTGGCAACTGCACTTAAAAAGTGATAAAGCACAATTCCTGAGTCACTGTGGTGTAAAGTAGTACTGTTAGTTGCTGTAAAAAGCAGAAGATGTAAAATGTTTCCAACAGTAATTGAAAGTAATTTTACTCTTCAGTACATATGGGTCTTTACAGTTCTTCCTAAATAAAGTCTCTGGGTGAGTTCATTGGAAGAAGAAAACAATATTGCCCAGCAGGGTGATTAGGAGGAGACTGAAGGGGTTCATAAGGTTGCAAAAATGTTATTCTTGTCAGGTTGCAAATTTTAGGGCTGCTGTTAAAGCAGCCCAGATGGTTTTCTCACTTGCTTTCAGGTATCCTAAAGGGACTAGAAATAGAGAAGTCTAAGCTGTCCTGGGTTGTCCCATATCCAGAAACAGGAAAGAATGGGACGAAGAGATCATCACATGAAACTTCTCCCCAAAAGTTTGTTTATTTTGAAACATGTTTCTTAGCATAATTCTAATAAGATTTTTTTTTTTTAACATAAGTGCAAGTGTACCGCAGTGTGTGGGAGAACCTCATAGTAGTTGTTCCAGTGCACTTAATGTGATATTTCAGAAAAATAGCAAAATTTACAACACCACTTAAAAATTATGTCATTTATCTGCCTGCAAATACTGTTTGGTTTGCATGATGTTTGTACTGACTAGGTGTAAGTGCAGCATGTGGCAAATTGTAATAGAAAGACTAAGGTAGTGTGAGCAGAGAAAGAAGAGGAAGGTTTGAGTGTGGGAAGCAACAGAAAGGGCACAGCAAAGACAATAGTCTCGGCACTGCCTATGTCACTGACAACCACACTAGCATCAAGATCCCACCCCATCTACCTGCAGTTTCACAGGACAGATGGCACTGGACACAAAGGGCAGTGAACAAATCCTGATTATTCCCAGCTGGGACACAATGGAGACACTGGTCACCCAAGAGGGTCCAAAAATGGCATACCTAAAACCTGCAAAAGGTTGTCAGCCTAATAATAGTGTGAGGGGGTGAGAAGGACTTGTCAGCTAGTTACTCTCGTTCTCCAGGGCACTGCAAAGGACCTAACATCTGGACACAAACATTGCAGAATCCTATGGCTGGCTGGACAATTCAACACCCACCCCTGCCCTTGTGTGTGACAGGCGGACAGRCACGTGAACCACGCTTTTCTGGTGCTTATGACAGTGAGACTGTGAGAGAACAATGAGCAAAATCTATTTGGTTTAAGTTTTTGTTTCAAATAAAAGCATCTTCCTCTTCCGTAAGTTCCCACATTGGTACCAGCTGCATTGCAGATCTAACACTGGAGCAGCACATACCGTGAGCACACTTCCTTTACTTTGTATGAGATGTTATGTAACTATGACAAGAAACTAATTAGGAAACAATGACAGTCATGTTTCAGTTCATGCAGKCTGGATCCAAGGCATTAAAAGTAAAGTCGTGACTGCTGTATGTGTGATCCTAATGAGATAAGATTTAACTGGAAACATGTCTTGTTTAGTGAGAAAAACCACATGAGAATTTTTTTTTAATCTGTAAGACTTTCACACAACTTGTGTATATACACCCAGTTTTATTTTAAGTAGGTTAAATGGGACTGAATGAAATTATTTTCATAACTTACTTAGTTTACATCAATTCCTTTTATATTGATTTTTACATTGTTTTCTACCCAGATACAAAAACAATGGCTTATCTGAATTCTTTCCAGTAAGATTTAATAATTATCTAGACTTTATTAGGCATTGCAGTTTTCCAYATTCAAGTTAAGTTAAACTTCTCAATAACCTACAAAGTACTTCTTTATTTTTTGAAAACAAACAAACAATCTATTATTTGTTATTTATAATTAATTTAAGCCATCATGGACTGGCATTTTCTAARCATTCTGGAAATTATCCCTCCAGCTGATTGTAAACCTCCATTCCCCAGTTAAAAACCATGATTGTTATCTTTTGGCTTTGAATGAAACATTCAGGAAGTGTTTATTGTTCATGTTAATCCATGCTGTAGCTGACTTTGCTGTTTCTGTCATCAAACCCAGTTAACAAATAATGCCATTGTCTGAAAAAAATAAAGAATAGATAAAACATCTCTTGTTATCTCATGTCACTCTGTAATAAATGGCAATAAAATCATTATACCATGCAAAGCTATGAATCAGTTTAACAAGCAAGTTCTGTTGAAACTGCTGATTATGTTTGTTGTAAGGGCACTGGTCATCTGTTTTTTCTTGTAAACAAGTGTACAACTCCAGCTACTGTGCCTGTAGACTTCCATGTTTTCACATTTGTTTCCTGTCCTTTTTTGAAATGAAAAAGAGAAGATTTTTAGTTTTGATATATCTGAAACGGAARAAACACAGAAATTTCTTTATCATTATTTTTTATAAAGTAGTGAGAGTCAGGATAATGGATAGTATGATATCAACTYTTAGTACTTTGGGATACAAAACTGATGCGAGGGAGAATGCAAAGATGTAATTGTGTGAAAGAGAAAAGTTAGAGGTTTGGATTTTTCTATAAGCCCTCTGAGCATTCTGATTTTCTCTGCTCAGATGGAACCATAGTAGAGCGTACTGTTAAAAGCTTTTCTCCTGTTTTCCTTACTGTGTCCTTTCACTGTGTTTCCTTCTCYGTGCAGTGAACATATGGTCTTCTTCCTGTGGTTTCTTGGCAGTGCACCACATAGGATTGCAAGATACAACACACGGTGTTTGATTCTGCAGGGTCAAATTCCACACCCAGATTCTACATTCCACTCTCTAATTTTTGCAGTGGCTTTTCCAGATGCCTGCAGAGTTATTATGCACACAAAGCAATATCACAGGCACTCTGCTGGTCTACATAGGAGCAAAGCGACTCCACATCACARTGTATCTACCACTCACTACTGAGTGTTCGTCAAAGTGTATGCCCATGATTCCTCTCTCCACTTCAATGCTAAGAATTTGGCAGTAAATATAAATGTATATTACAAACAAATTTATCATTTTGTGAAAAAAAAGTATTTATGAATGTTTTCTTAATTTTGCTGAAACAAGAGTGGCGTTCCTTTCACACTGCAAGTCTGGAAGATTTGCAGCTCTTCCTTTCCTTGGAACATTTCAAACTGTGAGTGCTCAATTGGTGGCAAGGCAAGAGAGGGGAAAGGAGGGCAGCAGATTGCTTCCTGAAAGCTGTGTGGAAAAGTCAGTGTACAGACTCTCAGTGTGCTCCATCCCAGTTATGTTAACAGACTGTTCATGCACTTGTTGGCCATCACAAACACAGGAAGTGCATGAGCCCTACCTGTGCRATGACAGTTCCAACCTTCTGCTGACATACTGTGGTAACTTGTGGGATTTATATCGTCATTCTGGGTCCTATAACTGCTGCCAAGTTTCCAGATCATCCGTGCAAGATAGGAGTCCCTAATTAATAGCAAAGCAAGCTACTGGCTTTCCCAAGTTTATTCTGAATCCTGTGAAGTTATGTGTTTATACAATAGATTTTCAAGATAAAAATCATTGACTAAGACTCATGTCTGCAAAATATTTGAAGWCTGGACTAGAGTGAAATATGAATAATAGTTGACTTTTGTTCTTTTTGGTGCTTACAAAATGTACAGAAGGGTTGCGCGTAGGGAAATTAAGGAGAATGAAAAGGGGTTGGGAGCTTTCGAAATGACWACAAGGGAGCACTTCAGCATAATATAATGTACTTCCAGAGTGGATGCTTAACAAATGCTGGATTTTACAGGATTCATAGCAGAAGTAGTTCTTAAAGACAGATTTGAAGAAGGGGTGAGCAAACGTAATGATTTAAAAAATCTGATATAAACTCAGGCTTTAGAAAAATTGCATGTGGGAGAAAAGGGTATGTAGAAATTCATGGTTATTATACCTGAAATTCTTAGAGTACTCTTAGTACCTTTATGTGAAGGTTAACACCTTATTTGCAGTGCAAGACGGGCACATTGCTATTTTGGTACTTATAGAAACAGTCCAAATCAAAGTATATTGTTAGTGTTTTATAAATCTAGTCCAATTAATAAAATCAATTTTGACATGTTTTTCTTCCTGAAAACATGGCACTGAAAAAAATGAAGACAGTTTTGACACTCTTGTGTCCCCATCAGGGAGGCTGTTAAAGGAAACATTGACATCATTCTGATGAGGCAAAAATTTTAAGATACTGAAAAGGACTGAGATTTTCATGAATCAAAACAGATATTCTCTGAGTTTGAGGTATGATTTCTGTTTTCATTGATTAACTGGTTTTGCTGACTATAAAAATTGAATTATAATTACAGAAAATCTATGTTAGTGTATGCATATATTTATATGTATCTTATTCCTTCTCAGATACAGGAGGAATTTTGCCAGTACTGCACCTCTAACCATGCAGAAGGACAAAGTGCTGTCTAGAAGTCACGAACCAGTTCTAACTATGTTAACCCATACATCTGTGATATGACAGCCGTGTTTGCAGAAGCTAAAAGGAACTGCTACTCAGCAAGGCTAATGAGAGTGATCCACCTGCCCTATTGACATGACTATAACATTTTTTGGTGGTAGAGGTAGCTTGTAAAGGTAATGCTATACATCACTGCACTGAGTCATGCAGCCATACCTCTTGAAAGTGCTACAGCCTTGATGACTTGCAGAGAGAAAAAGTCTGAATGACATGCTATCTGGTTTCCTTTCACTGACCCAGGTAGAAGCAGAATTTTTTGTTTTTACATGCTGTAAAACCCTTACTGGTCCACTTTTGTTCACTTAAATTTTTACTGTCTTGGGCGGGAACGATAGATGTAATGGTTCTGCAAAATGGAGTAACACAGGCTGACTGCTTAAGAATCTGCAGGAGTTTGAGCACAATCCTGCAAGGACCAGCTGAGTGATGGCACTGAGGGGCTCACTTGTCGGCRTGCTGCTGGACGTGGCTGCAGAGCCAGCTGCGGTTGCTCAGAAAAGACCTGTGCTGAGAGGTGCGGGCATGTTCTCCCGGGCTGGCAGAGCCCTGCCCAGAGCCTTTGTGCTGTGCTCTTCCAGCTGATCCAGACATCCTCTGTGTGCCTCGTGCAACAACACAGCTCTGAACACAGTGCCACTACTTTGATTATAACGAATGTAGTTATTATTCTTTCACATTATGTTTCACTTTTTTTTTTCTCTTTGATGGGAAAGAAAGCAGATGTGCTTGGGAGACTCCATAAACTTGACAAGGCAGTTAAAAAGAGGAAAGTACAAACAAAATTGAAGACCAGATGAAAGAATGCACAGCAGGGAATTAGGATTTTCAGTGCTTAACATCTAGTTTCAGATCAGGCTACTGCTTGTCACCATGTTCCTTCCTGCACTATTAAACACTCAAGAGTAACACCACATTTTCAGTCTATTCCACAGAGGTTTGAGTCATGCAGCATTTGAAAAATCAAGTGGTCAAACTCAGTGCCTTGCTGTAGAAAACATCCCAGAGCTCCAGTCATTTTTTCTACTATGGAAGTTTCAAACGAAAAAGATTTGAACAAAATCTGCTTCAACTTTGTGAGATGTCAGCATATAGAGAAGCTGACAGCTATAGGTTTGTCATCTGGGGAGGTCTCGCTGATAATGTTCCCTTGCTTTGAGGGTATGGAAATTGGTCCGTTTCGCAAAATGAATTGTGGTTACTTGAACTATTTAGACTAAAAACAACTAAGTAATATTAGCTGAGTTACTGTAATGGTAGACTTGCTTTTGCAGATTAACTGGGTCAATCAGGTGTTATGCTGGTATAGCATCCGACACACAGAGGGTGACTGTGGACTAAGGCAAAACACATGCCGGTTTCACAAGGAAAACCACAATAGTATCAAACTAGAATATTTTATCCATCTTCAATATCCCTCTGTATCAGGAAATGTGAATGTGCGAATGGTTTATCTTCACTTTCTGGCTACTCCTGAAAAATGCAGTGAGACCAGAAAAGGAAGATAAAGAACTTGACAGAATGTGTACATTTCAGCATCTGTACAGTAACGCCCGTAAATTGTAATTGTCAAGTACCTTAACAGGATGGCATGTTTGGTTCTTGTGGTCCTGATTGTCCTGACCCATCCAGACCATTCTGCAACTTTCTTGAGGGTCCTTTGTAGAGCTAGAGTGACATGAGGGTGAGGAAGGGGGAGGATGATGGTGGCTCCTGGAGACAGGTGGAAGGAGCTGAAAAGCACTCTACATCTAGATTTAGACCTAGAGTGTGTTGGTATGAAGGCACAAGTCCAGTTAGGTAGAAATGTATAGTGCGTTGACAGAGAAAGAGGTGGTATACCAGACATAGGAAAAAAAAATCTCACAAGTTAGCAGGATGTCAGGTTCCAGTAACTACGTGTTTCCTGAGGCAGAATTTCTAAAACAATCAACACATCATACCCACTTATATCCTTTGGATTCACCTTCAGATGACACAGTTTTATCAGGCATTTCACCTGTGTGTGTGCTTGTCTGTCCTGGGTATTATTCTCAAACAGGCTGTGGCACTGACTGTCCAGGCTTACTGGAGGTTGCATCTCTTGGTTTCTTGCTATTGAGCCAGCTATGCCACCTTTTTCATCACCATCCTTCCRGCGAGACTGGGGAAATTTACAGCTCCCTGGAAGCTACCATAAATTGTTTCTCACTAGTCAAAGCACTAAATGTGCTGTACATCAAATATTTGTCCAATGTGGTCTCTAAGTTTTTTTTTCTTGCCTTCTTTTTATATTTTTATGTTGGTCTTTAGTCACAGATCTCTCTTGTGATTCTCCACAGTGATTATTTTGTTAGCTTTCTGACACAAGACAGCAGAGAGAAACACGCATTTAATTATGTGACCGTATACTGGTTTTGGCTGGTGCAGAGTTGGTTTTCTTTACTGTATCTGGTATGGGCTGTGTTTTGGATTTGTGCTGGAAACAGTGGCAATAATGCTGGGATGTTTTCATTATTGCTAAGTAGTGTTTATACAGAGTCAGGGACTTTTCTGCTTCTCCCACCACCCTGTCAGGGAGGAGGCTGGGAATGCACAAGAAGTTGGGAGGAGACACGRTTAGGACTCATGCCTTATCGGGACCACCTAAAAGAGAGAGGCTTGACAAAGATCAAAGGGTTAAAAGCRATGGTGTTTATTTGAAGGCCTTCAGGTACATCCAGGGCAGTCAGATCTCACTCAGGGGGCTTACACCCTAAGGTGGATCCCTTATGATCAGCTCCCCAAGATCAACCACCCAAGATGGACGACTGGTCACGAGTTCTCCATACTTTTATAAGTTTGGTCTATTAGCATATCGGAGCCAGGTCTTCCAATTAGAGCTTCAGGTAATGAAGTAATTCACCCTAAGTYTGCCCCCCTTCGCCAACACCTGTTTACAGATCTTGGGCCTGAAGCAGTAAGGTGTCCTTGAAGTCCAGGCCTGAAGATAGATTGTTTTGTCTAAAGGCAGTAGCTAACACTTTTATATGGGCTTTAGAGTTACACACTAAGAATTGCACAGTTACAAGTATATGAGAAATATAAAAGCCAAAATCCTAAGGCATCAGGACAGTCGGCCCCAGCTAACCATAGGGGTATTCCATGCCATATGGCATCATGCTTGGCATGTAAAGCTGGGGAATTTTCCTTTTGTATCTATTCTAAGTTATTGAAAATCTAGTCTGGAAGTAAAATGCCAAATAGGCTCTATAATTGCTAATGAATAACTAGTGATTGTACATGTGTGCTTTAATTTGACTAGAGTGAAGGTTGCTCATTTTCAATTATTACAATGTATCCATTCTGCTTTAGAGGTTATTTTAAAAAGAAACGTATAATGATGCAAAAAAGAGAGAAAATTCAACTCGASTTAATGTATTAACAAAAGGTTGCATATGATCATTAACTGTGTGAAACAGATCTTTCCTGTAGAAAAAATCAATTTTTTTTCCTAAATTCTTTTAGACAGAAGCACACCTAAAAACACCCCAAAATATCCCCAAATAAATCAATTTGAAAACTGAACTACTAATAGATGCTTTTTACAGCATTTATTTTATGTAAAGGGAATTTGTCTCTATATTTAATATCACCTTATTTAGCAACTTTAAAAACCTATCTATAAATTCATAGCTTCAACCAGCCTTTTCTTTGTGGCTTGTGTACAGAAGCACTTGTTCTATAGCAGTGTGAAGCTCTGAAAACAAGTGTTGTATAACCAGAATGTATTTGAAGGAAGCTGGTCTCTGTGATGCACCAGATATATTGGTGAGTAAGAGATAAACAGCCTAAGAGAGACTGCAGTAAAGGCACATTTTAAAGTTCTGCATTATCTGCAGTGCCCTTCCATGGGTAAACAAGTGTCTATCTACAAAAGCTCAGCTGTCTTTATTTGCTTTGTACAGCCTAAGCCCATCATAGATATATAAGAAAACCAAAATAATATGATTTGACAAATACAAATTCATACATCCTGGTCCTGGCTCTCATACTATTCGAATCACCAGTATTTTGAAGTGCAGAYGCATTAGGCTGCAATGTGTATAATTTGCTTTATGCTACATTTTGAAGGTTATAACAATGTCTCTATTTTATATGAGSGTGGAATAGAAATAAGCTCAAGTTCTTTATGAAAGTGCAACATTTGTCACACCCTGATCAAAGATCCAACTCCTTAACAGGAGTTTAACACTATGTGTCCAATTGAGTAAAATTACTTTCAAAGATACTGTTAAATACAAATAGTTGTTTTCAGATTCACCACTGAGCAGTATTGCATAATATTGAAAAGTAGTAACAGTAGAAGACGAATTTTTCTTCCTGGATGAAGGTCAGGACAACTGTAATAGTATTTATGTAGAACTTATGTTTTTATTTATAGTAATATATCAAGAACAATGTATAAACATATAATATAAATATGTAAATATAAAATCCACAGAACTTTCAGTGTAAGATGTATCTAGTTATTCTTTTTAACAGAAGGAGGAAATGTTAAAATGCATTTAATAAACATGTGGCTTTTTCTTGCATAATAGAACTGATAAATTTTTTTCAGTTTTGTACCTGCTTATATTGTGGTCTTTTGAGCCATAATAATTAAACAGTGCTCATGAGTTTGACAATGTTAAGATTCATTGGTAGAGCCTATTGCCTACACTGCTGACTAACAATGACTTACTGTTTCTTTGCATAGTCCACCACTGCATTCATCTGCTTAGCTTACATTTGCTATGCAAATTCTTGTTCAGTGTGTTTATGACACAATTTACATGCGTATTGATGAACACGTCTCTTAGAGTTTCAATGCCTTACAGAAATATGTAGAATAGTCACAGAGTCCAAGCAGCCTGTCACTTAGAGGATGTTATTTGCATATCCCATTCTGTGGGAAAAGCTCTTTATTTTCAGTCTTGCTGAAGGTAAACAGGAGTTAATAACCGGTACTTGTGGTAGAAAACATAAAATGCAATCTAACACCAGCATATCATAGTGCTAGGCATCATATAGATACATAAGTACTGTCCCAGACATGAGGACTTTATAACTAACTAGAGCACTGAACAAAAACAATCTGGTTGTAAAAATCTTTCTTTATGAGACAGAATTTAATTTTTGTTATCTTCTGTAATTTTTCTGTCCTCTACTTTTACATGTCAGTTTAGTGATCAGAATGTGCTATAATACATAGACAACAAGGAAGATACCAGTTTATTCTTTCAATTATCAACCTATTTTATGTTTGTAACATAAAAAGATGTGAATTAAAAACTTCAATAGTAAGAAACCCTAAAAAACCCCAACACCATGGTTGTATTTCTGTATCTGTATTTCTGTGGCTTTTTTAGCTACTCGAGTTCATATGTGCAAAGGGGACAATATACGATGGCTTCAGTGTGTACACTGACCAGAACTRGCCAGCTCAGTTCTCTTGACACAAAGGAGAGGAAGTTAACAATTAGGAATGGGTTCCCTAAAAGCCAAGTCAGCAGTTTCATGACACCAAAGAAAAGTGCATACAGGATGCCTGAGGGAAGACATGCCTGAAACCCACATCGCACTGGCTTTCACCTCTTCTCTGTACAACTGTTGGAGAGTGGCTTGTCCCAACATGAAAAGCTTGTTCTTTCAGAGGCAAAAAATGCCTTTTGAGAATCCTACTTGCATTCAGGGTGCCATTTCTTCCCCTTAGAATGTGCTGATTTAGTGCTGTTCAGTATTTAAGATATGTTGATGTGACACAGTGCTCCTCTACAATATACTGCATTTCCTGCTATACCACCCTGGTATTTGTATTATTTTATTCTGTTAAAACATAATTGAAGAGAGAGGGCTTTATTATATGTAAAAACCAAATATTTGAGGTTAAGATCTAAAAAGTTGGGTTGCTGACTTCAGTGGTTTCCTCAGCAAGGTAATTAAGCCCATTTCTCTGGCTTCCCAAGCTATAAAAAGAGAAAGGCAAATCCTGCTGCGTTGTTTTCTATACAACTTTGAAGCTCAGGAAGAAAATAAAGCAGAAAACATTTGTTACTCTGTTTTGAGAAAACTGAGAAGGAAAGAGTTCTAGATTTTGGTCCATGTTCCTAGAAGCAGTTACACAAAATGAATGAATGAGTTGGCTAAAATATAGAGTGTGRGATACCTTCTATATTGGATTATGTATTCCTACTTCACGTCAGCCTTTCTTAATGGATTACATTTAAAATTTCTGTTATACTGTTATCATGAAACAGGAAAGTATGATTTTTCCATCTTAAAGAAACCTAATAAACCTGAATCTTGGATGGATATTCTGGTCAATAAGGCCAATTTCCTTGGAGGCATATTTCCTTGCTGCTTCCTGTAATAGAAGTGATATACTTTTCTGCTATGAAATTTCAGCAGTGAAATACTTTTAAATTTGAGGCTCACCTGGATGCTAAAGAAGATTTGAATGACAAAAATTCCAGCAGATTTTATTTTTTTTGCCTATGTAATCTGATAGAGGTGTGTTGTTGGTATTACATACCAAAAATATCTAATATTTTGTAAGTTTTTAAATGATACAGATGGAAAACTCACAGTTTGCGTTTTAACAGGGAGTTAGTTGTAAAGTAAAAAAAAAAAAATCTCTGCTTATCTGCATGGTCAGGAAGCTCATGGTCAGCCCATTCCTGCAGACATGAATCTAGAGGAACAGCTCTCTGGGGCTTGCCAGGCAAACAAGCATTCTGTTTTAGCAGCATGCTTGGAGTGAGAAGCCAAGGGAAAAAGAGACAAGACATCTGTCTCTTGGTAACTGAGCTAGAGAGAACGGCATTCCCTGTTCCACCAAAAAGGTTGTTACAGTTTGTACTGCACCAGGGTGAACCAGACATTCCCCAAAAAAGCTTTGTGAGAAAACGGATTTAAAATTCCCTCTAGCTTTAACCTAATACATGAAACAGGAGATACTTGTTAAAACCTAAGGCACAACTTTCTTGTATCAGACAGTCAGACCGGCCAGTTTTGAAAAGTTATTTAATTGCTAATCTCATTATCTTTATGTATTCTTGATGCAGAACCAGTTACTCCCATAGATTTCATTGAATCATAGAAATCAGTGTTGAGTCCAGCCTGGCAATATTATTGTTTCTGTATGAAGAAATCAGCACAAGTCTGTGTACCTTTCTGGGAAAAATTAAAAATAAAAATTACATCAATATTTCTGTACAAATAATATTTTTTTCACTCTCTCTGTAGTCTTCAGCTTGCCACTAAAGCATATTTTCAGAAGGGCAACAAGTAACTGAAACTTAGTTTATAAGTACAGGAGTTCCTACTCTAGCAAAAAACACTACACTGAATTAGTTGCTCTTATTTTACATATTTTTCTGGCTAATGTTCTCTAAATAATTAAAGAGTAATCCTATTTTTTTCTGAAAATGAACATTAGTGATCAACATTTCAACATGACCAGAATTTTTTTATACGTGTTGTTGACCTTATTGGAGTTCCAGATAAACATGTTTTATATGCTACTGGCTGCTATTCTCCCACTTAAAAGTTTCTCAAAGAACAGTATTGGGCAATTGGCCAGCTATGAAATATACCACAAAGAGTCCACAGACTGTTAAAACTATGAAATCTTTTTCATAAATTAGTAAATGTTTTACAGTTGAGAGTAATTGCACATGGACTTGTGTAGGAAAAGAGAAACTTCTCTCAACAAATACTTACATGATTAGTTTAAACACACTTGATTAATCTGACAAAGACATCAAACTTTTATGGATCTGCAGCCTGCGAAATGTCAGAACCTCTCTTCRAATGTACTTGCTGGATAGCTATGGACATTACTATCATGATACTCAAAGTAGGATTAATCCCAGAAAATCAGAACATTTTACAACAGATTAATTACTTCTGTGACTCCYAACCAGCTTTGGCATCAATTTTTTCCTGTATCTCAGTTTTGCCAATTATAAAAAAGACATCTGAGTGAAAACAAGTAAAAGTAAAAAAAAAAAAAAAAGGCGCACGGAAATCAAAAGTTTGTTTAGTCTCAAATATCTAACTCTTTTAATGCAGATGTGTGCACCAAATGAGTCAATAATGCTGGAAGAAGGTTGGGGTAGAGAAAGCAAAGCAAATGAATGAGGGCAAAAGTAAGGTAACCTGTAAACTCATAATTCTGGGGGGGRAAAAAAAGCACCATCAAAAGCTAAAAGACAAAAAAAAAATCTAAAAGACGATTAACGCAGTACATCCTATGTCTGTAGAACAGAGAACAGGGTGACAACATGTTTAGTTTCAAGAAAAACTACATTATGTCTAAATTTTGCAGTCCTATTATGACACATTTTAACTGAATCTGCAGGAAATTCAAAGTAAAACTGGTGGTCTGTGTATGSAAAAGAGGTGTTGACTAATAGGGAAAGATTACGAGAGTAAATATGTGCACCTATGATAGATGATTATTAGAGAAAGAAAGTAAAAGAACAAATATCACCTGAAAGGTATAAAGAGCAAAAAAGTAAAGTCTTATTTACATTATAACATAAGAATAATATTCAGTGGAACACAGAAAAATAATAAAATGTGACCTGACACTTAAGAATTCCATTTTCAAAATAATAACATTTAAATGGGATAAAGTCTTACTCATTTTCAAACTAAAMTTATGTTAATAATTATTACAGTATGGAAGTAAAAACTTGGCTCTCTTAAAACCACTGGCATAGAGCCCATTGACTTGACTGGTATTATTTACCCAAATTTTTCACTGACAGTAGGGTTTTTTAAGGGTAGATCTTACTTTCTGTGACCAAGATCTATGCTGCAGATACTGGTAATTGCTGTGTCTGTAAGGTGCTAATAAAATTCTGGGTTTAGCCAAGAGAAGCCTAATGAAGTCAATGAAATAATTCTGAATGTATGTTCACGAAAACTACACTAAGACTTAACTCTTAGTTGCTTGTTCTCTTGTGTCTGCTTCAGAAAATTCCATAGTGAGGCCAAATGGTGCCTTATAACTAAGGAAACTATAAAAACCAAAAGGTTCCTGGAACAGTAAGTTCGCAGTCAACATTTTTAYGGGAGGCATCCGGCATATGGATCACAGCATGGGGTTTCCGGGAACAGCTTTGAGCAAGACTCATTATGCTGGGCTAACGCTTGCTTGCTAACAAGTATACACTTCCCATAGAAGCTATTTTCCTGCCCTGGTACATCACAGATTGCATATGATTGTAATTAGTGGGAAACAATGTTCACTACCTGATTATTGTTCTCTTTCTTATTTACACTTTGATTATATTTCATCCTACCTAGTATTGGTAAGGGACACTGTGTCTGGAGAATACTCCATTCCTTCAGTATTCTGCTGTTTCATTATTAATATCAATCTAAAAATTTCCCTCTGTGTTTGTGTGAACAGGGTGGCAGAAGCAAGAAACCCACAGAACAAGATCAATGTTACTACAAATCACTGAAGACATCATGCAGACTCCAGTGTGAAGAAATCATAACAAGATTTCTATTAGAAGGCCATAAGCTCTGCAGTGCCAACATTCTGACTTTGCCGTGCTGCTTCCAAAATACTTTAAATGAACCTAGAAAAGCCTCTCAGGGTTACTCTACACTCAGGACAATAAATAAATCATTTGGAGTAGCATAATTTTGTGAGTAGTACCTGAGCCTCTTTGCTTTTCAATTTATTTTATTCAAATTAGTCCAGAGTTATATCCACTACACTGCTGAATACACTTAGAGAGTTTTTGAGGTCATTTTCCATGTCAGTAGAAGCCTTGGTTATTCACTGTCCCTCATTCAGTGCATAAAAGGTGGACAAAAGATAACATGCACTTAGTTTGAAGAAAGAGGTCTTGCTAACTTCTGCAACAGATTGAATCTGTGAGATGCTAACAACCCACAAGCCATGATGTGCCATAGCCTGGAGGAATGGAGAAGGCAGCCTGTGTTGCATTCATCTCAGGGCTAGGTAATATTTAATTCAGTCAATGCTGTGACAGTCTTCCTGGAGTCTGTTATGAGAAATGAGAAGTTGCTTTGTAAGAAAGGGCAAAATTAATGAATAATTTAATTTTTTTTTTAGGTTTACAAGATTATTTTAATACACTGAAATGCAAAATTATATTCACTATTGTATTTGAGGGAGCCATAGGGATGGATTCTCTGAGAAGCTGCTAGAAGCTAYCCCTGTGTCTGAAAGAGCCAATGTCAGACGGCTCCAAGACTAATCCACTGCTGGCCAAGTCTGAGCCAATCAGTTATGTTATGGTAGCAATGCCTCTGCGATAACCTATTTAAGAAGAAAAAAKATTATTGTGCAGATGTAGTTGTGGCCAAAGAGAGGAGTGAGAATGTGTGAGTGAAACASCTCTGCAGACACCAAGGTCAGTGCAGAAGGAGAGGGACAAGGTGCTCCAGAAGCCAGAGGCAGAGATTGCTCTGCAGCCTGTGGTGAAGACCACGGTGAGGCAGCTGTGCCCCTACAGCCCACGGAGGTCCACGGAGGAGAAAATATCCACCTGCAGCCTATGGAGAAGCAGGTGGATGTGCAAAAGGAGGTTGTGACCCCACGGAACCCCCCCCACTGCAGCAGGGTCCTGGCAGGGACCTGTGAACCTGTGGAGAGAGGAGCCCATGCTAAAGCAGGTTTGCTTGCAGTACTTGTGATCCCATAGGGGACTCATGCTGGAGCCTTTTCTTAAAGGACTGCATCCCATTGGAAGTTCCCATGCTGGAGGCGTTTGTGAAGAACTGCAGTCCATGGGAGGGACTCACATTGCATAAGTTTGTGGAGGACTGACCACACGCTGTAGTAGGGAAAGGACTCCACTCCCTGAGGAGGAAGCAGTAGCAAAAACTTGTGATGGATGAACCGACTATAGCCCCGATTCCCTGTYTCCCTGTGCCGCTGTGGGGGGAGGAGTTAGAGAATCGGGAATAAACTTAAGCCTGGGAGGGAGGGAGGGGTGGAGGAAGCTGTTTTTAGGATTTGTTTTGCTTCTCATTATTCAGTTCTGATTTTGATTTGTAATAAATTCAACTAATTTCCCTAAGTCGAGTTTGTTTTGCCTGTGACAGTAATCGGTGAGTGATCTCTCCCCGCCCTTATCTCAACTCATGAAGCTGTGTTGAGGAGCACATCCGGTGCAGGTAGCTCTGTTTGCAAGCTGCAGTTCGAGCTCTGGGTGGGAGCCCGAGACAAGAGGCTGTGAACAGCCAACCACTGGTTAACAAAAGGCACAAAGATGGATGATGCCAGCCAGGTGGATGGACGCTGGGAGGCACAGCAGGAGCCATGAACTCACTGCCTTGTGAGTTAAAGGAGACAAAAACCGCTGGCGCCAGCCAGGTCAATGGACACTGGGAGAAATGCAGGAGCAAAGAGCGAGCCTTGCACACGGTTTGGACTGTGAGGGGATAAAAGCGCGGGGGTTTCCTTTGTTGSGGGACACCCCTCGGAGGCACCAGGTCGGGCTGTTTCTGTGTTTCGGTCTAATCTGCAGAGTAAAGCTCATGCAGATTTCTTAAGTCTTTTCCAACAGCCTGAATGGTAGACAACCAAGGAGACTCCTGACCCCTTTTGTTTCTCATAGCTTTTAACTTTTGATAATGATAATAAACACCAAATGATTTTACATCATGGACAAGTCTAGAAGTTTTTGAGGTCTTTTGCCTGTACGAAAAACCAAAACAAAAAATCAACTATAATGGACTTKTATTTTAGAAGTAGGATGACTTGATATTTTTTACGGGTTAGACCAGGAATATGAAAATTATGTCCAGTCTCTGTCTTTGCTAGACCATTTTTATTTGAATTTGGACAGGTTACCTGATGTTTATGAACTCTAGTTCCTAATTCTAAAGCAAGAATAATAAAGTTCCTTTTCTTGCACCCTTTGCTTTACCTATTTAGACCACAGTACTCTGGGGCTGAGGAATGTCACTTGCCTTTTTGCAGAGTGCTTCAGTAGTGAAATATTTGTCACTTCTAAATATTTTTAGGTTTGCTTGCTAGATCTCCAAATGACACACTGCTTTCCACAGAAACCTTGCCATCCATTACCACTGCAAAATGCTAAATATTTATTTTTTTTTTTGCAAAGTAATTCCTACAAACACTATCTGCCTTTCTGTGGCACAGCTTGGAAGCCACCCAGAGCTCCCCTTACAATGACYTTTGTTTGTTTGGTGCAATCACCACAAGGACAACTAGAATTCGTGGAAGTCCCAAACCTATACCCCAGGCAGCTTTTGAAGTGTGCTTAAAACAAAATTGTGGACATCTGAGCTATTTCCAGGGAGAACTCAGTATGGAAAAGTAGCTATTTTAGCACTGAAGCTTCCATGGAAAAAGTTCCATGCCACAGTGCAAACACTGCTGTAGGATCTTCCAGCTACTAAGGTTATGTTTTTTAAATCCAAGCCTCTGCCTAAAATGATATAAAAACTCTGCATTTTCTCTATTTTGTTCTAAAAAAATAACAAAGAAGCAAACCAACCCCAAAAACCCCCTTGATATCCTAAAAAACGCGGCTTGTGTAGCCAAAGATCTGATGCCTCAAACAACTATRTAATATATTTGCTAAGCACAGAAACTATAGGTTTTAAAATAATTAGCAAGCACTCTGAACAAAATTAGATTGCATCAGGTGAATTTCATCTAGCTTATTTAGATATTCATGATGGCATGAAATACTCATTTTCTGATTGAAAATATATTCCTCTTTTCCCCCTTAACATCTTTGACTGCATAATTGAAGGTACAATATCTACATTCAGATTTTACACAGAGGATTGAGATTACTATCCTATTAAAGTATATGCTGGGAAATGTTCACATATCCTAGGAAAAAATCCTAGAGATTTCAATATTTTTGCTAAGAACAATTTTTTTCTGTTTTTGGAGTTTTTAACAGCCCTGCAGAACATTTATGCTCTTGGATAGCTGAGTGGGTTTTCAGAAAATTCCTCAAGGTGAGGCACAGAATAATACTGGTAGTTCACAGGGCAACCAGGGTTGATTTAGAAATACAGCCCAAGTTTTAATGCTAAGATATGTCTTATTTATAGATAGGTTTTCAGCAAAGATGAAGCAGTGTGTGAATTTTCCTTCCTTTTAAATGTTTCATGAAAACAAAATGGTAAAGAACACCTGTCATGCTATTTGGTTTCTTTGTTTCTTTAGTTGAAATAAAGCTAAACTGATTTTGTTTACAACCTGATCATTAATACATACTGGTAAGGAAAATAATTAAAAACTGCTGGTGGAAAAATAGGCTAAGGTGAAATTTTCCCGCAGTATTTTTAACGGTAACTATTGAGTRTTAAGAATCAGGCACGAAAACAAAAGGTACTTAAAAATCCATAATTTTAATGGAAATCTGCCAGTGAAAAAGTGTAGTACTCTAACCCTGATATCTTCAAATTGAATGTAGCATGCAAATGTTAAGGTTTTCTGGCTCTTAATGTCTAGAAATTCCGGAGGCAATTTGTGTTGTTTTTATTAGCTCTTGGCATAAGGTCATATTTGGCTGCCCAGAATCGTCTCAAGTGAGTGGCTTGAGAATTGTGGCACCAGCTATTCCTTTTCTGATATCCTGGCCCTTTTATAACAGCTTGGACTTAGAGCCAGAAGGAAAACTGTGTCTTTTTACAGAGAATCAGTAAGTGTTCTTCCATGAAGGAAATTCTGAGGAGAAAAGTCTCACATTATCTTATGCAAATATGCACAGGTCTGTCAAGACCCTAAAACCACATTTGTGCTGTAACTGACATATTTTAATTTAACCATTTATTTATGGCAAATGGCACTAACTAATGTTTCCAGACACCAGCACATTACTAAACATCGTATAAAAATTATCTATTAATCCTTATAATGTACCTTTGAAGACAGTTACTTTTGAGCAGAGAGCACTGACTCCAATTACCTAAATGTCCTGCTTGATATGGTAAATTTTAATCCTTTGATTTGAATTACCCTGAGCATTAGAGAAATGCATTTCATTAATGCAACTTTTTCAGTCAAAAATTAGGCCAGTTGGAATGGAGGTTTCATGTAGGCTACTTCTCTATGCACAAAGTTCTCTCTACATTTTTCCATTTTTAGATTGGATTATACTGTTTTAGAGACAGTCTTTGCATTCTCTGATGGTGTTATAGTCAAACAGTTAAAGGAATTAATTCTGAAAGGTAGTATAAGGGCTCCTCAAAAAGAACATTTTTGTGTAATAAAAAGAAATATTTGCCTGTGTTTTTGAGTTGGCTTAAAAATTGAACTTGTCAGGTCACTCACCATGAAGTTAGCTCATTTGTTTTACCATCTTCTCCCTTTCTTTTTCTTTTTTCCTCCCTTAGGCTAATTTTCTTAGAGAAATTAATGTCTCTGTGATAAAGGAGTGAAGGATTTCAAATCACTATTTCCATAAGTTCTCAGCTCAAGGAGTTTTGAGTTCTCAAATAATATATGGTTGTTTGAAAGTGATACGTATTAAAATAAGAGAGTGAATATGTGAGAATTTTAGGTAACTTCTGAAAAGCCAAATTGATGGTGAGTTAACAAAGACAAAATGGAAAGCTGATACGAAACCTGAAAATTTTAATCTAACTCTGAAGGGCACTACATATAGATGTGTTAATTGATTTTACAGCTGTATTCATTTCTAGTCTGTATTTATAATGTCTGTTGAGTGTTGAGCCTCAACCCATATTAGAATTTAAGTTATTTTCAATTAACATATGTCACTCTCGGACACGAAATAAGCACACGAGACACAGTTGTCAGGGTCTACCACCGGGGCAGAAGCTAAGGAAGCTAAGGGGGAAAAGAAAGAGAGAGCGGCCTCTGCCCTCGGTCTTTACTTATATGTTTTCAGAAACTACCGTGGATTGGAGGATGGGGATACCACCTCCTGCTGTCCACTGGTCAACGGAATTGTCTATCATATAGATTAGGAATTCAAAACCAACAGGCCGGTTAGAATAACAAGAGCTATGTTTATACAAAAGTGCGTGAGAAACTATTTGCCGAGCTAAAAACACTGCACAACTGAGGAACTGCAAAATGCAGGGCTACAAACATATATTTTTAATTATTGATTCACATGCTGGAAAAAAACAGAGAAGGCAAAAAATTACAAAAAATGTTGAAGGAAACACTTATTTTCCTCTCTTCTATGTCTCAGTTTCACTTGTCCGTCACGTTACCCTCCATCCCTCCCAATTCCCTTGGTGAGGTAATAGGTAGTGTAGGAGTTTGGGGTTATTACATAATGATTTTTTTCTTCCATTTCTTGTTTCTTACTCATTTTCTTCCATTGATCCTTGCTTTTTACTGCTCTCCTGCTCTGGCATGGGACCTTCAGGGTGTGCAGTCTCCCAGCAGAGTGCAATTTTTTCCCAATGATTGTGTCTCCGTTTCCCCACAACATCCCCTTTCACATCTCCTTTGTGCCTCCCCATTGTGTCTACTGCCCTGTCTGACAATTGTTTGAGCAGAGGCATCATGTGCTTCTCTGGCCAATGGTAGTTTTGGTATGCAATGGGTCATTCCATCTATGTCAGAGCTGGCTGAATGTGGCACAGGGGAAGAAACAGCCTCCTCCCACACAGGGCACCTGGCAGCTCACTGCTGGCCAGACCCTGCTGGTTATGCCCAATAAATTTCACACCTTGCTTCTGCAGAACACTCTCTGAATGTTTATCCATTACAAAGTCTGTTTTTAACATCATCACAGCTTTAGTATGCAAACATTACAAACTCTGCCTTAGTGTCTGGACAATAGGGCTGGCATTGTAGGACCATGGGTATATGTTAAKGAATAATTCACTCCTTCTCCTGCAAAGGTTGTTCTACAGACTTCACCCCTTGCCCCTGTAAACTGTAAAAGAGAAAATGTTACAACAGTCTGAACATCTATCCATTAAAATCTCCACTGCTTATTTCTACAGGATAGATTATTGGGTTTAACCACATAATAGTTTGACTTCATATTAAAAATCTCAGAGCTTGTTGCAATCCAACACACAGCTCAAACCAGCAGTTTCAATATATATCTGTCACAAAGTCAAAACTTTTTCTATTCACAGGGTTATCATGTCCTTTGCTGGAGCAGCAGGATCGGGTCATTGCTTATTAAGTTGCTCCTTTGGCAGATCCCTGAGCTCTCTTATCTTGCCCAGGGTCCCAAATTCCCTGAAGTAACATTCTCCTGAGACATCAACTATAACCCAGTGGCTCATGTTTCCCAGCACTCCATAGCCATTGCATGGGCATTTACCTCGGGCTGTGCCTGTAGGCAGCCTACATTCAATTAATGTCACCTGCAGTAAAGGATCACTGCATGATGCTTTGTATGCAAGATTAAATTTCACAGGCTTCATCACACTCTCTCTGAAAATGCTGGGTGGTAGAATTACTTTAGATCCAGATACCTTTATGTTTCCTACCACAAACTAGAAAAAGAGGAAAGGGGAGGAACTAGTTAAAAGACAAAGAGCTTCAAAACTTGGGCTCTATTTAAAAAGAAATATGTTAATGATGCTTTTAATTATTTGGGGTTTTTTAATACAAAGCTGACATTAAAAAGAGAGCTGTCAGTTTTAGCTTATCAGTGACTTTGACTATAAAGCACAGAGTTGCATTCAGCCATTAAAACCACTGTTTGAAATGAACATTACTGATGCTCTAATTAAAAAAAACCCCAAACTATAGGGTAGAACACAAAATGGCTAGTTGATACCAAAAAAAGCACTCCCAGCTCCACTTGCTCACACATGGATGATCTCCCAACTACAAAATGAAAAAGTCTTGAAAAAATAGCACTGTTTTGCAAAGTTGCCTTTGGGCTATGTATTGTAATATGACTTTACAAAGCAGTAGCATCTAAGTGGGCTAGAAAGATACTTCATTTTATTTACTCTCAGACTGTACCTCATAGTTGACTCCAGAGTATGTGGTCTTATAAAGAGAAGAATAAGAGAGAAAAGGGATGATCCCAGAAACTTCTGTTTCAATGTTCAATAGATGCTTTCATGGAAGCTTATTATTGAGGAGGATGCTTGGAGAGTGCTGGRAAAAAAAAAAAAAAAATCACCGTTGATGCTTCCAGAGTAAGAAAAAGGTATTTTTGTCACCAAAAAGCCATGTGAAATGTCATTAACTTGTCAGTTTCAGAAACCAGTTTGAAAATTACTTAGCAGTGCTAAGTTAAAGGCTGGAAAACCACCTCTTTGGTGAATGTGAGAAATGAGCCATCCTATGCACTTACCTCAGCTGTGCAGCTGAACTGTGCTACAAATATCGGAGCATATAAGATCTCACTGAAAAAGGAGCTGCTGGTTGTGCTTTCTTCACCAGTGTCACATGCAATGGCATTTTCTTTAACATGAACTCTGGAGCTATACCTCAACCTGACAGAATTTTTTTTGTTAACAGTTTGGAAAAAAATTTAGCTCCCTCTGCACTTTGAAATCATATTCAGGAATTTCTTTCTGACCAGACAGGTGTGTTGTTATGCTGGGATAAGACATAGTGTTCACATATCAAGAACAATTTTCATCCACCTTAATATATTAAGAAAGGTTTTTTAAATCCTCTTTATTTTTCCCTTCTGATGTATGTAAGCAAGTGATGTTATTTACCTCATCTGTTTCCAATGTACTAATTTTTTATGCCACTTCCAATCAATGGACAGTGTTGTAAAGAGACAATAAATTGCAATAAGTTAAATTATATTAATAACGACTTAAGATTGGGAATGCCTAAAATGGAAGWGTCAAAAATATACAAAAATATAGTGGTAGGTTAGAAGGAGAGGGAATATTCTACTCTACCAATTAAAACAAGGTCAAAAATAGAGAAATTAATCTAACAAGATCGTTTTTTCAGTGACAGGAATGGGAAACTAGGAAGAAAGAAACATTTTGCAGTGTCTGAATCTAAAAATAGGGCATTATGGCTTTATTAAATTTCAGGAGAATTTTTTCTTGAAAAAGAAGCAAATTAATTTTTTTTTAATGAGTAGGTATGAGCTTCTAAATTTGTACCTAGTAATCTATCAAATGAGTTCGTTGCAAAAGTACTAAATACCATTACAAGTACAGTGGAAGAAGGCATTTGTCTGGGGTCACAGAACGAACAGTGTTCATGAGGCTAGAAACCTGTAGCTTTGCAGAATAAGAGCTTGTAGGAGTGAGAACTGAGTAACAGAGCCATTACATAGATGCAAGGAGGGGTAAATGGACATTGAGGCACAGGGAGAAGATCTTTACCTTAAGGGGCTGAATGATCTTACAATATCATGACTGTAAAAAAGCTCTCAGATGTGCTGAACACACTTTTTGTCTGCTTCTTCTCATATTTTAAATAAATCTTTTTTCAAAGGCCTAATAACTCTGCAATCTCTTTTTCTGGTATTTGTCATGTGAAAAGTAGCAGGTAACATACAAAGATAAGCCAGTTGATACGGGCTTGTTAAAATGCAAATGAAATACTTTCAAAGAAATACTTGGTAACTTTTTTCTTCTTACTGTATAATCCCACAAAATTCCTGCCAAAACTTAGTGTGAATTTGCAAGCAACCTACATTTTTTTCTCCAATGAGATATTTGAAATTAAAAGAATTTGCTTTTTTTGCTCTCACGGTAGTATGGCAGTGATAGTTGAGTAGATGGTGAATGAGTTAGGTGTGTCAAATACAATTAAATAGTAGATCAAATACTAATTATCAGCAAAATAATTCACTGCCAGTAATAAGGAGACATGATCTTGTGACTCTAAGGTCACAAACTGTGCAGTTTTCATTTTCTAACTTGAAGCTCTGGAGAATCTCAGCTTTAGCTCTAGCTGACCTTCACTCCAAATTTTTGGGATCTCAATATTCCACCAAAATAAAATTTAGGGCATGAATGAAAGTAGATCGGTGTAATTCTGAACAAATTTCGTTGAATGCAAGATATTTTGAATGATTCAGAGTCAATAAAACTGGCAGAAAATGTTAAAAGAGTTGAACTATAAGTAATTTAATTTATTAGACAATGTCTCAGAATTAACAAATTTCATTGAATGAACTTTTCTTACCTCCCTGACATTTAAATGACCATCAGAAATAGTTCTGATGTACATTTAAGCTGTCCTTGACTACTTTTTTTGATATCAGTATTCATCAGTATTCACTCTCTACATTTTAAATCTCAGTCTACAAAAACAGTTACTTTACTGGGTTTTTTTTATGCGTAGAAAGGATTTAAGAATGATTTTTAGTCATCTYGATAGCTTTCAAATTTAAAAGTTTGTTCTGCTTGTTGGTTTCTTTTCCTTCATTCCTTTTTCCTTTCTGACTTGGAGGCATATGGCTTCACAAATTTTCCTTACAATCTTTGTTTATATATATGCTTTTCCGCAAAATATTTTGGCTTTGCTGAAACAGTGAAATGTCTCATAATAAGCCCAACCCAGTTTTGACTGGGGACTCCCGACCTCAGAATCTAAACCTACATATTTTATAAAAGAACCTCATCTCCCTCAGTTATACCAAGTTGAACTATGTGTCCAAACATATATGATTGCAATACTTAATAGGATGTGCAGATTTGCAAAAGTGGATAAATAATTAGTCTTTGAAAAGCTTGTTTACTGTTGCTTTTCCTTTTCTTTTTTTTTTTTTTTAAATGTTTTCCTGCATAGTGTTTCAGAAAGTCATAACTGTGATGCCAAAGACAATCTGGAGTAAAAATAGTAAGGTTTGTTATTAAATGGAGTCTGTAGTTCCACTAAAATGATGACTTTTACATCCTGTTAGTCCATGATGGTGAGCCAAGTGAAATCACCAAACTGTGTAATTCCAGACTAAAAAGAAAAGAGGTTTTATTGCTCATACTATCCCACACACATTGGCTCCATCCAGATACAATAGTGACGATGACACTAAAGAATGACTTTATTTTTAGGAAACACTGTTTTTCACTTTAATATAAAGACTTTAATATTATACTAATAAAAATTATTATATAGTGGAAAACACTTAAATATGCATGACTGATTATTTTACTGATATCGCCATAGTAGGGCACTTTTACAAAGATGGTGACAGAACAGCTATTAAATTGTGTATATGAAAGCTTGAACTAAAATATACTTTATTCCATGATCTGTGAACTGAGGTTTGAAATAAGAACTTTTAAAAGATTTTTCCAGAATATGTTTCTTGCCTACATCATAAGAGATCTTTAAAGGTAGTGATTAAATATGACAGGAGGGGTTAATGCTCATGTACTCCTAAGTCCATGGAAACAAAAATGTTCTATACTGCTCAGATATGGGCTTCTGTCAGGGCCCACCTCAAAATTCTGTGAACTTCATATAGTTACTTCAATTGCCTTTTCAGGATGTAAATCAATGAAGATAAACAAACTAAAAMCGGGAGATTTTGATCGCACTTATTTTGATATGTGCCTCTAAAACTGAAACTGTTGAAGAAGCAACAGAAATTTACTTTGGAAATGGAGGACAGGCAAAACTTTTTTATGCCATTTGACTCTCAAACTAAAAGGAAGTAAACTGTAATTTAACTCTTTATTAGTCTAAAAGAGTGTTTTCTTGTTCTTCCCTATATTGTGACTTCAAAGTTCAGTTTTGTAAAGGGAACTGGAAGTTAAAGGAGTCTGATATTTGCCACACTGCTTCCAGATCCAATGAAGATTTTCTGTTTTAGAGATCCTGCAGCAGTTTCTGCCTTTGCTCATGGATATTGGATTTGGGGTGGCTGTTTCAGTAATTTATCTACAAAATAACAATAGAGCACCAGATTTTTGTTATGGACTAGGACCGGATTCAATGTTTTAAAGCATCAGATTTTTGTTATGACTAGGACCAGATTCAATGTTTTAATTCATATCTAGTATTATGTACTCCATGCTTTCTTTTTCCAGTTTGAGCACTGCATATTTATAATAAATTCATTAGCAAGGTTAAGAACTCTAGATCTATGTGATCTGATGGTTTACTTTAGCACTTTCATAGCCTTCAATATTAAAAAACATAAATATTACTATTAATTCATGCTTGAAAGTCCTTCAAAAGCAGCTTCATATAAAAATCAGTCATAATATTGAAACCCTTCTTGGAAGGAGGATTATTTGCACTTGAAATATTGAAAGCACCAGGATTGTAGGTTTTTGAGACCCACACAATATACAGGATGTCCTGAAAGAAATTCTGAATTATCTAAACTGTCAGTACAGTAATAGTTACTCTGAAATTTTATAATTACATAGATCATAGATAATTTGACTCCCACAYGTCTTTTAGTTCTGTCAGACTGGACAATTTTATAGGAGTTAACAGAGATCCATGGGGAGCAAATCTTTACAAATGTTTTCTAAACATCAGCACACTTTACAGCAGATGTTTTCTGTATGCACAATACCATCCTTATAGACACTCCGACATCTGCAAATGAATTGGTAGTACATATGAGCACAAACATTATTAATGAATGCAGAAGACAAACTTCCTTTGAATTTCTATTACTTTTCAATTTAATTTTTTAAAGAGGTGTACAAAAAGGTCTGTTGTGTTTTGGTTTTCTGGTTATCATCTTCTTTGCTTTTGTTTTTCATTTTTGGTTTTTTTCCAAAGCAATCTTCTAGTGGTCAGCCAGAAAATTATTTGTAGCAAAGGGCTAAAACCAAAAATTCACATTTTACAGTGGCTTACAGCAACAGAAAATGCTTTAGGCACTGGAACCTAGGAGTGTAGGGGAAGACTTCAGAAAAAATGACATACTAGAGCTTCAGAGTAGCAGAAGCACAGCCTGTTGCTGGTTTTGGACCTCTGGAGCTACACTGTTGACTTCCTTTTTTCACGTCAGCATCCTGGCATCTCTCAGATACATCATGGACCCTGTACTCTACTCTTGAAAGCTCTAAAACTTGATTTCTCAGACTTACATTTCTAACCTGATCTCAGATACATTCTCTCAAAAACACATGAAAAGCCTGAATAAAAAACACTTCTGTGCAGAGAAATACCAAGAGGAACCAGATTTTGGGCATCTTGCTGCAGCTCTTCAGTTCCTTTTAGGTAAAAGGAAACATGAGATATTTTACAAATTTTTTGTATGCCAAAATTAATGCTGTCTTTGAACTGCCCCTTTCCAAAAATGTACTGTGAAGATCTCAGTTCAAAAGCATTTCACATTTGAAGAACTGCATTCCTTATTTCTTACCCAGATGTCTGTGGCAGGGGACTGGCAAGGCTTTCACAGTTCTTATTCTGATGGGCGAATTATGCCCATAGCAATTTATTAGTACTTACTAAATTTCAATCTCTGTATTTCCTCCTCTGTTAAAAAGAATTTTGTAATAATGATTTTTTTCTTCCCTACTTTCATTTCTTTTCATGGGTTTATTAGTGTATAGCTTCAGAAGGCTTATCTGCCCTGTATTCTGACATCTCCTTAATATATCTTTAAGCTAGTTTAATGCTTTGCCTGCCTGCTATTCTCAATACACTTATTATCGATGATAGGTGTAATAGAAACAGTGTTACTTTTGAAAAACGGCTGGACATTTCATTACTGTCATTTCACTGAGAAATAGGAGTTTGTTTAATGCATATGAAAAATACTAGAAGAAATAAAAGATCAAAAGGGATAAAAAATCAAAGCAATTTTTCTTCTTTACAGATGCCAGATTGAGAGTTCTCAGTGTACTTTAAACAATGATTTATTAACCTTTTGAGATTAGAGAAGTTTGTGTCTTCTTAAGCATAAAGTTTTCTTATCCTAAAAATAAAAGGGCAATAGCATAATGTACTAATTATTCATGGCACTTATATGTTAATGTGTCTCTATATAGAATTTCTTTTCATAGCTGTCACTAATTCCATGTATACTAATGAAATAGCTGAAGTCCAAACAGGAGAATAAATTCAATTATAAACATAGTAAAAAATGTCATTTGTTAATGAGAAGAAATGTATTTTTATCATAATGACAAAAATACTGGTTTACCATATCATTTTACATTTCATTCACTATTTTGTTTTTATCTGTAATCATCAGGTTAGGCTTAACTCTTGGGAAAATCTCCTGCAAGACAAGATAACTTTCACTACACACCAAAACCTCAAAAATTCATTGGTCTTTTTGCATACAGGCTGCAGAGAGCTCAGCCACCCCAGTTCAGTCATATAATTAACCCCGGGCTGGTTCTTCCATGTTTGTGGGTGGGTTTTGGTTCAGGGGGATTTTTTTGACTTTTTTYTCCCCTATCTTTTCTTGGTTATCTCTTTCACAGGGAGCTAAAGCGTGAGACAATACTTGAAAGTTTTAAAATGGCAGAAAATGCTCATTATTATTCAGCCAAAAGACTAACTAGACAATGACCATTACAGGTCATTGAAGACTGAAGATTGGTAAAATCAGAAGGCTTCTTTTTGTGTGGATTTATCATCGAAGAAAAAATAGAAGAAAAATGAAGAATGAGAATATAGGCAGGGAAAAAACAGCACATTCCAGTCAATTAAATATCCTATGTTTAGTTTTCCAGACATACCTTTTATTTCACAAAAGCTTCAATGTCTGTTTTATCAATGGTACCTGTTTTCTAACAACATTTCTTTGGAAGTCTCATTCTATTAAGGCCTTTGCTGCTGGCTATTCCTGCATGTAGAGAACAGAGACATTTGTTAGTGAATTTGTACTAGTTCATTTTTTGATATTATCATTGTGAAATAGGAGACAGTCAGCAATTTTTAATGACTTTTGAGTTGAAGTGTTTGTCTGTGGATCATATATCAAGAACATTCTGAAATGACAAGAAGATTGGAGATTCAAATAAACTCTTGAAAAGGAGAATGAGATCTTTGCCTCTGCAGACTGAACATCAGTAATTATTGGAGAAACCACAGGGCCAGAACCTTGGCAGCTGTGAATCAGTAAAACTTCACTAAGTTCAGCAGAACTACCTTAATTTACAGAAGCTGACTACAGCATTTTAATTTTAGGAGCTTTTATTTGCAAGACACACTCTGCCTAACAGCAGGTGAAGAGTACTTTCTGCAGTTTAAGTTATTGGTGAGGAATGAGATAGACTGACAAGGAGGAAAGGATTTAGCTTAGTTTGTGTGAAAAAGATGGTGATTAATTTAAAATGCACTTAAAAAGTCTACAGAGCACTTGAAAAGAACAATGACTTTTCAATTGCCAGTTGTGTGAGGGGCAACTCATTATGCATTAGAAACAGAACTTCAATTTATATAAATGTTTCAATGGTTCTACTTGTATAATGCTCAATCAGGTACTTTCGTGCTTGTGCTCAATATTGCGTTACACTCTTCAAATTCTGCAAGAGATACAGGAAAGTTATATACTAACTCAAGCCTACCAAGGTAAGGATTTTGGAATCTTTGCATAAGCAGACCATGTTCCATGATATTTTTCTTGAATTTTCAGACAATTCAGACTCAGAACCACAAAATTGCTCTGTTGTGTTGCCTATCTGTTGGCAACCCCTAACACAAATAGGACAAAGATGCCATGTTGAACTCACAGCCTCATGTGAAAACAAAAATATACCATTAAATAATATATGCTCATCATTAAGGGGCAATATTGCTTCATTCAATAGTATAACATTCTGTGTGATATCGAACAGTAACTATAAAGTATATACATTTTAAACTGGGCAATGTTCTAAAACCCCTTTAAAACTCCAATATTATTGTTTTTAACTACCATTCTGGTTTAATAATTTATTTCCTGCACATGGTATTATTATATCAAATGGGGGATCACTTTTGCTAAGGTTCCCTTATGTAGAACAATCTGGGGAAAAATGATTTCTAGAACTAAAATTTGAGTTGTTACTATGATAAAATATTAATCCCCCAGCTGAAGACACACATTAAAAAACCCTCACATTTTCTTCTTATTCTGATCTGTCCCTAGCAATTCTAGAACAATGGATGGACCTTCCTTAGGGTTTAGTACAAAATCTAAGTCCCCTTAGGCTCCCTTTAGTCACCTAAAACAATGGCTGCTCTTTTTCTTCTTTATGAAAACTAAAACTTTTCTTGTTTTGTCTTCTCATGTAGCTTTTAACTTGATACTGCAGATCTTGTCTTTTTACATGGTTTTGGAAGTTTAAGCAAAGGTGTTGACAACTGCAAAGCTCTGCCATGGTTACTGGAGGAGTCAAAATTGAATTCTTTAATCCTTTTATCAAGTACATAATTTTTAGGGAAAGATATACATTAACTGTAGCATAGTATCTCTCTGAAAATACTTTTCGAGCTTTTTCAATCATTGCGCTAAATCTCCAGTCTCCATTTATGTATTTCTTCTACTTCACAATATTGGAGGAGCTGGAGTTAGGTTCTTGGAATTGTTACATAAAATAAAATGTAACACACTTTTCTTGTAGACTTGAGTTAAACAGAATGTCAGTTTTCTCTTTGTTGTTCAGTTAGGTACTTACCCATAAAGAACAGTAAGTATTAGATATTTTGTACTTATGAGACTTTAAAATAGCTTTGATAAGATTTCATAGATTCTATGTCCCGTATAGCTTATGGAAACCAATATTCCATTGTAATAATACTGTTTCACTTCTGAGTTTGTCAAAATTGGATTCTGTTGTTTAAGAATTGAAGGCTATCTCTCAGAATACAATTTTAAATGACTTTTATTGCAGTGGCTTTGACTGTATAGCAGTAGAATATCTTCTATTAAATATTTCACTTTGTTCTTTTGTTTTACTTTCTTTCTTGTGAAAACTGTTGTGTTCTTACAAGCAATCTGTCTCATGTCTTTCCTGTGAGTTCTCTTTTAACCAGCACTGATGGCATAAAATGGCCACAGATAAATGAATACAAAAAATCTTTTCTTCTAGTAAATTCTAAGAGAACTATACACTTTATCTAGCTTGGAAAACTTAGAAAAAAAATCAAAACACTTTTAAAACATTTCCCAGTTTTTAAAGGTCCACTTTACTGAGAATAATATTTTGTRTGCCAGATTTGAAATATAAAAAAATTCAAGGACTTAATTTTTTTCCCCCAGAATGAATTCATTTTTTTGGCACAAAAAACCCCCAAAAAACCAAACAAAAAAAGTGTAGTTATTTGGGCATACCACAGTACTTATGCAACTTTTTTTCAAATGGCTTCACAAAACAGCAAGTCATGATGAACAAACTTGCAATGATTAAAAGTGGATAAAATAAACTATAAAAATATGAACCATGTCTGAAAATACTCAACCTGCAGCTCTGTTCATTTTCACCACTCTTATTCACCGAGACATCAGTGGGCCAGCTTATCCCAAGTGTGGTAATACATGCTGGAAAAGTTATGTGTGCTGTCTGATCTCACACCATTTGGCTTTCAGTGCATACATCAGAAAACGGTTCTACCACAGATACAGTAATTATCCCGAACACTTTTGGAAAACCATGTGTTTGTAAGTGTGTCACAAGCAGTGCTTCTCAATGTGAATTATTGCACTTTAGTCTTTCCCAAGGTGACCTTGACATAGATTATACCGTGTTATAGGTATAACAGAACAATGACTCYAGCTGAAGTAGCAAACTTTGACAGTTTCAAAGGGAAGGTTGGGGTGGTAGGGAACACAATGTGGTTTATCTATGAACAAAATAAGTCCTTTGAAACTCAAATCTTATTTATAAGTGAGTGATTACAATCAATCAATGATGATGTAGAGTAATATTGCATTGATCAGCCTTMAAGTTAATGAGATATGTACATGAAAAATATGATTCACAGGTGATGTATTAAAAATCTTATATCTTCCTTATATATGGCCTATTAACATTTTTGTAGTTTTATTAAATACACATTGAAAAGTTCAGAAACTATATGCCATTTCATAGTGCTGTAAACCTTCTGTAATTGTTACTTTGCTTCAGTGAAGAAGTATGGTCAACTTAGGAATTGATTTTAGAGTGACTAGCAAGAATAAATCAACAAATAAACAGAAAAAAATGTATGATGACTTTACTTGGCTTGATATTTAAATGCTATTGAACTTTCTTATTTACTGAATGATTAGGAATTAAATATTTTACATTCTGAAAAAAAAAAGTCTATCATTTATGGATCTTTAAATCTGTACATATTTACATTGTCCTGATTCAGGGATAATCTCTTTAGTGATCATTGCATGAAGAACATGGATTCACAGAAATCAGAGGTGGAGAAAAAAGACCACTGAGATCATTGCATTTATTCCCTTGCTAGTGCAGCAAGATGGATTAGGAAGGCACCAATAAATTAAATATGGAGAGTTTTCAGGCACATAGGATTTACCACTTCTCGTTAATAATTGAGTTTCCAGAGTGTTCCTGCTAGAGGACTCAATAAATATTTGCTTTTGTTAAGGCAAGAATGTGTTCGCTGATCCAAATTTGGCTTTTTGACCAACCTCAGAAAAAGAGCCTTTTATTTACTTATTTATATTGTTCTGTGCCTTTGGATATTTTTAAGGTAGGTTGTTGTTTGTTTTTTTTTCATGGAACATCTCAGATGGTCATCAGTCTTTCATACAAACAGTGAYCTAAAGGACTGAGAAAAGATTGCCTTAAAACCAACATTGTTTACAGACCATGTATCTTCCCCTTTCACATTTTTTTTTTGTTTCCTTTGGGYATATGTATGTTCTGAACAATTAACMATTAATCAGACATTGTGTCCCCATAATAACTTAGAATACATTATTTTATTTTTTTTTACTTCATTTTCAGTATTTTTTTTGAGATGTACAGGGTGTCTGTTCATATGTCTGTATAGAGGAGTGGCTTTTTTTTCTTAGACATTTTTGCTTCAACAATACATGTTAAAATACATATCCAAAAATTTGCTTTGGCTTTGAGTTCAGAAAACAACATAGGTCCAAAAGTGCTGAGGTTTAGACATATTTTAGACACATCAGATTTACTGTGCATGCATAAAGCATCTGTGCAACATGCGCTCTCTTAGACTTGATGGGTCATGAATGAACAAGTGAAGTGGTTATTTGTTTGGGATCCCTTGAAATTCTGAGCAAATCGGCCAAGGGACTCTTTCCTGCACAGACAAATGAAAAAGGGAGATATATATTGGAAGCTCTACTCAAGATGTTATGGGAAGATACACGCAAAGAATGAATGCTTTGTTTCCTTGAATTCACATTTTTGGCTGTCTGTCATTGATTGCCTATCTGTTGTAAAGTAGTTGTAAGGAAATGTGAGAATAAGTTCACCCTAAGGGGAAAAAAAGCTCATAATCCTTCAGTTCTCAGGACAGCCTTAAATGTAAAGAAAACAGTAAGATCATGGTTCTTAATACCTCTTAATAGATCTCAATAATAATAGATGTTAAAAGTTCTTACCAATAAAGATAAAAATACAAAATTGTATGCAAATATTAGGAAAGCTATAGTATAGCTGTGAAGAATGTAGCCTTCTACATTTATTAATTTATCATAAAGTATATTTAGTACTTAATAATAGAGATGTTCAGACAATTTGAAGGAATTTGGGGAGTAATAGTTAAAATATGAAAGGCAAAAGCTGGGATCCACTCTTCTGTAAAGCAGAAACTCTAGAAGGTAGTAGTTTTCCTCTACTCTTTTCCTATAAGATATTCCCTAAAAGAGTAATATAATAATAAATTGCTGTGATCTGAGCTCATATCTCTATACACAAAATAAATGAGAAGTCTTTAACTGCAAGGCAGAAATATATTGTGAAAGATGGCTACTGTGCCTTAAGAATAACATTTGAAAAAAAATAAGTGGAAAGATCCTTTATCCAAGACACTTGTTTAGAAAAAAGATTATCATTAATTCCCTCACACATGAATGCRTAGTAATAGAAAAAGCAGTAATGAAAACTAATCAGAAGACTTCTATTAAGGAAAAAATTCTAATTAAAAGGGACATATTTTTAGTCACAAAAAGAAATACATGTTAGCATATGGTAAGACTACTCACAAGGCACTTTTCAATTCGAAGTATTTTGTAAGTCCACTAAGGTCTTAGCAAACACACATTTAAATACACTTCAGAATACTTTAAGTTGCATCTAGTTCATATTTCTTTTCATTGGTGTCATCTGCCCCCTGAAATGCCCGTGATGAAACATACAAAACSCTCAATTTTTTTATGTTCAATATAGTGAAGTAATCTGATGCTACAGGTGGTTAAAATAATATTGAAAAAAAATTTGCAAGCATATGGTTTACATTAATTACAAGATTAACACAATCTGGTAATTTCAGCACTATCTTAAAAAATTGAAAAAGACAATCAGAGGCAAAATGTCAATGACATAATAAATTCTGAAGTTTGAATGATATTTTTAAAGAATTGTTCATATTTTTGAAGTATTGTGGGGTAGTTTAAATTACACCTATTCAAAACCCATAAACCAGAATTGTTATCCTAGGAAAAAGACTGAATAAAAGAAAAAGAAAAGAAACAAGGCAGCAGTCAATTTAAAGATGCTCTGAGTAATTCCAATTAAAAGAATTAGAATAATTAGAGGTATTATGCAAGGCATTAAATAAGGTGAAATGAGCTAAAGATGTCATTAAGACCAATTTATAAAGGGTACTAGAACAATAGATGGAAAAAAGCCTTGTTTTTCCTATTTATGGAAAGGAGCTATAAATACTAAATAAACAATGTTTTCTTTCAGCTCTTCCTTCATATACCAAGTATTACAGATACTTATATTCACCTCTGCACCAAACACAGCTAAAGAACACAGGGACATCACAGCAAAAAGACTGAGAAATTTTTCAATTCAATACTTGAATCTTAGAGTAAATAACTGTAAATATATAAACTCAGATGAAGTAAATTCTAAATCATTGTTAAAGAATTAAATGTAACCTTTCTCAGTGATTACTTGAATGTCTAGGAGCTTTGAACTGTGATTTAAACAACTTGATCTTTTAGATACTTCCAACCTCTTCTGTTAATTTGTTAGTTTTGATATTCCTGAAGACAAAGTATTATCTATTTATCATTCCCAGAGAGAAATTAGACATAAGACTTGTTTAAGATTATTTGTAGTAGTTGATCTGCACCTTTCAAGATTATTCCTTTTTGGTATTCTTCTGAATTCTAAACAGATTCTGCAGGCTTTTTTTCTCCATCCCTAAGCTTTTATGCAGTAYAAATATGTTGAGTTTACCCCTTCCTGATTTTCACATTTGACATTTTCTACTAATAAAGTTCTTAGGGCTTCTTCTGGGGTATACTTAGTCTCAAAAATGCAAATTCTTTGAATGGATCATTATGAAGAAAAAGCTTGTAGAGATAGAAATGGAACTTGTCGCTGTTCATTGTTTACGTACTCTTTTATTAAATCAGTGCATTAATCACAGTTAATATTGATACCAAAATTCAAGGAAGAATTCAGAATTCAGAATTCAGAATTCAGCTTCTAAGATTCAGATAAATCTACAAACACTCTCAAAGTATTAAGAAAGAGAAAAATTGTAAAATGTATCCCATTAATTTTTAGTTAGATAAACTTAAGTAACTTTACACTCTAGGAATTTACCTTTTTTTAATCATAATCATAAAAAAATATTACAAATTCTAATAGTAAAAAGAAATAGTATCACAGATTTTCAAACAGTTCTCCAATAATCTCTGATAATATTTGTAACAGAACATAAGGTCTTAAATATGCTCTACATGACATTTTCTTTGAATCAATACTACTCTTCATGTTAAATYTTCTGGTTTGGGCTGTTTTGACTTTTAGACGCTCAGGTTGATCGTATATTAGGGAATATCTTGTTTTTGTCAGTATAGATTGAAAACTCTGATAGCTTGATTGGTATATGTGCATAAAATAGAAGTTGTCTTGTGAAAAATATCAAACATTTCAACTAGACAAGCAGTCTTTTATTTTTATTTTCATTTTAATGTTGCAGGAGGTAAAGATAGGTAAATCTGAGACAGCCACATATTATTTTAACCAAGAATGTATCTGAAGCGATGTTTAAATGAGTGCTCTAATGATTGATACAACATTAGGGAAACTTCAGCAGAGAAAATAACAATTTGGTACTGTCAATGAAGCATACTTTGTGTCTCTAAGAAAATGATCTCACTACCAGAAAGATGTGTTGAATATTTTACAAACTCTCTGTGTTTAGGACAAATGATTTCAAATTTTAAATTCAGGTCTTATTTTGTTTCTTGGCATCTCAGTTACTAACTACAGTTAGCTGTCAGAATTTGGAAGATAACTGACACTGCCTTCATTTGTGTTAATAAAAGAAATATGTGAGCTACTGGTTTCCGTCTTCTTTTGTTTTCAAAGGAAAATTCAGTCGTTAGCAATTGGCAAAGAAGGAAGAACCTGACCCTGATTGTCAGGTCTCCTGTTAGTCCTCTGGTAACCCGGTTTGTGTTCCTGGTGATCCACCCATACATTGCTCTTATCTAATGGGAAAATTCTGAATGGAGGTAAAATGGAAGAAGTCATGACACAAAGCGCTTTTTGTTTTTATATGTCAAAAAAAAAAATCTATTTTATTACAAAATAATTCTGTCCATCAGTTAGAAGTAAATCAAAGGAAGAATTCAGTAGTAAGTAGCCTTGCTATCAGTTTCTTTCTGGAACCTTTTCTCTTGAATGTCTGTCCCAGCCTGCACTTACCTTTGTGCAGCTGCACTTTATGCCTTTTGCTGCTGATACTTCCCTTTTGCATAGCTAAGTAGACATGGAATAAGCAAGTGTGATGGGAAAGAACAAGCTTACTTCTGCATACCTAGGCTAACATCCTGGRTAAGAGTTGTTATTTGTAACACTCTCAGACAGACTGTTCACATGTGACTGAAGGAGGGTAAAAGGTGTTCAGCCAAGTGAGGGACAGTATGTACTGCATTCACTGTTTCAAGTATAGTGAAAAGTGAAAAATTTCAAGTATAGTGTTTTCAGTCATCACTGTTTCTGAAAACATCACTGTTTCTCAGTATTTGCAACTTTGTGTTAGGTCCTTTAGAGCACCTACAAAACCCACATCTGATGAAGCATGCACAGGTTGATCTTGTCTGTAAGAATTTGGCAGGTTGGCTCCATAAAGTCTACATGAAGTAAATTGCTAAATTGCTGTTGTGTCAGCAGTCACCATTGGTTTCAGTGGGGGACATTTTCTTTTTGGCATCTGTTAAGCATTCATTATGTTAGCTTGGATCAAAAGTCATTCCCTGTCATTTACCTYGATATGTTGTTCTGAATTTCTGAAATTCTTACAGAGAATTAAGTTTTTATCAAGTCCTCTATATCTTTTCTCTAAGACTGTTAAAGTTATGTTTATAACAAAAGACATGGAAAAYAATAAAGAATAAAAAATAATATTTATGCATGAATTATGATAAATCTCTAATAGGAAAATTTGTCACTTTCCATATAGAGTGGAATATGGTCACAAGGCTCTTTTCAATATGAATTAAAGCTTTTTGCTGAAAATTTTAATCTTCGAAGCAAACACATTTGCTTTCTGTCATGAGTCACCACAGTACACACAGTCTTGAGAAAGAGCAATAATGTTTTCACAATATTAAGAAGCAGTGTACTCTGTATTTCTATTTGTGTATTTGGAATGTAAGCCTAGAGAAATACAGATGCAAATGCAGGTGAAGGGAATTTGGAGCAAGGAAGACATCCCGTATTGAGTACTTATTTTGTATATTTTATGGCCTTCTGACATAGGTTTCCAATTGTAATTTCCTAAATTTAAGACGCTCTGTCAGTGGGAATGAAATATCTTCACCCATGATATGAAGTCCTACCACCTCATATAACTACATTTTTTTAGTCTGGTCTTAGTCCTCATTTCTGTGGGCCAAAACTGGAAATGGATGGATCAGGCATATTTGTTAGTTTTTGGTTTCATGTGTATTTGCTGAAAGAAAACGATGAAAGTCTTCATAAAAAAGGTGGAAAGTGTATACTCCATTTCACGTTTCAGGGAGATGAGTATCTAACAAAAAATTGCTCTGTGACTGACCCTTTTGTCTCTAGTTCTCTACCAGTGCATCTGTGTTTCAGCCCTCTCCCTAATCTCTTCTCCATCCAGAGTTGCCTCCTGATTTTTCACTCAATTTTGTACCCTTCCCACTTCATAATTCTCACATTACCATTGGCTTCTGTCCCTCTTAAGGTGCTTCACTGTAGCCTTTGTATTTGACCTGAAACAGGGGAGTGCTGGAGATTTTCAACAAGACTGTTGTACGTGGTGTTTTGGGTTAATGGTGCTTTCATTTCTTTCCTCAATGGCAAGAAAGTGAATACATCACCTGTCTTACCATCAGAATTGTTAGAACTGTTTGTGGTGAAACAAAAAATACTGACAAGTATTCTAAGAGAAAGCTTCTGCCAAAAATATCAGCTTTACAATGTTATAACCAAAAGTGGTTTTGTCATAGAAAGTCTCAAGCAGCCTTAACTACAAGTGGCACTACTGGCTGTGTCTATGAAAAAAAAAAGGTATGGGAAAACTGTCAAAGGGCCTCATCCTACAAACCTTGCATGTGCAGTTTAAATTCCGTAGAGCATTCTCAAGAATAAGTATATACAGCTATTTTTTTTTAAGTGTGTGCTTTAATTCTATATCCCATATTTAGAAAAATGAACCAAATTACCTTGTTACTGTGTCTTACCTAAGAGGAAATAGAAGATATACAAAATAATGTGCACTCATATCTATACAAAATGAGTTAGAATGCAGCAGCTGATCAGAATTAGATGAACTCTCCATACATTTTTTCTTAAAAACCTGATCTTTTCCTCTCTGTTTAAATAATCAGTTTCAGACAGAATTAAGCCAAAAAATGTTCTTAGTTAATGGTCTTATATTCAAGCAGGTTTTTTTTCCTTTTTGTATATAATAGTTCCAGACAAAATGAAAAAGTGACAAAAAGTGATGAATATACAAAATTAAAATGGATGTACCTAGCTCGTGTCAGTTTATTTCAGAACCTTAATCCTATTGTGTGTTTGGCACTTTTTTCTTAATCTGAACTATTTCTAACCTAATGCAATAAGGTACAGGAATAACTTTATCTAATTTTGTGTTGGATGTATATTTTCAGCAAGTACCAATATTACTATTTTGTAGTGCTAAAGTATTTGTTAGATAATTCAGCTCTCTATTGTGCTGGCATCTGCTTCTGCTTTGTATAGCTATGTATTGACATTAAAAAAATTGATGTCTGGTATGTAAAAAGCAACTTGTTGGCTGATTTTTAGCAAAGAAGTGAGTAGACTGTTAGTTTTTTCAAGCTTTACTAGATGGAAAAAAGATCAGACCAACCTAGGTCATACAACAGTAAGATCTGTTCCAGATCAGTAAAGCCTTTTTTATTCAGTTTAGTCCCATGTTAGAAATATTCATCATATTTTATATTATGCATTTCTAATTTCAATGCTCGTGCCATATAATTATTCTGTATAATCAAACCTAACTGCTGGTTTTCTACACCAAGTGATTGAATTAATATTCTGGCAGTAAAGCCAGTGTTTAACTATTTATTTGAAAAATGTGCAGATCCATAATTTTAGAAATTTGATAAATCTGTAATTACAATGTGTATGTGTCATTAGCATTTATGAACAATGACAGCAAAAGAAATAATACACATCAAGCAACAAAAGGGAACCCTGAAAGAGAATGGCATGTTCTGACAAGTTACTGTTCGGTTTAGACCAGAATGCCAAGTCTAGTCTACATTCAGTCTGATTATAAATAAGACTATAACTCCGTGGTCACAGAATCTGCAGTTTCCATGCAGCAACATTTTGTCTCATTTTATTTTATTTTATTTTATTTTATTTTATTTTCCAAAATCAAGAAATACCCAGAAAGAAGTCTTAAGTAATTTGAACTCCTTATAGTGGTTGGTGTGATTTTGATGGGATTTCATACCTTCACTTTTTTATTTTTAACTACCATGAGAGTAAATTATTTTAACTCCATCTATACTGCTATTTTGAAACTGCTATATAGTAAGTTATTCGGTTTAAAGAAGGACAACATCAGTTCTGAAATACACATAGTAAAACATTTTTAAGTATGCAATTTTTAAAATTCAGAAAATAATACCACAATATTTCCAAAAGATGGAGGAATAAATTCTTGTGCTAAAAAAGTAATTATAATCTTCCAGTTATCAAATGCCAAGTTAAGGAGAATCTGTTTTTCTTCATAATTTATTTTGTAAAATGATAACAATTAAACATTAAATATATCTTGTGTGATTTTCTAAATGGCTTCAGAATTCCTAGCCTATACACAGATTTGGAGACATTGCAAGGAGATGTAAAAAAAGCTGAGAGATTATTTGGAAGGTTTTAACAAATTCAGTGGACATATTCATTTGCTAAAGAACATCTGTTGGTGTTTGTAGAATCCATATGTGAAACAAAGAAGCAAGGAAAACAATTGAAAACAAAATGTTAAAACCCCAAACAAAACCTGTTTTCTGTTATGTTGATGTTTCTAGTCCAGCTTGGAACTTGACAAATTCTTTTTCTACAACAGACATTTTCTACAGAAAATATTTTTATTTTTTCTAGTTAAAATTCACATGGTAACAACATTGCTAATTAAGTCAGACATGTCTTCTCTTTTCAATATAAAAACGTGGTTTAATTTTTTTTTTCTAAGCAAACTTCATTAAAGAAAATTGCTGATATTCTTTCTTTCAACTGGAAAAACCCCCAGTTTGCATAAATCATTWGAGTAACCAGTATTTTGCTTTGGTCAGAGATCTAGATTCCTCTAGATTTCTTCAAAAAATTAGACTTCTACTGGAAACTTAAATACAACCTAACTGTACACATATGAGATAGCTACTTTCTCTCAATATCTTGAATACTGGGATATTGTAGAGCGACTTCTATTCTGCAGGTGGCCTGTGCCTTGCTACGATACAGTGGGATGCTTATGCTTGGGTTCCCAAAGCGGCAGGGAGAAAGAGAGGTGTGGGTGAATGGGCCTGAGGGACAAAATGTCTTTTGGGAGACAGAGGGCCCAGGATCTTGGAGTTTCTGTGGCAGTCTTCACCCTGATCTCACCGAGACTTTTAATTTGCACCAGTGTGAAATGAGTATGTAATAGGTACAGAATTAACATTCCAAAGGAATATTTGTTCCTTATCTTCTCCCCATGAAGAATATGAATTACAGTGCCATAAATGAAAAGTATGTTTATACCTATTATAAACTTGAATCTGTGCTCTGTAACATTGGTTTTATATTATATAATTGCACTGTATTAACAGTCCTGCCACAAAGCAGGAACTAAACAGCCAAGTGCTGAAGTACCTTGCTGGGGTACCTTGCTGGTATTTGTGTTCAGCAGTGTCTTCTCCTGCACAGATAGAGCAGTGTTTAATATAAATTCTTTTTAGGAGGCAACATGAGCTGCTATCTAGCTGTCAATTATTTATCTGCGGAATAAACATTAAAGAACTGTCCTTTCTGCAAACAGTGCAAGCATGTTACTCTATCTAGTTACCTTAAAAAATCTGCATTTTTCTAATTTGTTTTATTAGTACATAGCACCAAAATCATGCTGGAAGATACYACACTGGCTGGCTCAGGAAAAAGGTAGAACAGGCAACGTCTGTTGCAGCAACCTACTCTATAAATCTGATAGCGGACAACTGGGGAAGTTTTAAATGGTTCTTGTAAAGAACACCCAGAAATTAATTCACAGAAATGTCTTAGTTCAAGTTTATAATCTGTTTGTGTTAATATTACAACATGTGAATTTGATGATATCTGTAGCATATASGAAAATCTAGTAGAAAAATTATGCTGAGAATATTATAAGGAGAGACTTGTCTTTGTGATAGGAAAAGTATTATAAAAGTGTAGTTGAACCAATGAGCCTAGAGTGTGTTCAATCACTTTTTACATGTATGGGATTATTTTTTCACAGAATGAATCCTTTGTTTTACCAAATAGCAGTCGCTGGATATCCTTTTCCTTTTTCTAGAAAGGAGCAGTAATGGTTTCGTTATCCTCCACCATGCATACGAAAGAACTGAAGCTGCCCTGGATAGGCAACACAGTAATTCAGCATGCTCTTTTATTCAGTAATAATTTCATGTGTTTTCCGAGTTTATATAAACTTGATTGATGACCCAAATGCATCCCACATAATAACTTAGGCATGATATTGACTGTTTGTGAGGAACACAATTATGAGCTAGGTCACTGCTCTTTATAAGCTAGAAGCAACCAACTTCAGTTTTTAACTGTGATACAGGCAGTAGTACTATAAATTAGATGGGGCCTAGTTCTTTCTAAACACCTTTTTAGTAGCAGGTTGTCATACTTAGACCATTTTGGATAACAAATTATTTAGTTCATACCTAGCAACTGTAAAACCCACAAAACATGAAGCTGAGAAAAGTCCCTGAACTAATACTTATAAATAACCCCCCCTCAGGTTCCTTGAAATGAGCTGATGGATAGAAAAGTACTAAGCTGTTGTTACATTCATCGTAGGATTACAAATCCGATAACATTTTTAGCAAGATATATTTTAACTCAGTAAACCAGAACAGTAAGGTGTAAGTTGTATAGTAAAGTGCAAGTGTATTCTCTGACAAACTCCTAAAGTTGGGACCATCATGTTGAGCTGTTTTTCAGATGCCATTGCATGGGAGTAGAAACAAAACTGGGAAAGTACAATCATCAAGTTCAGGTGAAGACCGAAATTTGTGCATCTGACTATTTGTTAAGACTTGAAATTTCAAGTGAATTCCAGAGAGTAACTTCTTAAATTTTTATTGAATTTTAACATTGTTAGTAAAGTATGTGAACTCTACAGTTTGAAACCTATACACCTGAGATATATAATTAACATTTTGGATAATTCCTGTTTTCCTTATCTGAATAAGTGGGATAGTCATGGCTCAGTATTAAACCTTGCAATGATTTTCGAAAGGGAACAACAAAGAACTTTGTATCATCACACAAAAAAGGTTTGTATTAAAGTTAGATACTTAGAATTGATATGTGCAACAGATAAACTCTGACCACATACCAGGCAGGTTCACAGCCCCAGAAAGGATCACAACAGGAAGTTAGTGATTAATGATCTAGGGTAATTTAGAGCCAAATTTGTTACAAATTCAATAAATCTTAAAGCCTGTGGCATGCTATCTAAGACTGATAAAATGGAGAAGGAACATTGGCAGGCCAATAGCAGGAAGCTTTAAGAAGACACCATGAATGAGGAAAAGTATTTCGCAATATTTAGATTATTATTCTGTAAAATTTGAAATAGCTTTGGACAGCAGGAAATGCATATAGTCTGAGGAAACAACAACAGAGGATGCTGTTGCACATATTGAAATATTAGTGTTGATACTTATAGTTTTCTTAGAAATGTAATTAATTTGTCACATGTGGAAGAAAACTGGATACAAAAACAAAAAAAAGCACTAAACTCAACACTGCCGCGGCGGGCGGATGGTATGCGCCGCAACCTTCCCGAGAGCTCCACGGATCTCTGGCGGTACCTCGGCGCGGGTGTGCGGTGCTGAGBGGGAGGTGGCTGCCGCAACCTACCCAAAGGCTCCCCGGCAGGGAAAGCCTTTATCGGAGGCGCAGACAGCTCCTTATCACCCAGCAGTGTTCCGCACAGGCCGCGCCTTAAGCCCGRGGATAAAGAGTCGGGAGGTGGCTCTTCTGGGGTTGCAACGGTTCATTGCTCGGGTCCGGGCACAGGGGCAGAAGARCMCAGARCASAGSGGTACACAGAGTTTTATACCGGACCAAGCAGGGGCGGAGAGAACTCTAGGGACCAATCACATAAGGGTCAGGGGGAGGAGAGAAAGGCGGAACTACAATACACAAACCAATGAGGGCAGGTGAAGGGAGGAGCAGGGAAACAAAGCCAATGGGGTATCGAGGAARGGAGAACTCTCTAGAACATATCCATATAAGGAACAGAGATTGACAGCTAACTGAACAAGGGATATACCAAGAACAGAACCTGGGGGGAGAGACCTTCCTCACCATAAAGGAGGAAACCTTGTAGGTGGAAAACCCACTGCCACACAACATGAAGCCTACACCAGTAGCCAAAGCAAACCCTTTGACTTTAATCAGCAATTATTCAGTGCTAAATTCTTTCTGTAAGTCACTTCTCGAAATTCATAGGGTGAGTTAAGTCAAATCTGGAGTTGGAACACTAAATATCTTGGCTATAGGACCTGGCTAACCACTAAGTTATTCATTTTTCTGACGGCTCACAGCAGTAACTTCTCTAAGGAAAATATACCATAACTGAGGAAATTAAAGTGTTCAAATCAATTCTGACAACAGCTAGGCTTTGTTTTTTAAAACAGTTGCTGCATTTAAAAAACATTCTCCAATTTATTTTTTTAATTTAACTCAAATAATGATAACGTTTGCAATATGACATAGAGAGGTAGACAATTTTAGACTATTACRCAGTGGAATTTCTTTTTTACACCCACAGACTTTCAAATTTAGGAAAATCATCATAATTCACTAAATCATGCGCCTTCCACTTGCATCATTTGCATTTTAGTAGGAGTGATTTCTGAGCCGTCAACCCCTGATTTCTTACAGTAAATACCTGGCTAAATTAAATCCCAAGAAACATGCYGGCTGTTAAATTTTATCTGCATCATGTATGGTATGATAGTCAAGTAAGAGTTTTGTATGCAATACAATCGAATGTTCCCCATATTACCCACAAATGCTACAGTAATGGATTAGATGTTATCCACATATCATCATCCACATGGATCAAGGTGTTCTTGCAGTTCTGGAAGTCAAGTGGGAGAACGCAACTGAAAAATGATTGACAAATAACTATCAGCTATTGTCACTTAAATAACATGAAGCTGTTTTCATATAAAGTGAAGAAGTATAAGTTAGGGTTTGGTATACACAAGAAAGAATCTCTTCTACTTTCTTATCCTTTCACATGTTTTTTGTATAAAAGCTCCTATCTTGTTTCGAGTTTGCTCTGTTAATACATCAATTGATAACCTGACTAATACAGCTTTTCTTATACAGATTCAACCTTTATAGGGTCTTACAAGGTATTAATTGAAGTTTATACAGATTTTAGAGAAAGAGTAGCCTTCCCAAGCGCACCAGATTGGAAATAAATAATGCCAGGACTGGAACTGAAAGCACCTCCAGACCCACTTTATTACATCTGTACTTCAGCATCCATCCCTCAGTTCTGTAAACTGCTGCTCTGTGTGTGTTTGGGTCTCAATATCTCATGGAAACCTTCCTGCATCTAAGAGCAGGATGCAAGCATTGTGTCAGTCCTAGAAATGTTTACAGTTGGAGTACCTTTCTGTCCTCATCTTACTGATTTATACTAAATTTTAATATTTTCCTGCCGCAAGGAAAGGGTGTGATGAAAGAGCACTTGCTTCCCTATTAGGTGACAGTCCTGGCTAATGGAGCAGCATATTTGACCATTTTATAAATAATTTATGAAACTCCTTAAAACTTATTTGTTGGAAATATTCACTTTTCTCAGTCTGCACACTAAAGCTCACTCATTGCAACTGAGATGTAGTCATGTTGTCCTGCCTTAAGACAGGAAAGCTTTTTCCTTTTTTCTTAAAATCTAATCAGTGCTACTGTAGTATGAGAATGCCCTGCAGCTGACCACGCGTCCCTCACAGCTGCTGAAGTAGCAAACCCGTCGTAATGTGAAGCTTTGCTATCTGTATCAGCAGAAAAGAAAAAGACAGATGCCCCAAATTTAACGACTGAGCCCCAGACACCATACAGACATTAAGGAAGTTCCTAGACTAACTTTTTAAAGTATTGAGGGGAAATAACACTCCTGTCAGCACTTTGAAAACAAGCTCCTAATTCCCTTCGTCCATCTTCAAAAATTTACTGTGACTGAATTGGTTACCTGAGAACATGCCCAGATACTTAACTTTTCATAAAATATTGTTTTTTAGCTTGCCAATGCAGCAAGAGATCAATCAATATGCAAATTCTCAGTGACAACTGAGACACAGTAGGCACACAAAACTAGGCAGAACTGTGCTTCTTGTACTGTTCAGAGATAAAGTTCCCTAGATAATTAATCATGAAACGATTTTTGAATGTAGGCAAGCCACTAATGTGAAAAGGAAGATTTGCCTGTCTTTTTATACCTTTTTTGTTCATATATTTCCTGTTTCTTTTCTTTGGGTTTGTTTCTTAATTTTTGTAAACCTTGAAAAAAAAAAATGTTTTGGGCTAAGGACAAAACCAGAATTATAGTAAAGATCGGCTCAGAACTACAGTATCATGTATATATTAATACATAAATTAACACAGTGTATAAAGTTCATATGTAAATGCAAACACTAAATACCAAACTCTCCTATAAATGGCACCTGTAAAGAGGATATTGTCTATAATAATAGAGTTTTTGTAATACTGGTAAACCCTGATTAGAAGTCATTTGAATGAAAAGGAAGGCCTCAACACCCAAAAAGTTGTTAAGCTTATTCTGAATATTGTCTGTAGCAAAGTATATGCTTTTTGCTATTTTTAAAAAATGTATGAGAATGCAAGGACCAGCATACATTATTGATGTTACCTATTAGCCCATAAAATGCTGCATCAAGCACTAGAGGAAAATAAAACAAATACTATTTTAATTGTCAGCAACACTTTTTAACCCCTTTTCTTTCGTGTAATCCAAGTCCTTCTGTGGTTAGCCTGCAGTTAACTCTATTTCCTTGTTTTTCCTACTTTTTCTGATGAGTGTGTGTCTGTGGGAGTAGCATTGATGACTATCTGCTGAATCACTTCTCTTCCTCAAGTATACATTCAGCTGTTCCTGTTCTGATTATCATGTTCAAATAATAATATTTACTACAAAAGCAAAGAAGATCACTAAAAAATGAAGATGGCTTTGCTATCCTTAGATAATATTACTTATATTAATATTGCAGGAATCTTTAAGAAATTAGTAGAGATACTGCCTGAAATGACAGGTAACTAAATTATTAACTAGAAATTAAGTCACATCTTAAAAGCTCATCTTGCTTTTTTTCCCTTATTTTTTCTTTCTTTGCTGTTTTTGTTTTGTTGTTGTGGATTTTTTAAAATTATTATTTCTACTTTTAAGGAAAAAAATTGCCTGCCTCTTATTTTCCAGAAAGAAAAATTAGTAAGTAAAACYAGAATTTCTAATGTGGTAAATATTCAAAACAGACAGCTTTTAACTAAGGAACCCGAAGAAAAATATGGAACAATACATACAGTATTGTCATTTATGAGTAAGTTACTTTGACAATGCTGACAGAAAAACTTGTCTTATCCCTCATTTTTCCAAAAACAACTAAATACAGCATTGCAAAGAAGACTTTTCAAAGTTGCCATTTCTGATTATGCAATGAAAAGGATTATTTATGATCAAATTTAGAAAGTTTGATTTTTCACCTCAGAATCWAATTTCTGTGTTTTCCTTTGACTTTAGAAAAGCAAAAGTTTTTATCAACGTTAAGGAAAGAGGAAATTTGGCTACTGAATCTGAAAAATTCTAGTGAGTGTAAGGTAATTATACAAATTTTATCAAAGCGTATGATCACATTCTTAGGTGGATTATTTCTGAATGTTTAGAAGAGTTCTGCCTTTGTTCTTCTGTTTGCCCATTAAATTAAAAAGAAATGTAACAGCATAGATTATTTTTCCAGTAACAGAATATGGAAGGATCTACATTTCAGTAATTCCTGTTAAAAGGACAGAGTTCACAGTATGAAAATAAGTTTTTTTWATTGAATTCATACATTCATTAGTCCTTTAGTTGGATTAATCAATAGCGTACTTGGGGAAATGAGGTATGAAATTGTTCTCCACCATTTTTTGCAAGCCCCTTAAAAATGTGATAAAACTGAGTTTTAAGGAAAGATACTACTATTTGTTTAGATTTTGTAATAATATATATGTTAACTATAAAATTATCTTTAAAGAGAAAGTCTGGAGGCATTGTTCTTATGCATTTAAACTACCAACACTTCAACATAAATCTTCCTCTACTTGATMTAAATTTTTACACTGTCACTTCACTTTCTTGATCTGTATTCAAGTTATTCAAAGGTATTCAGAAAGGTATTCAAAAATACCTTCTCTGTGCTGAATATTCTGTAAGGAATATTAACTAATATTAACTAATTTTTAGATATTTTTATAAGGATTAATCTATTTTATTATTCAGAGTGCTTGTACTCTATATGTAATTTGGAAAGTGATGTAGCTAATCCCCATTAATTGTGTATTTTTAAAATTAGTCTTTCAGAAAACCAAAAGTGAGATAAATGTATATTCTCTGAGAAAATGTATATTTTCTAGAGAAAATGCGCTTCTGCTTGGAAGAAATTGTTTCCTTGCTGAGGAAACATCTTTCTCATTGTTGTCCCTGCAAAGATTGATGTGTGGTAAAATATTTAAACCCAAATAATTTGCTGAAATATTTGAACAAAAAATTCATATACCTTCTGCAGAACTGTGTCTACTCAGATCAATCTAAAATATAGCTGATTTTTGGAAGCCATTTGTGTCTAATTCATGCAGATATTATCCATYCATATGCTTCTTAGTGGAACAGCAAACTCTTAAAATTAGTTTAATATAGTTTTCCTAGAGTAATATAGGAAGCAGTTTACAGACAAAAGTTATTTTACTTAAAGGAAATGTGTTTGAGGTCACACCAGTCCCAGATGCTGGAACAACATAAGAGCTATGTGAAGTTGCAATGGAATTAACCTTCTGGCTATGACTCAATGATGACAGTGTGCCTCGATGCAGAACCCCCCCACTTTAGTACTGTTTTATTCCCTTCACCTGTACCCACGTTCCCTGGTAACACCAGATGTACAATTTCACTGATTCCATATATTCAGCTACAATATCAGAACAACGTATTCTACAYAGGAGTCACAATGTAAGTAAAGACTGTGAAGAGTGTGCTAAAACCAGTAAGCAGTTGCGAGTGCCTGTAGGAGAAGAGGATGTTTGGTATCTCGCCTACCAAGTCCAATCTTAGAGGACTAGACTCTTAGTGAAACTTAGGAACTCCATTAATCCTATTTGGTAATGATTAATGAATTAAATAAATTGCGATTCTTTTACTTTAGAGTGATGAGAATTGGAAATAAATAATTTCTCCCAGTTGCTCATCAGATTCCTACAATACCACTTAACCAGTGTTAATTGACTCTTAAGAATTGCAGTGTGCTATACTAAAAGAAGTTTGAATTGTGTAAAACCATGCATTGAATTGGTAAAAAGAAAAATTAAAATCTTTATTCTCTTTTAAGTAGTTTTACTTTTGTATCTTTTATTCCCTTTGTATTTTCTTTTATCATTTATCCTCATCAATGACCATATGATGGTTTGTGTATGGAATACAGGGCATGATATCTAGTCTCACTGAAGCATAGGTGGAATTTTCTGAAGCTCTACATTTTCTTGTGCATGAAAAAGGAAATAAAATATATAGGGACAATTTAATTTCTAGATTTAATTTCTAGACTACTACTCACAGAAATGGGAATTTAAATTCATGAATTTAAATCATGTGTGTAACTCTTGTTCTCTTACACGCATATAAGTCTTGACCCCTACGCAGCAAAAATTAATTCAGTTTGGAACATATGCAGAAAATGATTGACTGAAGGAAGGGGAGGGATTGAGAAAATTTCTGACATTTAGTTTAGTGATATTAAAACTGAAGTGACAACTAAAATAATTGCKGTCGGTAAACTCAATGAGAAACAAAGCACTAGGGAGGAACCTAAGGAATATTGCTGGCATGATAACTAATGAGTATAGATGGCCATAAAAATTAAGGATACAAATAAAAAACTTAGACGATTTTAGAGAGCAAGTGTGGTATTGGTGTCCCTACATAGTGCTGGGTCCACTTATTAAATGAATACTTACCCGGAATATTAGGCAATTTCATTCAGTCATCCAGGTAATTTTTTTTGTTTTATGATCGCATTTCCTATTCAAAATTGTTTATGCACTGAAAGCTACGATTTTCTTGTGCTTTCCTTCCACTAGAAGGGTTTACATCAGTGGTCTGAAACTGGACATTAGCACTCCAGTTGTATGTAAGCAGAGTGCTGGTTTTGTATAAAAGAACATGTCAGGACTCTTGAAAATGGAGAAGGTCATATCTTCAAGAGTTTAGAGAATATAACCAATTCTAATACACTTGGAAACTAAGTATACTGTCTGACAGGATCATTGTCTTTCATGTATTTTGATAATATTATATACAGATCAGTTGTTCTTTCTGATCCTATGACTTTAACTGTGATATTTGCCCATTTAGTCCAAAGGCATTACAGCTTACTTTGCCAGAGAAACCTCGCTGGTTTATAATACCATATACAAAMCAAAACTATTATTTTTAAAAATTATTTTGCCTTCACTTCTGCTAATTTCCAATTAAATGTTCTGAATTACACATTACTCTATTCCTTAGATCCTATATCAGTCTGACACAGTCATGCCTTTGATAGAGATGTATTGTCAATTTTGAGATGATTTTGCAGGTATAAAAAATATATTCTTCTGCATCACCAATAAAGTGTCTGAAGTTAAATTAAATAATCCTGCAGATTTTTAAACCTACTGGATTTGAAGGTAATGATGGGTTTGCTCTCAGAATCTTCTACTGAGAACACATTTTCAGTTCTGAAAATGAGGAAATAAAGTTTATAGTTTGTGGAAATCCCTAGATTTCCTTGATTGATTCCACATTCTCCCACTGTGTTAACACTGAGTAAAAAAAATCTGCTTTGTCTAAGTCAGTCACCTTTTTTTTTTTAAATACGTGTGTGTGTGTATTTTTTTCCAGATACRTCAATCTAATCCAGTGAGGAACTGAGGTGCCCTTCGGGTTCTTTCTCTCAAATTTGCCGGTGTACAGTGAAATCTTCAGAAGATGCTTTTGGTCTACCTTGGTTTGTAAATAGGGTACCCATATGGTGCTGTCTGTTAAGTAGCTGTTTTCAGTTGTACTTTGTGAAGTGAAAAGCATGCCAGCATGCTGCTTCTAGCACTGGTCTCTGCTCATGGACTGGATACATGAGGCTAAKAAGCCTTTTTCATGCAGATTGCAAATCTGGTATGTTCTACAGTTTCTAATATTATCTTCATAAAAGTGTTCCATTTTATGAGCTCATGAGCACAGTGCAAGCATCTTAGCTTTTGAATTGCTTAGCTATCTTGCATTTTTCTTGGTCAGCTGGGATGTGGGATAGAACAGCTAATTGTGCCCCTATTTCTCTGCTTCTGGCCAAGGCTAAGTTGCTTATCAGTGCTCTGTTTTCATGTCTTTCAATTCACAGTTTTTGCTGGGATAATAACATTCTTCTTTTGGAAGAATAAACAAGACTGCTTAATTTATTTTGTATGTTTGTACAAAAAAAAAGAATTATCTTACTTTACCATAAAAATGCAGAATTATTTCCTTTTATATGCTGCTTTTATTTATTGCTTATGTTTTTAGAATTCTCCCCTATTTCAGTATGTTGTAAAGTTATCTTGAAAATACTTGCTTTTTAAACCTTTATTCATTAGAATGCCACTGATCAATAGCATTTAATTTAAGAAAGTGGCCTGAAGATTTTTCAGAAATGAGGCTTGTTTAGAAAATTTCTTAAAACAAATTTCCTCTTGTTGCTGGCTGCATAATTTAGATGAGAAACTAGATCTGGATTGTGTTCATAAATGAGGATTTTTCAATTAAATAATGTTCTTTTCTTATATGTATTTGGCCTCCTACAAGAACAGGAAATGGTTTTTTACTTTATTAAGCACATCGAAACCCTGAAAACCTAGACTGTATCAACATAGGAGAAGGAAGAGGGTCAAAATAAGCATCTCATGTGCACCTAATTTTACTGTCCTGTTACACTGAAGTTGAAGCCAGAATGGAAATTGCATGCTATACTTTAGATATCTAAAGCTTTACTAATATTTCTGTTGTATTGAAGTGTTCCTCTTGCAGCTTCAGTGTTCTTTTGCCAATGTGGGCATGCACAGAGAGGATGTGCATGAACATTCTGCTCTTACTGTGGATACTGTAAAATCAACCCTTCAGTAACTTGCCATTGAGGCAAAAAAGATGATATGCAACTCTTCCAAGTTATGGGTTTTCTGGGAAACCAATTTCATGCATGGTGGAGTTCTAACCCCTACACTGAGTTTTGAGCCCTTTGCTTCTGTTTGTATTGGGAATAAGCTAACTTCTGATTTCTATTGCAAGACTTGATGTTGCCAGAATAATTGTCAAAATTTTGGACAAAAAAAAGTCAAATGTATGAATACTTTTGTTTAGCTCTCTATCAGGGTATACTTTTCCAAGGCTTTATTAAAAATTAAATTCCATATTGTATTTTAAGGTTTGGGTTTGGAAAACGTTGGGTTTTTTCCAAGAGGCATCTCTGGAATTAAACCTGACAATAGCAAGAAAAAACCTAACAGCACACTTACAATAATTTATGAAAGTAACAAYGGCAGGTTTCTGGCACAATCAGTATTAGAGCTGAATTGTTTCCATTTTCTCCAGAATTCCATTCGTGTATCTTTTCAAGTTGGTCTCATTGAAGAAGGATGACCTAGATGGAGGTGACTTACTGCTTAATAGACAGAGAACTGCAAAATGGAATTGCTTTGAAAATTCCTATGCACTGCTAGGTTTTTAATCAATTGTATCTGAGCAATGTTTGAGTGACACAGAACATACAAGTGATGTTCTAGTGGTGTGCATTTTCATCTTTTCAGGAATAAAGGACCAGATTTTCCTGTAGAGAAAAAGCAAACTTGGTACTTCAACTGYGAAATATTATATTTGCAGAAGTTTAGTTTTCTTGTAAATTTAAATAGTGAAAATTCATATTTTAGGCCATTAAAAAAAAAGGTTTAATACCTCTAATATTCTTGCATGGTAATAAATGTTTAAATCAAAGTTCTCTGTCTGCATTATTTTCCTAGATTTCATGTGGGTATTATTAAATATTTTGGAAAATCTACTGCTGCCAACTCACTGCCACATTAGCAGATACTTTCTTTTTCACACCCTCTCATTAAAAAATGGATATTAACATTTTACTGAAGTGGCACCCTGGCACAGACAGAATCTTTCATCAATGTTTTGTGTGTGTGTAGCTGGAGGGAAGTTGTGAACTGGGAGAATGTTTTAGCAGTTACTTCTTGGTGACTTATGAGTGCTTTTAATGGATAGATCTTGTAGGGAAGAGTATGAGACCACAGAAGTGTAAGAAGAAGAATGCAATTTAGAAATATTAAGTATTTTGCCTGAAACTATTTGAACCCCTATTATCTTTTGGGATAGATTCTTCATTATTTTCTTCTGGTTCTATTGGTGAGGGTGAGGTAAAAGACACAAATGCTATCAGCTTAGTATTAGGTTTCATGCAAAGTAGTTAGAAGCAGCAAGAAACATTTCTATCCAGTTAAAAGAAAAGAAAATCAAGATAGCAGAAATGATTGATTTCTTTCAGTCTCAGCGAATCCTTTCCCCTCAGCAAGACATGCCGATGAAGAATTTTTTGCAGGTATTTTTTGGCTGGTATTTTTTGCAGTATACAAACCTTTACTTCTGGCTGCAGTCTCCACTGGTGTAAGGCAGCCAGGCACTGAGATCCAGAGCAGAACTTGACTTTAAACAATGTGATTTTAATATTCTAAATGACAAATTCCTGTGCCTGCACAAAGTCTCTATTATTTCATTTTGGCTTGAGTTGGCACATAAGAAACAACRTCCAGGAAAAGGAGTGTATGTTATGTCTGGAAGTATAATACAGAAAATCAGTATAGGTTCTTCTTCAGTGTGGGGTTTGTCAAAAATATCTCACTGGGCTATCCTAGTTAAACTTCAGTCAGTGCAGTATCAACCACAGAATAAAAGAATTGCTGGGGTTTGGAGGGACTTCCAGAAATTGTGTAGTCCAACCCCCTGTTAAGACAGGTTCACCTAGAAAAAGTTGCACAGGGTCACATACCAGAGAGTTTTAAATATCTCCAGAGAAGGAAAATCCATAGCTTCTTTGGGCAGCCTGTAAATCCCTTGGGGATTGGGAAAGTAAAAAATTTTCCTACCAAATGACAGAAGAAGAAGCAAATACCTGTGAAATCTGGGCAAAACCCTTCAGATCTAAGTTTCAAATTTTAAAATTAGTTGCACTCCTATTGGGATTTTTCTGGACAAGTCAGTAGGCTCTTGGAGGGGTTTTCTACTCTGCAGCTGACACAGCTACTGGGGCTGTTGAAATGTTCTTCACTCATTGAATGCTCTTGTACAACTTTGTGAGTACTCATATATGTTTTTTTGTGTGTTGGGAAATTTGTTTCAATAATTTTCAGTTTAGGGATTTAGGTTGCTAAGATAATTTGAAGCAGTTTTCCTGATATGTCTGTTAGAAATTATATAAAGAATTAACTTTGCCATACTGACTTTGTCATACAAGCTTGAAAAAATAATGAAAATAGAAGAGAATATATATATTGAAGACATTTACAATTTCACTTCTGATGCTGATTTGCATAGTCAACACGATAATCCCTTGTGTGGTCTGTATCCTGTTGTATCTGACTTTTGTCAGCTTTTCTAGGCTATCTCCTGCTAAAGATATTTCTAAGCATAAAAATGCTTAATTCTTTGKATCTGATTTTTGAGATCTACCTAATTCATGTTAGTCCTCAACAATTACAAAGATAGAAGTGCTGTTTAATTCATTGCCACTGAAGACATTTAATCACATGTTCATAAAAAGTAACTGGGAATTGAAATRGGAGGTTTAACACTTCATTGTGTAATTCAGCTGAATCAGAAATTTTAAGATGATCTGTAGCTCCAGAGTGTTTAGTTAGTCTCATTATTATCACATTTGAATGGCCCTTTAAAGTAATGGGAGTGGAAATATAGCAATTAATTGTTCTGATGCAGAAAAATATGTATGAAAAAGTCACTGTATTTCTTTGCTCATTCAAGCACTCTTTGAAATAGCCATTTAAATTATTTTTCATTTTCTAAATTACGTTAACTTTATAGTTTTTTTAAATATAGTCAGAGACAATTAATATTCTAGCTTACTTTATATGTAGATATAGCACCAGTACACTAATTAGTCTGAGTATTACCAGAATTTAGACGTGATCGTATCGTCTCATATACTTTTTCCAGACTAAGAAATGCACTTATTCTGAGTGAACTGCTACAGTCCCATACTGGTTTTGTTTCTTCCACTGTCAGAAATTCTGTTAGTCCAATGTCAAAACAAGGAACAGTCACAACAGGCTGTGATTTATATCTATATGATGCAGTAGGAGTTGGATAGCACTGAGTTATCATAGGTTACATTCAGTCAGCACAGTATCCTTTGGGAATGAAAACTTATGAAGATATAAAATTCATGACCATTACGGATAAATATTTGTTTCAGTATGATGCATTATTTCAAAGGATCCACTTCCTTTGTCTTTCAATCTCTCCATGCACTAAGTGCTTTGAAAAAAATAAAGCACAATTAGAATCTTTTACCATGAAATGAAATTCACTTTGTTTCCACATTTAATTATGTCAAATGTTGTTGTATCATTCACTTGAAGAGAAATTATCAGGTGCTTTAGATGGCCAGCTACTTGGAAAAGCAGTAAGTGAAAATTTTAAATCACTTCCTTAACTGCTTGTCTCGAAAAAAATATTTCTTGAATGATTACATATGCTGAACAGACTTAAAAAGCACACAGACATTAATAGAATATTTTATTTATTTATTTTTTATTTCAAGCAATGTTTCCAAGGAAAAAAAAGAGTATTTCAATACAAGGATATATATGAGGTTAACTTTTGGAAGCATCTGACAGAAGATTTCAGTGAAATAAGGGTGTCTGCAGGTGTCAAATGGGACCATATAAAAATTGACATAAAAATTGTGAAGGCTCCAATATATTCTCTAAATCTGTGTGGAACAGGAATATCAAAAGCAAATGGCAAAATTGTTGTTGATGTCATATGTGGAAAACACCTGATGAATGTTTCAGCTGGTGAATCAGAAAGTTTGCTCATAAATAAGAAAACGGAGTTAGGGGAAGACATAGTTATGCTTTTGTTGTAAAACATGGGTAAAATTTTCGTTGCAAAGTAGAACATGGACAGAAACAAATCAGAGAAGATGCTTCCACAGTGAGGTTTTCCAGATACCATTTATGTGGCACCAACTGATAAGTAAGAAAAGATCAAAGTCAGTAGGACTGGCTTTCAGCCATTTCCTACCATTCAGGTAGGAATGGCTGTCAGCAGGTGATGGCCATGACAGGTGAGATTGCTGTATGCTACACTGTTTATTTTGCTGTAGGAAGAAGAAAGAAAGTAAATGGACTTTTTAACTTTTTTTTTTAAGCTGAAAAAACCCCAAACCACTATTTTAAAGAAAATATAGGGTATCCCACTTGCTTTTTTTTTTGGTAAGAATCATTATGACTATCTTTTTTGTCGTTTGCATAAAACTACAATGTTATTAATGAGAACATCTTTTGAATATTTTGGACAAACCAAAAATAAATGGATTTTGAAAATTAAAATCACAAGATTTTCAGGAAAAGGAAAAACTATAGACTGAGTTTTCTTGTCAGTAGAATCAAAGTATTAAGTCAGATCTATTTAAAAAACAGAAGACTCCTGATCAAAGGACAAGTGATAATACAAGGCAAAATTTTAATAGTTCCAAATAAGGCAGACTAGGGCTTCTTGTCACCATACTAATAAAAGTTATTATAGCAATTATAGATTTAAAACATTTCCTTATAAGAGGCTTAACACACAAACCCCACTATGATAAAGGAAACAAAAATCATGTTGAATTAATGATTCACTGCTATTTTATAGAAATAATGATATATGTTTCAAGGTTTTGTATAGGTTCAATTAGATTATAATGATGATAATACAGGATATTAAGTGTCAATAGATATGCTCAGATTACACAGGTAATATTATTATTTGTCTAGTAGTATTTTTGGGGAAATTCAGTTTGATACCAGAGCTAACAAAAAAACCAATAATTCAATCTCATTTTTCAGTACCTCATGTGAAGAACTTTGAAGGAAAAAATTCCTGTTGCAAAACTGAATTGTCAACTGTAGTATATAAATCATATTTTTAAATTTTTTTTGTTGCTGACTTCACTTTTTCAAATCAAAGCCTTGTTTTATACTCTTTATAGTTTTAAAACTGATTTAAGTAATTTCGTTCACATAAAGCTGCCCATTTCCTGAGACTTGAGTGGAGAACTGAACTGAAATATTCCTGCTGTGCTAGTCAGAACAATTTTCCAGGAGACATTCAGGCCAAAAGAGACACTGAATTCAGCTTTCTCATGGAAAGGACTTTCAGTCCTAAGCGATTAAACGGTACACACAATCTTCTTGGTATCAATTTTAGTCAGCTACTGCTGTGATTGCAGTCAAGCTAACTTTACAGCTGTAAAATGTTTTGAAAACCACTTGTTAAACATACCTGAGGACATCAGCAGCATTATGCCTCCTTCCGCAATCCAAATAAGGCTTTTGTATGAGAAATGTGTGGACTTGCTGGGGAGGGTGAGTTTCACACCTGCAAAGAATCAGGACTCCACGTATTCGCAACACTGTGTAACAGAGAGAGGTGCCATGTGAGAGAAGTCTRGGTTGGAAGCTAAGTGGGAAGAGATGCGTATGTGCTTTTGCGACATCATRTTTGGTAAGGTCATGATTTCAGACTGATGTGCTTCAGTTTTATTAAAGCTTTGGTTAGATGCCTAAGCATGCTACTGGAATTGGTCATAATCACCACAGCCCTACTGTGGACGATTTCCATATGCAAGCATAGAGCTTTGAAGATGTGGTATCTTAGTACAAAAGATTTCTTTGTTTCCCTTTGRAAAAGATAAAATGCGTACTTGATATAAATAACACAAACAATATGGCTCAGACCATAAAAGTCAGTGACAGCTGTGCAATTAGTAGCCATATAACAATAAATGTCTATTAGAAGYTGGGGAACATGCAAATGTGGCTGGTGCCAATCTACATATATCACAGTAATTAAAAAAAGTCCCTTGTTTGAGTAATAAATACACCAAAAGTTCAACTAGGAAAGTGAAAATTTACAAATTCTTGAGTTTCTTTTGTTTTGAAAACAACCGCTTTCAATACATCAGTTGTGTGTGTTCAGATTTATAACACTCATTCTATTACAGTTAAGTTTTTAGTGCGTAGATAAAAATTATGGCATTTGATCTCATTGTGTACATGTTGTCAGAAGAACCAGAGGCTACTTTCTCTGCTGATGGCCACAAAACAGGCCAATAGACTAGCAAATTTTCACTTTCATAAACATTAAATCTTCAAAATTACATATCAGTCATGACAGGTATCAGATTGCTGAAAACGTGTCAAATGCAGAAATGAAAATGCACTATTGTTCAATTGGTAAAATGAATTTATAAGGGGGGAAGTATTTTCTAATGGTAGGTTATGTTGTTATATGCCAGGATTGATTCTGTGTTCCTCAGAATATAATTTATTTATGAAGTATTCTTGTTCTATTTTTGATGCATAAAACAAGAATGAAARTATACACAAGGCACACCACATTGCTCAGGCTCCTTTTTAAATGAAATTGAACTTTTTGTTTTTCTGATAAAGTGACAATGTGAAGTAACAAATGGATTTCAGTCTTACCAAAACATAGACTCTAATCATATCCTACTAGAATAAAAATTCCAAGTTACTGTAAATTTAATGATGACAACTGTTCATGACTAATGATGACTACTTGTGACACAGGAGTCATAAAAAATGCTGGAGAAAAGACAAAGCTGTGATTTTCAGTATCATCCCATGAGATAAAAAAAGGTGAGAGGGAAATTTCTAAAATTAAAGCACTTAACAATTCTAATTTCCTAGAACAATGTTTTTATACATTTCTTAGTATGAATATGTCTTCCCCAACAGAGATATTTTGAATATGCTTAGTGTTAAAGGAGTTAGCTGGAGAGAAGCTTTATGTAAAGATTTCCTTGAATTTCTCTGTGCAAAGAACCCTTGCTACCTTGACCTGGATATTTTCATTTCTATTAATTAAGAAGTTCATATGCGCCTCTCATGAACTGGTTGTGGGTTTCTGTTCCTTTTTGTCTGAAAGTGTTTCCGTGCTGATCTTTTTGAAGAACACAATCAGCCTGACRTCTGCTGGATGAGCACTTGCTTATCAATGGACTTCATGTATAGCAAATTAATTCGGTTTCAAGTTTTACTACAGTATCACAGTCCTGGACACAGATGACCTGAGTTTAGTTTAAGTAATTCCCAGGGCAAACTGAAACTACAATTACTGTCAGTGCTAGCATATTTTAAGCACCACTGCTGCTACCAGTAGGAAAAGACAGACTATGCTATACCTTAATTTGAGAATACATTTTGTTTAAATGGACAAAAACCCCTGGAAATTAGTGTTGATTTATACAAATTTTAAATTTAGTTTCTCATCATACAGTTAACATCTGTTACTTAATAAGTTTCTAATCTTTTTAGAACCAGTTATAAGCTTCTACGGAAGTTTATATTCTCCGGTAGACACATTTTATTCTATCAAGGACTGCATTCATTAACTACCAGGTGTCTGAAAACGTGTCTGTTGATAGACTTGAGTTTGCCTTTTCCACCTGGCCACACACATATCTGTACTTTTAGGAAAACGCTCTCAAGACAAAATATTTGTAAGGAATATTTGTTTTTCTTCTTCCTGCCCCTGAGTTAAAGGCCCTCAGAAGTTGTTAAAAAAACGCAAGCACTCTGACTTCATCCTAATCAACTTCAAATATGAATGAGTGAGGCTGCAAACTTTCTCAAGCAGAAAGAACAGAAAATTGCTACAAAAGCCCCTTCTGCTCTTTCAGCAATGCCACTGAATAAAAAAAAATAAATTGCATGGATGTTAAATACACTTTGCAGAATAATTTGTTTATTTATACAGTACAGTAGTCTCTAGACAATTTGGAGTTTTTATTTATGTAATTAACCTATTGATCCACTCAAAAAAAATTACACAAACAATGCATATCTCTTTCTAGTTAGCTAGTTCAATGAATGTGAATATTGATTTCATTATTTGAAATGCCACACAAAAATAGTTTTAAAGTAAAAGGAAAGAAATAATAATATCTGACAAGCATCCAGGAAATCCTTCTCTCTGGTCCTTCTATTTGCTGCTACCCTGCTTCAGTTTTGAATCAAACTTTGATTTTGACAGATTTTGGTGATCACACCAAAAGCCTAAGACATAGACAATATCTGAAGTATTTTAATTATGGAATGTCTCAAGTTTTCAGGCCAGCACCATGCCTTTAAAATTTTCAGGTTTATCAGAAAACTGGTCTTCAAGATTACACAGGTTATTTTATAATATGCGTAAAAAATTATTTTTATGTGCCTTCCTCAAGAAGGTAGTACAATCAGAGACACTTTGGCTAATTGGGCCACATGCATTTTTGTACCATATAGTTCATAATTTTGAAAGCTGTTACTAAAACTTTACATGATTCTGAAACATGTATGATGATCAGAAAAACAAAATTGCTGACAGCTTTAACTTGTCTCCTGGCTGTGGGCTAACTCCTAGCTAGCACTGATATCTGCTCTCCAGTGCTTATGCAGTTTTCTGTGCATCTCTTCTGGTGGACAGCTGGATTTATACTTTCAAACATGATAAAAACAATATGCCTCTGTAATGCCGGAAATGCACCATCCAAAACTGTAATGACACATGAATATAAGGCATTCATGCTTTTGTTGGCCCTSCTGTCCTATGAAATGGATGTATCATTTCTGAAATGACTGGTTACCTTGGATTGAGATAATTATAGCATTTATGACATGTATATACTCTCAGATAGCCCTAATGCGAACAGGTTAAGTAAATGAAGTTATGTGATGACAGATGCACTCTTCATGTTAATTAATTGACTACTTCAAAGAAATTTGCAGCACTAAGTTGCTAAAATTGTTCTGTATGTTGCTATCGGAACTACTAGCCCTTAACTAATAAAAGAGCTTAGCAGAATGGTTCTCAATTATTTTTTTTTTTCCACCTGGACTGCAATTTACTAAAAACTACTCTCTCAGGGATCCTCTGTTCTCTTGTTAATAACATTTSTCTAAATTGCTTGCAAAATCTGCTTACATAGGAGAAAAAAAAAAAAAGGAAAGCAATTTTCTTCTTATTTCTTTTTGTTGCTGCTAAATCCTATGTAAAACCAAAGACTAAGACCTGGGAGGCATGAAGCTTTGAATCCAGCTTTGAAGCAGAATTTTGCACCTAAAGAGGCAGAAACTTGCTTATCTGACTGGTCTTAGTAGTTAGAAGATGTTTGCACCAAGGCTATGGTGTCTTAAAAGTTTTTAATAATATTATTTTTTCTTAAATTTTAAAGTAATACTTGATCAATGTTGGAAATTAAATATGAAACTTTCATACTGTTGTTGACACCTTCATTCCTGTATTTTAACTGTCAGGCTGTAATCAGCCTGTTGGTCATCCTGAGTCAGGTAAGGGCTGCTTTGCACTCCCTGCAACACCCATGAGAGAAATGTCACAGTGCAGGGCTGCTTGTGGAAGCAGCGTATTCATAGATCCCTGTATATGCTCTTTCTATGAAGAGTGGAAGTTACTATGGCTCTAAAGGAAACAGTGCTATTCTTACCCCTGGTCAGTCTTTCATCAGCTACAGGTATCTGACTGATGTGTCTGGGGAAGGAAGTGGCTGACATCCCTCTGCCCTTTTGCCATCACTTGCGCAGTCAGAGGGGTCAGATTGAATTGCAGCATATCTGGCCTGTGATGTAGCCCTACTAATTGCTGGGTTTGTTAGAAACACTGTGACATGGTTTGGCTAAAAGAACTAAAACTGCACAGTTTGATTCCCAGCTCATATACAAACTTTTTCCTCGATTTGGCAAGTTTTTCCTATTCCCTTTTGTTGTTTGGGAAGTAAGGCTAATACTTGTACCAAGTGTACTGAAGATAGTTGTCCGTACTTGTGAAATTTTTTCATCCTCTGTAATAAAAGATCCAATAAAAATGCATGCAAATCTCTCTCTCCCTCTTCCCCCTCCCCCCAAATTGCTGAAGAAATTACACAAAGTTTGTGTAGTTACAGTTGCTTTTCAGATTGTGTAACTGCTTTAAATACGGCAGGCTGTTTTCTCCTGTGCTTTTAAAATGGATTTTAAATAAGCAGACCTCTGGAAATTATCTTCAGAGTATGTGAGGCAGGGATTATTTAAGTAAAAGAATGAAATGGCCAATAATTTCTAATGCAAGTTTTCACCCACCTTCTGGGGAAGACAGGTTGACTTTTGGGTGAGTGATTTTACCTGCCAGTCATACAGATGTTCAACAAGTGATCCCCCTCCTCAACCCCTAATCCACCATGGGGATCTTAATTTGCTGTCTGGTCAAAGCAGAAATATAAAACTCAAGCCGCCTTTACAAAAAGCTGACTCTGTGATGAGGAAGGAATGACTAGAATATARGAGAGGAGTGAGTTTATGCTTGAAAAGGCCTCAGCATTTAAATTATACAAAGAATACAAAAAAAACCCAGGGAAAAATACCCTATATGAAATGGAAGGTCTCATTTCTCCAAGAACCAGCTGCAATTGCATGATTAAATATAACATTTATATAAAAATATATTGCTATTTTATAGTTATACACTATGCATAACTCTATAGCATGTCCATCTGACCTAAAGTTTTTTCTGGTATAAAGCAGCAAAATTAAGTTCTCAGCAAAGTGGATACATTCAACTTAAAAGGTCAGAGGACTGATTTATAATGTTAGCAGACTTGTTGCTACTTTTGCTTTTAAAAATTTGAAGAAAGAACTTATGTCTTTAGAGATGGAATAGATTTTCAATAGTATTTTGTATTTATATTTAAACAATCTTTCCCCAATAGCCTTTGGATATTTTTAAACACCTAATTTCTAAGCATGTATTCAAGATTTCTCCTGAAAGCATAATTACTAGAAAGATTCTAATTCTCTTATGAACATGTTTTGTGGGAAGGAAAACAGCATGAATAAATTCAACGTTTAAAGCAGTTTTTAAAATAAAAAAAAATGTTTTTAAAACCCCTGGAGGTTTTGGAGTGATTTTTGGGGGGTGGGATGAGGAGGCAAGGAGTCTGGCTTGGGTTTTGTTTTGTTTTGGGATTTGTTTTGTTTTGTGTTGTTGATTTGCTGCTTTTTTTTTCCACAAAAGACAGAAAGAAAAACAACTCAAAATAGGTTTGCACTAAAAATACATTATTAATTAATATACAGTTAAGCACCACAAGAACGAGATGAATAGAGGTTTATGAGAGAAGCCAAGTCTGTGACTCATGAGTAATAAAGAGTTAATTTTGGTGCAAGAAGAGATACTTTGCTTGAGAGGTCAAGGTAGCTTCTAGAGGATTTGGGAGTGTAGCACTAATGCACCCCATTATACAATTTGAGTTGTTGTTTGTTTGCCTCATGAAGTTAGTCAGCCCTAATACCTGGGAATTAGTGAGGAATGAAGCCAGTCTACCATCTGTGTTACTTCTAGAAATAGCAGCAAAGGAAACAGTACTTTTCCTCAGCTCTTCACAGCAGTAGAGTCCAAATTGGGCCCTTACCTGATCCAGCAGAACACAGTTTTACAGGACTAGCTCAGCACACCTTAAAACCCACTTTGACTTTGCTTTTCCTTGGCTGGACATTGTAGTGGCTTTGAATATTTAAAATCTGCTGAGGTTCATGGGACTTTATTACTCCAGGGCGAAGGAAGCCTCTCTCTAAACCTCTGGGTGTAGATTTGTCTGAACTCTTAAGAAAAACCGTGTGTAGAAGGACTGGTGCTGACACAAATGTGAGAACTACATGTGGACAGGGACACATGAGTCAGCTGGCTGTACTGTGCACTGCACTGAGAAGCTCTCTAGCCAAGGCAAGTGGGGTGGTACGATAACATCCTGATGTGCTGATACCATGTTGATGTAAGATCTGGCACAGCATCACTCTGCCAGCTCATGCACCTTCTTTATGTGATGGAGATGTATCCTTTTAGCCTGCAGATAGAAACTAAAATTCAGTTGCTCTCATATATTCACAATCAAGTTCATCTGCATATAACACATTTCTCACCATTTTTAAATCTTAAGTACACATGCTTCACCTTCTTTGGCACTGACCCATATAATTTTTCTACAAAAAACTCAGAATATGCTAAAGTATATTAACATGATAAAGCTGATCGAAAACAAAAACAATACAATGAAACTCAAAATATAGATAATAGAACTCACTGAATATAAAATATTAAAGTTGGGATACTAGAAATAAACTTACCATTGTTCTGTAATGTCATGAAACTGAATAATAAATGTCATTTCACTAATGTTACCTAATACAAAAATTCATAAAATTGTTAAAAGTAGAGATGCACAAATTTCATTAGCATCATAAAATTTCTAAGATTTTAGCTTCTATATTAAGCCTCAGTASTGCTTTGCTTTTTCAGAGTTGAAACTAGAATTACATAAAGACGTGATCTTAAAATATAAAATATTCAAGTAGGCTTGGATAAATTTTCCTAGGCTTTTGGCTGCCTACACTACTGTAATGCTTTTGTTTTTTAGGAACAAATACCCTTTACCTAAATATGGCAACACTGTGTAATTTTATAACAGTTCATTTGCTTTGGCTTTAATCTTTCCTAAGGGCATATTTATCTTTTCCAAAGAGAAGCAAAAGCATATTTTAACTATGTTTCAAAACATAGAAAGAAACAAGTTGGAGAAAAATAAATCTCCTAAAGGCATAACTTCCAGACAATGATTATAGTTCATATTTAAAGAAAACATCATATAGGAAAGTCTAATTTAAGAAAATGAAAGGTAATTTTGAAGATGAACAATACATTAGACATCACAAGAAGCAACAAAGGTTGACAGATTCAAAAGGACTGATGTCTTCATAGCCTTCTTGAAGGATGCAGAGCAATACTGGTTGTCATTTGCTAACTGTCACTGTGATGGAGGAGTATCTTTTAGAGTAGAAGGAGAGCTTAACAAGAAAGGATTAAGACATAATTCTAATTTAACTATATCTTCCTTTCTTACACACATGATTCATGTTCCTAATTAATGCCAATTAGAGCTGAACTCAGTACTATACAGCAATTAATTCTTTTTTGGCATTGCAAAGAGTGTTATAACTTAAGTGCATATAAGGACATGCCTACTACTTATGAATACTACTATGCTGAAAGGTAAGTTTTTAATGTCAGTGTCAGCATTTCCTTCCCTAAGTGACTTTTCAGAAGCAACACACCACATTCTTTCTACAGTCACACTAGTTCAGATCTTATGCAAGAGGATTAATAATTTTACAAAATCCTGAATACTTTTTTTCATACCATGATGTTTATCTTCACATAGAGAAGTTTTTAAGGCTTCTGACTTCATAATTGGAGAATCTTCTGATGAAAGCCTTTATCAGAACTTTATCATCTATGGGTCAAATTTAAGATCACTTCCTGTAATTTCTGCACTGATCCACAGCTTGGATACCATATTTTAATTTGACTGAACTTTCATTTTTAGGAAAGCACTTAAAAGGCAACTAAAAAGAGGATGGAGTCTCTCTTCACAAGCAGTTATACAGAGAAGACAAGAGTCAACAGGTACAACATGAAAGGTTTTAAAAGCAAACATAAGAAAGGAATTTTTTACAGAGGAAGCAGCCTGTTATTTGAACAACCTTCCCACAGAAATGGCACACTCCCCATTACTGGAGGTTTTAAAGATGTGATTTGGCTTGGTGCTAGATAGTCTCATCTGGGCTCCCTTCCYCATAAAAGATTGGACCAGATGATCTTTTAAGGTCTCTTCCAACCTGGGCTATAATCTTATTAGTACTTACAGAGTAGGTTGCTTTCATCTTGTGCTGTTGTTGAAAGTTTTCCCAGCTCTTTTCTCCTTAAAGTGCTGTGTCCAGGGTACCATCAGCACTCTAGTCTGGTTATGACAATGTGGTATTTGGCGCACAGAGGGGAGCAATGCCCTGAATCAGCCACAAGACATTAGGCTCAAGCTGGTAAATCTTGCTGGGCTGATGTTACACATATGTTTTTGATCATCTCATATTTGACACTGCTCAGTCATGCCAGTCTGTAAAAGACCACACATACAAGTTCTCTGAGCACTTGTGATATGCATGAGTGGAAGAGAGCTGTATTTTGTAGAACAAATTACACAARCGGAGATTTGAGCTGGTAAATGCCTAGATGAGAGATTTCACCACCTGGATGGCAACAAGGCAAACATCACAGATGTGCCAACTGCTTGGACATGCTGACTCAGACAGAATCTTGAATTTCAGACTACACTTTGGATATCATTTGGGTTGCAAGTATTGATGGAAGATGTTATCTGTAAAAAAAAAAATGAGAAAATATGCATCAATTAGGAGTACATCTGTTGTTTTGTCATTTGCAGAAAGATGGCATGACACATAATATTTATGTAAGAAGAAGAAAACCAGTGAGATACCAATGCAACCGCTGCAAAGCGTTGAATGATGAATAAAAATACAGCACAGAAGATAACCCCCAAAAAATGAACAGGGGTGTTCAAAAAGAATTAAGAGCCAACAACATCAGTGACTGGATAATAAGATTTCAGGAAGGGAACCATTGCCAAAGGCAACTGACTAAGTGAGCAGTATGGTTCTGAGTTTTTGACTACCAGAGGTTATCACAGACTTGATCAAGAACAACCTGGTGAAGTACAAGGGGTAAAACTAGCCTGGGAATAGTCCAGATGGACCTGAAAGAGAGAAAAWCTACCCAGTACTACAACAGATAGACTATTTTTTGTTTCTGCATATGTAAGAAAAATAGTAGGAGCAAATAGAAGATTAATGAGAAAAACAGGGTAGCCAACAGTATTCCACCACACCTCTCCTGGAATCATAGAATATGTCCAAATATTTCCCAAGTTGTCATAATGCTACTAGCTTCAATGTTGTCTTCATTTTACAAGTGTTTTGAGGGATTTCTAAATCCATGGAGGCTTATGGCTGTATAAGAAGCTAACTTTATTTTTCRTGTGTATTTTGGTTGTAGCTGGATGCTGGAAATCAAGGAGTAAACAAGAATGGTTATAAACACCATGACTAGTATTATTATATGTGGCATAACATCTTATTACATTCTGTGGGGTTGTGTGKTTTTGGTTTTTTGGATTTTTTCTAGCATGATTCATCATTTACTTCAGTGAATTAAAGAAAAAAAATAGCCCATCAAAAAAAAAACATTACAAAAATAAATCCTTCAAAGGAATGTATTTCAGGAAAGCCACTCATAATGCACTGGATAAAGTCAACTTTCAGCACCTACTGATAGATACAAACARGACTTTACGACTTGATAAGATTTAGATAGCACATCGAGAAAATTTATGGAAGATTCAGTAACAAATTGGAGTATGGAAAGGAAAGTAGCAACCGTTGTTAATATGCTGACAGTTAATGATAAAAACCAAATGGCTTGAGATTGGCAAGCCTCCAGAGTATCCAGACTTTCAACTTTGAGGGAAACCTCACAGTAATGTAGGTGTTTAATGAATATTTTCCTTTGTCCAAGAAGCCATACCTCCTCTTTCTCTCTATGTCCATCACTTCTTTCTATATCCATCACTTCCTTTCTATATCCACGACTTTTTCCTCTCCACAGAGATCTCTTTGCTATCGTTTTCTATTTCTATGCTTGTTCCAAATAAAGATTTTTCAGCTTTCTCTGTCACTTCATAAGTATGCTAAAAAAGGGAAAAAATAGCTTTGACGAAATGAAAACCAGTAGTTCTACCAGTGTGTAGAACCTGACTTGGTCTTCCCAATAGCTGCCCTGTAGGTACTGAGTGGGTGCTTCTACATTTCCCATATGTATAAGATACAGCTTATCTATGGAAGATATCAATAGGATATATCTTTTATCTTATATATGCTGTACACTTTGTTTATAAAATGCATACATTTAAAAGAAGTTATGATAGACTCTTGATTTAACTAAGCCCTACTTTTAGTGAAAAATATATAGGAAATACTTTATAGGATAAATTATTCCTAAAGATGTGCATATCCTGATTCTTCATGTAAGGGGTGCTACTGCATGTATGTGAGGTCAGGATTTGGTGTCAGAGCAGTATTCTAAATTTTTGAAAGTTAAGTAAATGGATATATGTATATATATATATGTATATATATATGTATATATGTATGGGTTATGAGTATAGGTTTGGACCTCATATTCATTGCAGATGAAGTCACTGACTTGTCACTTTCATTTCTATGTTCAACTTTTGTTAATTCAGRTATTTTAGGCAGAAAATGAATACAATGCTCTACATTGGATAGTTTGCTTATAAACTGTGGGACCACGGGCCCCCAACAGATTACCATATAAGGTCTGAAGATCTGTGATTGGTTGGGTGACCAAAAGATTACCACATAAGGAATGAGACGGGTGGTCGAAGGAAGGTGTATAAACCGCATGTTCTCTCAGTAAAGTTGATTCTGTTCGTGCACAACGTTGTCCATGTATGGATTTACTTGCACCGGGCATGGTCCGTGTTAGGAATCACCGACAATAAACAAAGACTCCAGAGACTTTCATCAAAGAACATAAAACGAAGCAAGGTAGCAAATAAAATACATTATAACAAAATGCATTTGAGGATATACAGGTAGCAGTTCAGGCTCGAATGATCAGTGTATCTGCACAGATGCCATCCTCAAAGGCAAATCAGCAGGGTGCCACCTTTGGTGGCACTGTTTTCAAAAACACCACCTTCAGGACAATGACATGACCTATTTCACTGTCCATGACATGAGTCATTTATCCTTTCATGTTCCTAGCATAGAGCTATATATGCCTTAKGTGTGACAAATGGAAATAAATTCCTTTTCTGAAAAGAATTTCRCAGTCAGTCCAGTATCTGTGTTAAGAAACACAGTTTATTGCGAGAGTTTCTTTGCACAGAATGGTTTTTTCAAACAAGTATTGCATGAKAGTAGAAAGAGAAGAGATGAATGAAAAACAGAAAGATTCTGAGGAGCAGGAAGAGATAAAAAGGGATGTAGGCAGAAATAACGTTTAAAGTATGCAAAAGAGTGAAAAAGATTTCTGAATTTCCCAAGATCAGAACTTGTACAGATGATTAGGAAGGTAAACAAGGTTGTCACAGATAAGTCATAAGAAAACAAAGTCATATTCTTCTGGCGAACATGCTTTAGGAGTACTTTTTTTAGTTGCTGATTCTTTTCTCCTTATTTGTTAAAACAAATCTGTTAACACAAACCTGAGCCAGCTGTGCTATTTATCAACATTTCTCACTTGAACAAAGGGGATTTGAAAGCCAAAAAGTCTCTGCTGCCTTATGCCTGTAATAGCAAGTTGCTTTGCCCCCAGARTATGAAATCTGTGGAACATTTTATCTGGGCAATATTCTTTCTAGATATGTGTGCTTTCCTCTAGGTTTCCTATAATTTGCTGTACTACACACTGTWTCAGAGATTAGGAAAAAGTAATAAATGACATGCATATATGTTATGTGCATGCAGAATGTTATTTAATGCAGTTAAGATGTGTTAGCGTGATCTCATCTTCACACATTTCACTTCACTGATRGATGAAAATAAGAAGGAACAAGATGATAAGCCTCTTACCAAAAGTTGCTTGCTTGATGATCCTTCTCACCTGGCTGATAGCAAAACTAGTAGTCTTTCCATGTCATCAGAGCATCCAGAGTCGAGGTCCTCACTTAGGGCATGAAAGATTGAAAACGAGTTGCTTAGCTTTCACCTTAAAACTTCACAAAGTTCACTGCTTCCACTGGAAAGTTATCCTTGGGAATGTGAAATGAGGCAAACTTATCCCCAGGATTGAGAGTTTATTGCTGATTTTTCCCCTAAAGCTACCTAACAGATAGCAATCTGAAGCTGAATCACCGCAGTTGTTGAATAGATGGAGTGGTGCCAGGCTGGAAGCAACAGCAGCTTGATAGTGTTAGACTGTGATTTAGAGAAGTAAAGAAAAAACTAATCCCCTCCCTAACACTGACTTTTACAGTCTGACTTTTTCAGACTGCATACTGGAAGTTACATTCATAAATCCGAGAAATCTTGAAGTAAGTGCTTCCTCCCACCTTCTTTTCCATTAAGACAGAAAGCTGTGTGGTGGCAGCACTTTATTGTTAAACAACTGTTTCAGTTGACCTGATGTACCAGCTTATTGTGGACATTTGTGGGGGCTCTTCTGCAATCTTCTTGATGTTCCAATATGCACAGTAGCTGTCCCGACCATCCCTTTGACCTTATAGAAAGAATGATATAATTAGCAATGTAAGCTTTCTCCAAAGAGAAAACTTTATTTTGTTGCTTTATGAATTCAGRTCCACTATGAAGTAAATGTTCAATAGCATGAATATCATGTAATGTAATATGTGCTATTTGCATTTAGAAATATACTTTCATGGTTACTGAATTCCTGGCTGTGATAATGTTTCACAAAATCACTTATGAAACAGCCATAAGGGAAGAATAAAGAAAAACAAAATCCCAAACCTTCAGTAACCTATCCTTACTAACTTTAGTTTGTTAGCTCTGCTCAATATGTAACATTTAATACAGATCCTCTTCTCAAAAGAGAGCTTTAGAAATAATGTGCTGAGACTTCATAGCGTGCCTCATCAACCATATATATGGCAAGAGACTTATGAATTTGCTGTGGTCTTTCTTCAGTGTATGTAAGCTATTGGCAGCACGCCCAGCTAATTTGAATCTGATTACTGGCATAAATTCCCTTGGYTGGCAGAACCTTTTAATAAAGTAGTTCAGGTTCATTTAAGCCAAAAAGATGCTGATTTTTTTTTCACATTTCAAGGCACATGAACAAAAGTATATTTGAACAGTTTACCTGTGTGGCACATTATGGGCAGCACATTGCTTACATCGAACTTGTCTTATCCACTGGTAATCTCCTTCTGCCTGATACTCACTAAAGTGTGAAGGAATTGCCTTGTAYGTTATTAAGAGGTGGACTCTGAACTGATCCTGTTTTCCTCTTTTATTGCTGGCCCAGAGGAGGACTGAATACAATTGTCAGTATAAAAATTAGTGTTTGTTGTCTTTGCTTTCCTCTGTCTCCTGAGATTCCTCTTTTGGACTAAGAAATACATGTCTAGAGGTTAAAAGACATGAGAGAACAGACAAATTGATCTTCCCTGCGGTGGTCTGTTGCAAATAAATCTTGGTCTAATGGTTGCATTTGCGCTAGCCTTGGTATAAAAGATTAATAGATTTTTGGAGAATCTGAAGCCAGAAGAGACCATTAGATCTTATAGCCTGTCTGTATATCTCAGGTTATTACATTTTACCAAGTTGCCCTTATATTCGATCTGATAACTTCCATCAAACAGTCTTCCAAAGAGAAAGCCAGTTGTGATTGCAAGACATTTGGAGTTGTTGAATTTTATGCTAATAGTGTGCTAATAATTCACTTCATACAAGTGAAGGTAGGTGTGGCTTTTCTTCCTCGGGTAATGGCAGTTCTGATGATATTACAGTTATTTGCGCTAAAGGATTTATTTCAACCACATTTTCTTTTGAGACAAAAATGTCACTTGTGTTTTCAAAATGAAAACAAATATCTTTTCTCTTTCATTGGCATGAAATAAAGTAGGAGCTGAAATCATGGAATCATAGAATGATTTGGGTTGGAAGGGACCTTAAAGATGACCTAGATCCAACAGAACTGAACATAATGCTCCAGGTGGGGTCTCATGAGGGCAGAGGAGCAGARCAAACTCCCTCCACCTCCTGCAGCCCGGAATATAATTGCTGTGTCATGTCAAGGTTCTCATCCACCAACAGCCCCTAGTCTTTCTACTCAGGGCTGTTCTCAATCTGTTTTCTTCCTATACTTGTGCTAGGGATTTCCCGACCCAGGTGCAGGACTTTGCATGTGGCCTTGTTGAACCTCATGATGTTTGCACAAGCACAGCTCTCAAGTGTATCAAGGTTGGCATCCCTTTTCTCCGTTGTGTCAACTGGACAACACACCTTGGAGTCAGCAAAGTTGCTGAGACTGAACTCAATCCCGCAGTCCATGTCACTGACAAAGATGTTAAGCAATGGTAGTCTCAATACCAACCTCCAAGGAACATCACTTTTCATTGGTTTCCACAAAAATAAGGCATGTCAAAAGAACAATTCACAATTTTGATAGAGAGAAGAAATAATTCTAATTAAAAATTATTGTTCAGTCTAGACTAGACTGGAAATAAAATCAGTATATTTTGGAAATATTCATCATGACACCTGTTTCCTATTAGGTTTTTTTAGTCAGCCAGACACTCTCTCAAAAACAGGGGCCATGRTCTGGGGTAACTGGCTCTAGGTGGCCTTACTTGAGCAAGGTGTGGCTGGACAAGATGACCTCCAGAAGTCCCTTACAACCCTACTCATTCTATGATTTGGATTCTGATAGTAAACTGAGCTATTTTAATTCAGTGGTAATAAAACCCCCTCATATTAGTCAAAATGTGTTGTAGAGAAATACCTCTGCATTAATTCAATTAGGCAAACTGATAGCTCAATTCTGAATTTCCCAGGATTTATTTAAAATAAACTGTCTATAGGCCATAAAACTCTGGAGTCATCTCTTCTGAGATATAAATATTCCTTAGATATTTACAGATTAATGGATGTAATATTTTGCTGTTTTAATAATATTCRCATTCTTTTCTATATTTTTCAAGTGCATGCCCCAAAGAGTTAATCCTATCATTCCACTTTGCAAATATARCACAGAATATTTATTGAAGACTTCTGTTTGCATCACTCATCAATTTTATCAGCTCTTTCTTTCTTAGGACAGTAGTTATTGCTAAAAATCTTTAACTTCTAATTGACTCATTAAAAGTACTTCTTTTCCTTAGCCTTTTCCCAAACACAGTTTCTTTTGATAGGTTCAGCATCTTTAATCAATTCAGGGCATGACACAGAATTATATCAATTGCAATGCATTGCCCTATTACTACATGCAGCTGTTTTTCTTTTCCCCAAATAGCTGTCTTGAATTCATCTCAGAAACAGGATGGACATTTAACTGAAGCGGTGGCCTTCTTAATTGTGAAACTGTACCTTTTCTGTTGTAAGCATAATATCATGCACTCCAAAACAAATAAAATAAAACTATATCTTACCTTGTTTTTAACATCTCCTTACTGCATAGTAATAAATCAGCTACAATAAGACAAATTGCATGCTTCATTTTTGTTGCATTGTAGAAAATGCACATTAATTTTTATATGAATCTTCCAGTACAATATTAATGCTCTCTTAAATATATCGGTACTCTCAAATGAGCAACCTATAAACTTGCAYTTTCCTAATCTAAGGTGGGAAGTACTTCGTTTACAAAGTATTAGAATGTAAACTGCCAGGGCTTTATTGGGAAATGGCTAGAACTCTGGAACATGAAATGACTAAAGATATTTAACAGTACAAAAGACTCAGTTGTATGGAGAAAGATAATTATATCCCTGTCCATATTGGAACATCAAGAAGTAACTTCTACATCCTTGTCATCAATTAAATCAATTATCATACCAATACTTTTTTCTGAAATACTRTCTACTTATCTTGTGGGCTATTGTAGACTATATATCTTGAGAGCTATTGCCTGAGGAATACATAAAGTAATTTGAAAACTTTGCTAGGGACATTGCTCTCCCATTGCTTGTTCTCACATTGCTAATCAGGTGTAACCCAAGTAGTTTGAACTGTCATGGCATAGGATACAACAGAGTCTATCTCACATCCATTCATGTGGAAAAAGTTCTGTATATGTTTTGCTAAGAAAAAGCTTAAAACATAAATTGTGAATGCATATATAARCTAATTTGTTCTCCAGTCAATGCATTACTAATTGTTTCCTTGGCTTATCCTCTACTGAATATTTTTCTCCGTTTGATGCAGTGTGTATCAATCAGATAGCTCTCTTGGTTTTCAGTTACTGTAACAAATTTGTCTAATGTCTGCTCTACTTATGCATACATTTGCATGTGAAACCCAAAGCAGAAATATAATTTTAAAAAATCCAGATTCAACTTAAAAGACTTGTATAATTAAACACCCATTACCAAATTTTTGAGAGATTTCGTATTATGTGGCAATAGGACATTTGCTAGTTATACTCAAAATACATTTTAGAAATCACACAGTACAGTTCCACTAAAAAGTCGCTGTGCTATGACATGATCCAGTAATTTCTCATTCAAGTCCAAAACTTTTCTTTTCCCATCCTTCCACTACCAGGACTTTGTTTATTCAGGAACAGAGAAAACAAAAGATGTGTGTAGAGCTTTTCAAAAGCATAGTGACAGTGATAATCTAATAGCAAATACAGTGAATGAGCACATAGTTTTAGCTGATTGGATAACATTCAGCTGTCAAGCTRCAGAGATGATATTTTTATTCAGAATATAAAAGTAACCGTGTGTTCCACTTCGCTTCTTGGAATCACTCACCTAGTTACCCTCCGAGCAGCCTGCAACCCAGTAGGCCTGGATGTGCATTTGCAAATGGATTCTCAGCCATCAGCTGATGAACTGAGTTGAACCAGCCTGATGGATGTAAAATCACCAATGGACTACTGTGCCCCATAGCTGCAACTGGACTGTCTGGTTTCTGCCCTGATGAAGTCTTGGTGTCCAGTGTGCCAGAACATGGCTTTGCATTCGAAAGGAGGCTAGAATCAAATACAAGGGAAAGACAAAAGTTTATGCAAGAGGTGCAGGTTACCGGTTCTATTTATGAACCAGTACAACATTTAAATGCAATTATAATTATCGTAAGGACCAGGTTTAAAATACTATTACTTTACAAGGAGTGACATGCAATTCCATATAAATCCTCACACCAGATTATAGCCTTCTGCATGTGAAATTATTTTGATTTGTCATTTAAAAAAAAAAATTCTGGTTCTTTCTTGGACTGTGCATAAATACGAAGAATATCCAGTGAYGTTTTCCAATAAAATATGAATTTAAATTCCCTCAGGAATTAGTTATGTCTCTAATCAGTGCTAACTGTCATTTTTATAAACATAAATGGTGTTAGCTGTAATAARTGTTACATCATCTACTATATTGAAAGATTGGCAGATGAAGGAAACTCCACATAATTAATGTTTCTGAAAGGCTTAAAAAGACTAAGTATGAATTTTTTGGTCTAAATGATACAAACTGACATATTTTTACACACAGGTATTAAGTTAAATGCATTTATTGTTTACTAAACTGCATATTCAATGAAAAAGTTATATTTAAAGAAATATGTAATTTAGTATATACATTAAAAAGTCTGATGAAGTAATTATGTCCCAGCTGAYGCAAGTTAATTCAATAAAATAATCAAACTGTAGTATTACACAGTGTAAAATGTGTACCTCTAAACATATATGAATTGCTTTTATTTCAGACAAAAAGTCATGATTCATCTAAGGATTAAATGTAAAAATGCATTTTTTGTACTTTATTTTGAATTGTATCTCATTGGTTTGTTAAGCTATTATAGGTTTGTTTAATTGAAGTGCAAGTATAATTTAAATTTAAATATTTTGAAAGGTATGTTTTCTTTTACTAATGCATTGCTTATATAACAATTTTTATACAGRTCTAAAATGAAAAATACTGAAAAAAATGCTTTCAGCTCTACACATAAGGGAATCTGTCAGCTCCATTTCATCATGCAGTTATAAAAGATCTACTTAATGGCATTAATATACAGACATCTTTGAGGGCCAATGGCTATTATTTACACTGGTTCATAGATTATAGTAAGAACTTTTTTGTTTGGCCAAGGAATGCAGTCCACAAAAACTTTCATAACAGCCTGCATTCATTGGCAATATTAGAGCTAATATCATGCCTGGTATGTGCTCATTAAGTTCATCACTTTGAGTGACACCTTGACGTTTGTAGCCTCTGGATGTAAAGTGGTTGAGGTTATAAGCCCAAGACAGCAGTTTATACCAATTGCATTTTTCTGTATCCAAGAAGCAATTCTCAAGCAGTTGAACAGAAGGAAGCATCAGAAACAAAACCGTTGAAGAAAATTAATTTTGTCTGCATTTCAATATTCAATGTGATAGTCAATGAAATGTTAAGAAGMTTAGTACGTAAGTTATTTGGTGATTCTCACATTAAACAATTGACCTATAAAGATATACGGGCACATGCTGGCTTCAGTCATTTAAATACTGTAATCTGACAGCCAAATCTGTTCTCTACACTAAAGAGCAARTTGAAGAATTACAAAAGACAGTGCATTAAAGTATACAAGGCTATTCATAGTGTCACACAGACCACTTCTGATCTGTCACTGATAATCTCTATTTCCATGACTGTATCTAACCATTGAAGACACAACAATTTAAAAGACTTATTTATTCATTATTCAATTTATTAAGAATCATTGCTCACTTGAATGTGTCCTATATATACAATATGTGTCAACAYTTATGTTTATTATTGCAAAACAAAATGACAACAAAAAGTGTCCTTCTATAGTTTTTGCATTACTATAGAATTTATTGCAAAGGCAAATATGAAGCTCTAGATAATATCTGCAGTTTGCTTAATAAGTCTTTCTTAATTTAATGASCTGTAGCTAAAACAGTCTTCTAAGGAATTTAAATTATGTTAAAGTTACCATGGTTCCCTGGTATTCCCTCCATCATAACACAAATGAAATAAATTGGACTTAAATGTCATAACAACACAAAACTGTTAAGAGATCATACATGCCCTTTTTGATCACTAGATTCAGCAGGGTCTCAGTGGTCCCTCTGAGACTGATTATATTGAAGAAAAACGTACGCGTCAAACACCCACGCCTATGAGATAACAGAATACCCACATCACTGTGCCATCAGGTGCTCATTTGCTGCTTTCTTTTAATTTCTCCTGATTGAAATTACTTTTATGTAAGATACTAAGAACCATAGGCTATTGTGATAGTATAAAAATACCCCARCCAGAAGCAGATCAGCAGACTATGTACTAAGTATCTTTTAATTTTTTTTTTCCCTCAACAGACATTTATTTATTTGTTTACAGGAATAAAATAAAACTAGTTATATCTACTCTGGTCTTTTTCATGTAACTAACCATACAGAATTTTTAGACGATTGTGTGTGGCTAGGATATGTGTGCACATACGAATCAGTAAATGTCCTGGAAAGCACTATTTCTAATAATAAGTAAATGCATAGTAAATTTTATTATTTGGAATTTGATTGTCAATATGTATACGTTTTGCTTCAGTTTGAATTTTTATACATGTACAGCAGAAAAGCAAGAGAGGAAAGACAGAGGAAGTGCCATTCCTGTCAGTCAGAATGATTGTGGATACATACTGTGATAAACATGAAAATGTCTATGCTGGTATTTTATGATCTACCATATAGCAACGTTCTTGCAATGCTTCAATAAAAGGGACAATGACCATTTTATCTGTCCAAAGGGCCACCTTAGGAGTTTCTTTTTTTCTTCCACTCATCATTTCCCATCATCTCATCTCTTGCATGGACACATTGTACTGAATTGCAGCATTTTCCTTGGTAGACAGTACAAAACCATGATCTTCAGAAGTGTTCCTTTCTCTGATATCTCTCCACTTACATTAACATTTCTAGAAAGATCAGGAAATAGAAAGCTGTCAGGAAAAAAGAAAAATATGAAAAAACCCCAAAGGAAAATAACCACTAAAACAACAAAAAACTTTTTGAAAACTAGTAACAACCTCTTCCTGTTTTCTTTTGTGCCCAAGTTCTTCCCTTAATGTTTTTCACTTATATAATTATATCCTATTACTGCTTGCTCAAAAGGCACTTTCTCTCTGAAACCCATCTATTTGATTTAGTTTATACTGTTATTACTGCAAGAGTGGGACTCAGAAAAGTGTTAAATGAAAACCAATATTACATTTTTTATTTAAATKACTTTTTCTCCTGGATAATCAGAAGTATTTCACTCCAAAGCATTCCTTTATGGTTTGAAAAATCTCCAGAAGAAATGGACTACACACATACTCTATCTTCTGAGTAATTTTTGTTTAATTTACTGAAAAAAGAACAAGTTTTACTATTTCCAGTCCTTAGAGTCAATAAATTCATATATTATTCCACCTCATTCATCTTGATGAAAAGTGAAAACAAGAACGTAAATTCTTACTCAATGACCAATCCTCTTTGAAAGGATTTGTCCCCTTAAGAAATCAAATGGTGTCTTACTATTTGATTACTATTCTACAGTATTTGTTCTGGGTATGTGAAGAATGTMGTTTTTTCACCTGATGTCTGCTTCTACCTCAAACAAAGTGTGACATTATTTGGTTTGATGACTATCATGATGATATGGGATTTGGTTGGTATATGYAGCAGACTCTATATTGCTTTAAATTTTTAAATGTGTTGACCGTGAGCAAATGTTTATCCAAGAATTTTATTATGGAGAAAGAAAATAAAAGGTTACTTGTGAAAGAAATGAGACTCCTTTGAGAAACATTTTTTTTTCCTTTTCCTTTGTCTCCTCACTGATCTCTGATAGCTATTCCTTTTTTTTTGGCTCTTGAAGTTCCACAAAAACAGTGTATGGTAGAAACGTGATATGTACAAAATACAATGCTCAGGAATTATATTTTCCTCTGAGGCAGAGGTACATTGTCAAATTCATCACTACTGAGACTATTGAAATGAGTAGAACAGTACCAAATATGCTTTTAAAAGTATTTAACAAACAAGGGGGAACAGACTTTTTTGTTCTTGCTGTTTATTGCTTTTGTTTGTAAGTAAAGGCAGCTAATGTAAGTACCTATTTCCCASTTTTGGGAGAGTACAGCCACTCAGGTATAATGTTCTGGTCAAGTTCAACACAAACCCAATTATAGCTAACCCTCAAGCTTTTAGAAGACCCATAGGATTAATGAGAGCCTTAATAAGCTGCCTAACTTGTAATCCTCTATTTATCCATAGAACKGTTGGGGGGAAGGAGAAAAGGGAACAATATTTTAGAAAGTTACCAGAAGCTGAAATTCTGCCATATGTCAAATTAGGGCATGGAAGTTACCAAGAACATCCAAAAATGGGGTTTTTTGTGCCAGTAATATGAGTTTCATTATTTCACTAGGCTGAAGTCCCCTCAGTAGGAATTAAGAGTGGCTAACCTAGCCCAGAAGAGTTACTGCAGCAGAAACTTGCTCTTACGTAAGGAACTACAAAACTGTACTCAGTGGGAATTATTATTACTATTTTTTGTTCATTTCAAAGACATTTTCCACCATTTTCACATGATTTTATGTAGAAAGATAACAGTAAGAACAAGCTTGCAAAATTTCCTGGGAAATCAGACCTTGGGAAAAAACTTCAAAATTATTATATTTTTATTTTTAGTTTAACAGTCTTCTAAAAAAAATTGTTTTGAGTCTTAGTAAAAGCTAACTGCTTGCTGGACAGCATTATTGAAAGTGCAGCTAACGGGCTGATGCAAATAGTTACCTCATTTGTATACAGAGTACTGAGACCAGTTTTGTGTTCCTGGGTATGAGAGACTTGCCCTAATAATTTCAGTCACATAGTGTGCGTCTGTCTTAGTAGTGGTGTGCATGGTAGATATTTTTTGATGTGCATTCCCTTACCCAGTCCTATTTAGACAGAATCTGTTCTTTACATAGATTTTTTTGTGTGTCTTTTTGTTTTAGGTTTGTTTTCAGATACTGTCTATAGAAAATTATATAAATCTGTGACATATATGAAGACACAGCTAACATATACTGTAAAAAACTCATGGCTAAATAAAACACGCAGCTTATGGACTAAAATTAAATGTGTTGTCCAACATTTAACATTACCATGCATATTTATGTCTGAAAAGTAGTTTCAATTCATCTGATTTCAATATAAATCCCATGTAATTTGCAATAAAATGAGTGAATAAGTTTTAGTAGGTTCTGTATGTTTTGAAATAAGCTTACCTGGACACAAAAACTTTCTCTGTGTGTGCCACAGAAAATGAATGCATTGGCCTTTAAAACTGTACCACCGGCATTAAATCTTGGGGTTTAGAGATAAGAAAAAATCTGTGAAGTATTTTAGACTGTGATCTTCATATTTTAGTCCATGATCAAGAGCAGTTTTCTAGACCAGTCTAATATTTTGTCTGGTTCAAAACATGTCAAATGATGGTATAGCTATCACTATAGCTAGTGATAGTGGAAGAATTGCACTCTGTACAGTAATAAAATAATTTGACAAGGTATTTCCTTTATAAACCATTGCCCTTTTGCTTCTCTGAGGCAGTTACAGGTTTGTAGCTTCTCAAAACTTAGATGAAGTTTTCAAAATAAGCTATAAAAAACAGATTAATGCATGTGTATAAACATCAACCTTTTGTTGCTGCTATTCTTTCTTTCCTTCCTTTGCTTCCTTCCCAAAATGTATGTGCWTTGAACTATGCACAATGTGACACTTCCTTCCTGAGAAAACTGTGTCCAATTTTTAGGGGACTGAAGTACTGTACTCCGTACTGTAGCACTGAAACACTACCAACTCTCTCTTCCTGTGCATGAGCAGATTAGATATATTAATTTTATAATTGCTCTTAGAAATACCAAAATGGTCAAGGTGCATGGAATAATTGYTTACCTCTTTATTTTCCTTTTCTTTGATGCATTGAGAAAGATATGAGCCTATCCAAAGGAAGACTTCAACTACACAAATGTTCTATTTGCATACTGTCAGTTAGCATTTTAGATTAATCTGGGTTTTTTCTTTCTTACATTAATGTGCAGGTTTCCCATTCTGGAAAAATACTTTATTGTTTAGCCCTCTGTTTGACYATGAACTTGGGGGCTATGCTGCCATCAGTTTCTTGTGGTTTTTTCCTTGAAAGCTTTTCCCACTGTTTCCAGTATTAGGTAGAGAAAATATATATATCTTATCCTAGATATATTATGAGTATTCTGTAGCTGATTCTCTACACGAAATTTTAAATTTCTACACTAGTTATTGTTGACCACAGCCTTATTACCAAAAATATAAAATTCTATTTGTATTTCAAATGTTTAATATTTCCTTTTAAAAAAGGAAAGACAGTCCAATTCTATTGAATCAGAACTCTTGCTTTAAATCTCCTTTTCTAAGCAATCTGGGGGCTTTGTGCCATCTTCTCTCACCCCTGTGTTATAACTACTGTATGTCACTGTCAAAAGTTGCTTTTTACTTGGTACTGGTGAGACTTTGGCGTGGACTACTGTGTCCAGTTTTCTTTGAAAGACAGTAAGAAACAAGCAATCAAACAAACAAACAAACAAACAAAAACGGTGGCAGGGATCCAGAACAGAACAAAACAGAAAGCTAAGAGTTTTAGAAAGCATTATGTTGTATATTCAGCTGAAAGAGCTAGTTGTTCTTAGATTACAAAAGATCCTAAAGAAAGATACAATGATGTACCACTACACACACACATAAAAGGACAATAGTCTCCTATTCCTACTGAAAAAAATCATTAAGTGGATAAAGAAAGTACATTATAAAGGGTGAATTTGCCATGAAGAAAGTCTTCCTTGGAAAACTAAAGTAGACTTTCTGTTTATAAAAATATGTATTTGTTTTGGGCATGTTAAATAAAAATAATCTTGGAAAAGATTATTCTGGGAGGTATTGAAAAACAGCTGGAGGACAACACAGTAATTGGTCATAGCCAGCATGACTTCATGAGGGAAAGCTCCTGCTTGTCAAGCCCGATTTCCTTCTACGATTGAGTAACCATACTTGATCTAGAAATTCCGTTAATGTAATCTTTTTGGACTTCAGCAAAGATTTTGATATGGTCTTATACAGAGTCCTTCTGGACAAAACATCCAGCACACAACTTGATAACCACATTATGTGATGGGTGAGCAACTGGCTCATGGGTCAGGTACAATGAGTTATAGTGAATGGGGTGACATCAGGCTGGCAACTGGTCACTAGTGGGGTTCTGCAGGGCTCCATCCTTAGCCCTGTGCTCTTCGTCATCTCCATTAATGACTTGGACASAGGACTTGAAGGAATACTAAATTTCCACAGCACTGTGAAAAGGGCCCTAGGGGTCCTGGCCGATGGCAAGTTGAGTATGAGTCAGCAGTGCCCTGGCAGCCAGGAGAGCCAGCCCTGTCCTGGGGTGTATCAGGCACAGCATTGCCAGCTGGGCAAGGGAGGGGATTGTCCCTCTCTGCTCTGCACTGGGGCAGCCTCACYTTGAGTCCCATGTGCAGTTTCGGGCACCACAATATAAAAAAGTTATTAAGCTATTAGAGAGTGTCCAAAGGAGGGCCATGAGGATGGTGAAGGGTCTGGCGGAGAAGCCATATAAGGAGTGGCTGAGGTCACTTGGTCTGTTCAGCCTGGATAAGAGGAAACTGAGGAGAGATCTCATTGTGGTCTTCAACATCCTCACAAGGGGAAGCTGAAGGGCAGGTACAGATGTCTTCACTCCCGTGACCAGTGACAGGGGTTGAGGAAATATCATGAAACTGAGTTGGGGGAGGTTTAGGATAGATATCAGGAAAAGTTTTTCACCCAAGTTGTAGCTGAGCACTGGAACAGGCTCCCCAGGGAAGAGGTCACAGCACCAAGCCTGGCAGAGTTCAAGCAGCATTTGGACAATGCTCTCAGGCACATTTTGTGATTTTCGRGGTGTCCTGTGCAGAGCCAGGAGTTGGACTCGATGATCCTGATGGGTCCSTCCCAAGTCAGTGTATTCTATGATCCTGGAATTGTATGAAATGTGGTAGATAGGTGTCCTTCTGTTTCAGGGATGTGTTATTTTGCCACCTTTATAGCCCATTGGAAGTAACCAAGACAGTAAGCTCAAAGACTTTTACATATGTGTATTTAGTGCTCTGCTGAGGATATTTTATGTACAACTGACAGCAGTTATGCACTGCAGGTACAAAGAAATAGGAAAAGCAAATCTGTCATTTTTTAGGGTAGTAGAAAATGTGAAGTGTTATAGAATTACTGGACCCTATGCAGGGTAATAGAAGAAGAAGAAATCAAAGAAAAATAGTTGACCCAGTATGATACATTGAGAGTCACTATTTAATTTATTTAAATTGTTTTTTACTTCGAGCAACATTTGTTGGCTGGATTAGAAGTGGGGAGASCTACAATTTAGCATTTATTAAATGCGATAGAGTTATCCTGAGACTGATGGACATTATATCAATCCATTTGACAAGTACTTGCAGTTCCCACTTCAATGCAGAAAAATGATACACAGTGAGKCCACAAAGCTGTCTCTCGATATTTTATTAAATAAAAAGCTACAAACAAACCCAAAAATCTGTGCAAGCCTGATTGCTACTGTCAGGTCTTGCTAGCAATTTTATTATTTGTGTTAACCACTACATACATGTGTGTGGGCTACACATGCATTAAATAAAATCACCTTTAGCTGATGTTTTCATCCACGACACAAGGCCCAGAGGTTTCATTCTGCATAAGACACACCTGAAGCTTTTGAAATTATGTAATTCAGAGAGTAGGATATGTTCTAAATCAGTCTTTACCTCATTGCATTTACTGTAGTGGAAGCAGAGGCTCCTAACGCAAGCAATGTTGAGTACTTCACCCTGTATTTATATCTCTTCATACTGGAGTTATTTTCTTATTTAGATGACTTCAATGCTTAAGATTTACTCTTCTCTCCTTCCACTAATATGTGTGTATAAGGTATATCACTTTTTGAGGTAGATTTAAATTTACCAGTGGCAGTGTGTATCCGTGCTGGCTCAGAGGAGCAGTCTTTCCCAATCTTCCACTTGTGTCTTCCATCTTCCAAGGAGGGAAAAGTTTTCTGCTGCAAAGGCTTTCCTCCCTAAGCAAACACAGCTGGTCACTGGCCCAAGGGCATGAGGTTGGTGCTGGGCTGGGTCTGCTCCCAGGGCTGGTCCGCCCACCCGCATGGGTGGTGAGGTAACACAATAAGGAGAGCAACCCTTTGCTAGTAGTTGCTCTTCATGTGGTGAAATGTCCAGGCAGATTTGTTCATAACAGGGTTTATACAGACTCTTAGTGTTTAATTTGCATTCCCAAATAGAAACACAGGATACATCAAAATATCTTTTAAATGTAAAAAAAAGTTCCTTTCCAATTAGAAACATATCTGTATTGCTGTTGTTTCTAACTCTCAACTACCTAATTTATTCTCTGAGACTATTATTCTTATTTTTCCAAGTTCTCCTTTTATCTTTCTGTAGTTTGTCACCTAAAGAAGTCTTCCTTATCACTTCATGCCTCTAGCACTTGCACAGTTGAAAATCCAATGTTACAAATGCAAGATTATGCCTCCAGGACAGAAGTAACAGACAAGATCCATGCAATATAATGAAATGAAAGCATATTTCTCATGTAAAACATGAGAGAAAAGAGTTTTATCCATTTATGTATTTATCAATAAATGTATGTTTCTGCTGTGTATAATTAACACGTATTTCTGCATTCACATATATAGTTATTATTTGATTCTAAAATTTTTTTCTGCTATTTCATGATATGACATTTTTAATCAATCATTTTCTGAACTTTTGACATTTCAGAATAAATTATCTTAGACCAACTTTTTTTCTGGAATATTCATGAATTTTCTTCCTCTGGAGAAAGACACAGAGGGKTTTTTTTWAAAAAAAAGAGGTGGAGACTACGAACCTTTATTCCTTTAGATTAATATAAATTAGGCAGTAGATACTATAGAGCTGAGAGACAAAACAGCTGCTACAACTGCGAGGAACACAGAGAATATGGAAGCAAACAGATGCTTAAATAAGGCGAGATGGAATTTAAAATAGGACCCATCTGAACTTTCAGTAGCACTGCTTGAAGCTGTGATGTAGTTCAGCTGTGATGGGAATGTGTGTAAGCACAAAGCAACTTGCAAGACAAATTATTTTCTTTAGCGCTGAACACAAGCTCTGGTCCAGTGAATCATATGCATATGTTTAATCTATTAGTTCCTTTAAAATCAAGTAACAATTTATCTCCCTTATTATTTTTATTTGTTGTTAGACTATTTTTTAATTTGATTACTTCATCTTACTTCAAGTAGTTTATGGAATATGAACCTGTGTCATTCTAGAAAATAGAACTTACTTAAGGTAGACAGTATTATAACTAAGGAAAGTACTTCGTTATGTGAGGTGTACAGATTATAAACTACTCACTGGGTAGCTGGACTAAAAGTTTTTTTGTAAATCTAATTTATTAGCTTATTGACATAGTGGCTTTCCTTAAGGGAATGTGTATGTATATAACTTCTTGGTATGGTTAAAAGCATGGCACCTTCCATCAATTCACATTAATGAACATCATAAACCATGGTTTACCTATGGTTTACCATTTCCAGATGCTGCTTAGCATATGGCAAGTATCAGCCTGGGGTGGAAAAAAAACTCTTACTAAAGTGATTTAAAAATTTAAAATATTGAAAGAAATATAAAAAATCTTTYTAAGACAAGACAACAAAGATGAACCAAACAAGCAAACAAAAACCAGATTAATTTGAAATAATAGAGAAGATGGAAAGAAAAAGGAAAAGGGAAAATTTACCTTTAATTGTGGAAAGTGGACAGACTGAAAAAGAAAAGAATAGGTTCTTATGTGATATATGCAGAAATATTTTCAACAAAACATCTAAAACGGGATTKATTKATTTATTTATTTATTTATAGGTCATGTACTAAAGAACTGTATAGTCTACATACTTACAAGATCATTTGTGTATAGTCTAGCCAAACTTAGCTCAGGAAATTTAATTCTCTGAAAAACATGCTTTGAGATTTCCAAGTAGATCCAATATTAATGACAGTGTTCCAGCTTTTTAGCAGAACACTTCAATTAGATCTTAGGGTTTAGTAATRACCAGAGGGAAAAAAAAACCACAAAAAACCCCCAAAAATTTTTAAGCATGGTCCCTTAAACTGCTGAAGGACCATGGCAAGACAAAGGTAGATCAAAAATATGCAGCAGATAATACAGAATGAATGGCATTTACTAAACACATTTTTTGTTAGAAAAGACCCTCTTTTATGAAATATTCTGTTGGCTGTGGGGTCATGTTAGCATCCCAGTCTTTGTTAGAAACCTTCTCTTTTATATATACAAAATAAGTAAAATTTTTTTAAAAAAGCAAACCCCCAACAACTCAAACCAGCATGAAAAGAGAGGAACAACCCATATACTTCCTGTAAACAAATATTATTTCATATTTTTTTAAATTAGCCTTTTATATGCCAGTTTCTATGCCTTTCTTTTACATTGTTATTGGGTCATGGATTGAACCYCAATCCTTGAATGTTGTGCTTCATCTCTGTTTTCATTAATTCTAGCAATCCCATGATAATAGGAAGCAGCAGCTCAAATTATGAGATACTCCAGATTATTATTTCCTTATAGTTTTTCCAAATGCCTTGTTTTCTCCATATTTCAGACTGCAAGTTCTGACGTGTAGGTAATATGTATTTTCCAGAAACCTATCRTGCAAGTCTGCAGAGCTTTAACTAAACAAAAGCAATGTGAGAAGGCACTGGAGAGATGRAGTTATAATTTATACAGATGTATGCACATCTAGTATGCATACATAGGCATAAGCAGAGAATATCTTCTGCCAAACAGGAGGTTGTTTTAGTCAGTCATTCCTTCTTTTCCAGATCCTCCTCTTGCTTTGCAAACTTGAAGAGCCTGAGCTCTCAAGACTGTAAGTAAGAGTCGTTTCTGTGTATACAAGGAGTAAATATAATARAAGCCTATTTCTTGTTTGACATTTAACTAGACATTATTTTTTTTTAATTTAAATCACCATATAAAAAGGAAAGACTTACAAAAATCTTGATTATTCATACAGTTAAAATTTCTCAACCAGATGTTTAGCCTCAGAGCTTTCATTTTGCATAAAAATACTATTTTCCTTTTAGATGTCATTAGAATTCATTTGAAAAAATATTCTAGCCCAAATGCAATTGTTCATTCACCTCGTACTCTGAAGGGACAAAGTATGAGCAGAAATGAAAGGTCATATGAGACACGGAAAGCTTGGTTCATGTCGAGAAAGAGAATCCTCCAAGATGCTTCGCTTTAAGGGTTTAGCCACAGACCCCTGCCCCCAGCCCCAGAAAAATGAAGCAGAAAGAAGGAAATGCTTTTCTGTAATAGGAAGGGAAAAACAATGGTCAAAATTCAGTGAAAGGTTTTTGCCTAGAGTGCCAAAGAAAATTAATCGCAGAAACAGAGGTGTCAGCATACTGTGTAACTTAAGATATCGTGTACTGAATGACATAGCTACACTCAGGGTATAGCAAAGTTTTCAGTTAACTGTAATGACAGTTAAAACWCTCGTGTGTGTGGGTGTACAAAGGGGAGAAGCAAGACGAGACAGACGTAGACAGTAAAATGTTCTTCCACTGGAAACCTGTGAAGGAATAAGACTAAATAATGCTATTAGCTCAAATTTACCATTTAGATTCATAGCACTTTAATTTTCCTTTCAATCTCAGATTGTACATTATGGATCTTCCAGAGAAACTCCAGGAGCTCCATGATGTGCATAACTCAGCTGCCAGTTTCTGAGTTTTCTATGGTCGATTGATTTAATAGTATAATGGAGACAGCAACTGGTACTTTCAATAAAATGGAAATTGAGGAAATTCGAGTYGTTTTACCTGAGATGCTCACCAAATGAGGTTGAACAGGTTACTGATGATTCACCCAGATAGACAGTGTTTTTTTTTTTCAATGTGTCAGAAAGAAATAGTGCTATCATCAACATGGTATCAAAAATGCTTAAGGTGCATAAAATACAGAAGTGTTTTGGGCAATTTAATCAAAATAATGACATCTTTTTCAAAAGGATTTTAAARTCAAGTTGTAAACCAACATATCTCTTTTAAAATTATGAAGCAGTCCTTTATACTCAAAATAATCCAGGTGTTTTCTTTGGTGTTCTTTTTTTTTTTCTGATTTATTCCTTAAATTAGATGTCTTTATCTCTGGTGATTTTTATTTGGACGAGAAAATAATTTTTATTCTTGAACTACATTCTACATCTAAATTGAGATCCTACTTCTAAATCTCTTGCTCTGTTTTATTATGATAAATTATTAGTTTTTTTAATTGTATCCAGCTTTGCAGCTGTTATTTGAGAAAAATAGATCTGCTGTCGAACATATTTTCCCTTTTTTGGATATTTTTAAAGTCTTGTTTGACTGGTCTGTCTCATTACTGGATTTGTCACATAAATAAGATGTTACTGATATTTCATAGATGTCCATGTAATACGTAGACTACTAGCAAATGAAATGTTTGGTTTTAATAAAGCAGAGGACTATTACTTTTCTCTACAGACATTACTTTTTTTTAATCAGGTTCAGAGTGAGGAATGTTGTTAAATGTTTGACAGGCATCATTTTATATTTTTTGAATTTAAGAAGATAAATGTCAACAAATTATATCAATAAAGGTCTTTACATCGGAGTTTGAGGTGTAAGTCAGTGGCAATTGTTACAGTGCCTTACTAGTGACCTCATAGCCTTTTTTAGGAGACAGACCTTTTTAAAGAGACGTAAAGGACTTTTCTCTTTTTTATTATTTTTTTTCCCTAGGGTCATTTTGTGGTAAATAAATGTTCATGTCTAGCTTTTAAGTCGTTTTTGTCAAGCAGTGTTCTTTCAGATACTTTAATGCTTTTTGCTAAAAGAGAGCGAGAGTGTGTGAAAGACTAAAAGAAAAGACAAGAGCTTAGTCAGGATTTCCCTCARATGCTACTATCTGAGAGTCTTATGTCTCACATGAAGTGCCCAGACCAGCAGTATTCATTTGCATTGTGCTCAATTATTCCTTCGACTATCCCAAGGGATGGGTGCTGTGTTTTGTGATGCTTTAGTAATGGGGCTATTACAGACACTGTGTTAGGCTGAGTTCAAGGACCTCATTCATCTGACTGATTGCACCGGCAATACAGAGCCAATGTGCTCTTGTRACAGCAAAATACTAACCAAGCGTCTGTAATACCTTTCATGAAAACTCACGTTCCCTCTAACTTGTGAAGAAATGTCGTGGACAAAATCACTCTGCCAGTTAGAGGTAGGGTTAATTAGAGTTAAAAAAAAAGAAARGGAAAAAAAAAAGAAAGAAAATGAAGTTCAGATTTGTGTTTTCCTAATTTTCAAGTCTATTGAACCAGCAATGAATGCTGTCTCTGAATGAATTTCAAACTAGTATGGAAGTGAGACACAAATTAAAAGTAGATTCGCAATACTGCTTTGTAGTATAGAACATAAAACTCTTTGCCTGTGAATAGGAAAATCTGGGGTCAGCAAGTCATATAAACACATTTCAGAGTATGCTGGAAGCTATTGCAATTATAAAATGTAATAAATGTTTGACAATAGGTATTGAACTAASTCCCCAAAGACTATCAGATTAAAGTGAGGCTGTTTGGTGTGGTTTAAAATGCTTTCAACAGCTTTTTGTGTTAGTAGGAACACAGACAGCATTTTACGAAAGAAGTAATAAAATAAAGCTTTTCTGTAGTTTAACCTGGAGGTCAAAAAGGTGTAGAATAAAGTTATCAGCATCAGTCCACAGAAGCCATGACTGAATTGTGGTTGGTGACTTTACGTATGAAGTTCTGCTGATGGGCATAAAGCAGTACCTTGGGTGGCCTTGAAAACAGGTAGAAAGGACTTCAAAGGCAAATTTAAATTTTAATACAAAGTTCTTCCTCTCTTTTTTTAGCCTAGAAAGCCACAGCTTTAATTTCCAGAATAATGTGTTTCTAGCAATGGCTATAAAATCGTTCTGAAATTCATTAAGATATATATCTATATTGATATCTATAATCTCTGTATCTCTATATATCTCTATCTATATATATACCTCTATATGTATACCTATATATACCTATATATACCTCTATATACCTCTGAACTATTGAAGAGGTTGTAAGCTTGTTTAAAACACACCTTAAATATTTAAGATCCAAGAAGAAAGCTGTAATACCGACAGTAAACTTAATTGCTCCTTTGATTACCAATCCCAAATTGAAGCAGAGAGCTGACTCTGTGTTAAAACCAGTTAGTATCACAGATGATGCCCTTCCAGATGGTTATTGCCAGCTATGAACCAAAAAAAGCTTCTTTGCAGTTGTTATTGTGTTTCAGAAATACTTCGTACCACCTGTTATTTTAATATTGTTTAGTGTAGCTACCATTCCAAGAGGTTTTGAGCTGATGTAGCTGATACAACTTTGTAAGTGACCAATTTAYCTTCAGGAAGCTTGATTTGGAGAAAATAGTAGACGTCACTCTGCTCTAAGTTTTAGATTTATAAATGTTATTTCATTTCCCATGGAAAATGTGAAGATTTGAAACTGGATGAAGTAGTTTGATAAATGAAGTCTGAATTTCAGATGTTTAGAGCTAAAGTTTTTGAAAGTATTCCTAATGTTTACCACTGCTGCAAGGGAGTGGTAAGGGAGCTCCAGAAACAAATTTGCCCTTAGGTTTTTGGTTCAGATGTGCATTCATGTGCTTGAATATGCATTCCATTTTGAAAAATCTTTTGTTTAAAAACAGAATGGAAACATTAAACTTTCCTCTAGAATTTCCCTTACAGCTTGTTTTCAGAAAAAGACACGACTGCAACCCCATTTAGATTAAATATGTTCTGTCAGCTCTTTAGGGCATAGTTGCTGTCTTTTCTCACTGACAAGTGTTCAGAGACATAATGACCCTTCTATTATTGTTACCCATTTTTGCCTGTGCAACTCCTTTATAAATCTACCCAAAGCTTTAAGAATTCCCAAGATTTATCATTAAAATGTATAGAGGTGATGTATTTTATTTTAATTCATTTATTTTATTTCAATTTTCAGCCGTACTAGAGCTGAGAATTTGGTTGTCTTAGAAGACACTAACAAAATTGAATGCAAAGACTTTCTTACCTGGGTTTTCCTTCTTGTTTTAATTTCAGTGTGTTTTTTTATTGCTCTGTTCATTAATTTTTGCTGAAAGTTTGATTCTGTAAATGTTATCATTCAAGCCTAACTGCAGATATTAGCATACAGTATTCTTTTTTGTCAGAGGGTAAAATATGACCTCAAATGCAACTCAAACAGAGGATAAATTATCAATAGTGTAGGAATTTACATTTGACCACTCATTTTTACAGTAATTTACCTYTCAAGCATTGATAAGTGTATGAGGAAGTTCCAGTTATATGATTTATCATATATTCAGACCTAAAATATATGCATGGCTGCTTCAGGAAAAATGCAAGTGTCACATAATTTTCTGCTTGTGTTTATGAAAGGTAAAGCTAGTTTTATCTGAAGTGGCATTGTCAAGTTTGCAAAGGAATTTGTCAAACTAAAATATAGTTTAAAAAAACCCCATCATAATAAGAGAAAATATTTGTTAACCTTATCATCTCCTCATTACCATCACTGACATGAGATGGGAGCACTACTAAAATGTCTCGTTTGCATTTTGCATATCTAACAAAAGCAGATTACTTTGTTTAAATTATAGCTAATATCATTGTAGTGGCATTATATATTAGAAATTGATTACCTTGTTTCTTCTTCTATAATGGTCTCATTATATTTGACTTTTATGCCTCATTTTTTTCTTATTGAAATAATGAATGCACAACAGTGAGATCATTAATGCTTTATACACATTTTTTGTTTCCACCTATTATCTCAGATGAAAAACATGGAGTTGTCTGACAACAAATAAAAGAAATTTTACTCTGAGCATTGTCTGTCTGCAAAAAAAATAAACCTGAGATTGTAACAGTTCAGGTTGGCTGTAAAGAAAAAAAAATAGCATCCTGCATATTTTCAAAAAACAGGGTAAACTGTATGTTGCGTGTATAGAAAGAAACAATTCAGTGTAATGGGCTGGGTACACGATATCTGCAAAAAAACYGTGAATGGGTCTAAAAAGAGAAAACTGGGGAAAGGAGAGTTTGAGAGCAGGATACAGTACAAATTACAGAACCAGAACAGTGAAGCACACTGCTCTTCATTCTGGGAAGGCCACCTTTGGTCAATTTTAGAGGTCTTTTTTTGAGTTGTGATATTTGGGTTTGAGTTTGTTTTGTTTTTCTTCAAGTTAACTTGGATCCTCAGTAGATATTTTTCCATTCTGATATCTAGTTTTCTTCATTTTTTTCTATGCCATATAAAATTGCAAATATTTTTTTATATGTGTTAAGATTGATTCTACCTCTGCTGCTTACTGTGAAGTGTCTCACTCTGAGAACAACATCGATCTGAGTGGCATGAGCAAGGATTTTACCCTTTTCTAACAGTTATCAATCTTTATTCCTCTGTAGCAGCCTTGTAAGATTTATGAATGTTATGTAGTATTTATAAGATATTCATACCACTATCTTTACTGTGTATCAGCTTAAATGTACTGTAACTCATAAATAAAGCCTTCTAGTCGTTTAACCATTTCCTCCAATTTCTTGACAAGTTTCTTGTGTTGAGGTGCCCAAAACTGTGCATCACATTACAAATTTTGTGTAATTAATGCTATACAGAAAGGGATCCTAATCTCCTTTTTAATGATGTAAAACAGCTATGTATTTCACTATCAGTATTTCTATATAGCAGGCCAAAATATCCTGGTTTTGTTTGCACTGTATGACCTTTCAAGGTCATATTACTTTTTCTTGCCAAAATTGAACCTAAGTTTTCTACAGTTTTACCTCTTTCAAAGTATTCCCTTCTGTTAAGTATAAGGAAACTTTCAGAATTCACAGATATATTAGATTTTTAGGATGGATTTCTGTGTTTCCTTCCTTTCCTGTGATGTTTTGTTGATGTTCCTCTGATGTCTCCTGCTTTTTCAGCGTGGAGTACTTCTTAAGGCTTCCATTAATTCAGCTGTTTATAACTTTGTACATTTTTTTTTCAGTTAACCCCACAGGAATCTGAGAAAAACCAGTTGAGATTTATGATGATCCTTTGATTTAATTGGATTATATCTAAATGTAGACTATTATATAAATTCAAGCCTACAATTATAATTTATACAGCTTTCTTCACATAGATAATCAAAAAGGCGTTGGTCCTTTAATTGGCTYTAGTGACACTTCATATACAAACCAACTTTTACTTCCTTATTTTCATGTTAGAGTGTATAATTTATTAAAATCAAAGGATCTTTTACTGCTGCCTCAGAAATGTTTGTAAAAAGCAATTTGAAGTTGGAATGTTCTGTCAAGGGAAGTATTGGATTTTCCGTTGCATAACATTTTCACATCAAGACAAAAAGCCACTCTTGGAAGAGTTAATACAATTAGTGGGCTTCACAAAAGAGGAAAAAAATATTCTATAGCTAGAGAAATACAGAAGATAAAACTATATGACCCTAGAGATCAGGTTTGTCCCCAGATTTCCTGGTAGTTTTGAACATAGGAAGCTATGCTACATGTTTGGTTTCAATTCTACCCTAACTCCAGTCACAAGAGACAACATTTTATAATTTTTTCTATGTTAGGCAAGTTATTTGGTAGTTCTTATCAAAAAAATTATTTAAAAATGCAGTTAACTTAGATGAAATAACCTTTTTAAGATTAGCATTTTGGTGCATCTTCAGTGCCCGAGAAAATTAAATCTTTTTAAAATACACATTATGGTCAAATCGACTCCAATTGGTACTTCAGTCCCTCTTTAATTATGTTCAAAAATCTCTGCAACTGTTAAAGTTTTCAGGCATTTTGCAAAACTGCTTAATTCTTGATGCTACCAAGCAGCCAAACAGTTGGGCAATTGTAGTGAAATGGTTCCCAGACCTTTTTACAGCTATGACAGAGCTAAGAAAATTGACAGTGTTGCCTTACACTAAGTACATGTTCTCAGCCTTTCCACTTTAAGTACATACACACTAAGTCACAGTCTCACTAAAGCTGGGCTTCAACTTATACATGTGTGTGTGTTTGTATGGATTTATATTACATCTGTTATATGTCTAAGCATTTATACATGCATATATAATATACATGTAATGCCATCATATATGGGCCATGCAGAGTTCAAAACACAATTAATTTGATTCTTGTGCCAAAACATTAATTCACGGATCATATCAGTAGATATTCGGATACTGCTTAGACCTGAATCAAAATATTTAGAAGCAGGAGGACTAAAGATTACTTTACCTCAAATGTTAGAAATTACTGGATTTAGTCAGCATGATGAACTCCCTCAGAAGCTGACTCCCCCAAAAAGAAAGAATTAAAAGCTGCATTAACTGCATTTTGTGTATTTCCCTTAAAATTAAACTAGGAAGGTCTTTGTCTTCCCTTCCCACACAGCTTGCTGGGGGTTCTCTGCCAGAAACTGCCTTTTCCCATAACTTACGCCTCAAGTTGCTTTTATTAGAAAGAACCACTTCATAAACATTTGTGTCATCTTTAATAAGCTACATGTCCTCTGAAACCTTCCCCATAGTCCATTTAATCTTTCTTCCTGCAACTTATTTTCTTCTTGTCAAAGAAGTAGTTTTATCCTATTAACTGTGATCAGCTAACCAGAAAGGTAGATTAATGCTGGTAGATTAATACAAGAGAGGTGGTGGAACCTATCTGTGAGACCAAGCAAGGGCAAAGGAAAGTGGGGGCAGCCCAGTTGCCASCAGACAGGTATTAGATCATCACAGTTAGGATAGCAAACTGAGTCCTTGTTACTCATAGTCCTGTTACGCAATCTCTTTTCTACTAAATCTAGTATTTTACATCAGTGTGAACACTAATAAATTTACTTTATACAAACTGTTAAATAGGATAAGCGAATAAACACAGCTTACCATTAAAATCTCACATTAATCACTTTGGGATGATAATGGATTTGACCAATTATTGTCAAAACCTGTATTCAAAATATAATGCATGCATTCCTAGTGCATGTACATATATTAGTATGTGTGCGTGTATATATATATATTTGTAGTATATAATGCAAGCATAGCATGTGCATACATTTAATATACTACAAGTATAATTCCATATAATGCTTAAAAGTATTATTTTTTACTATTAGTATGTTTACTTTAAGAATCTAAAATTTAATTTCTGAAACCATATTTTCTGGATAATTTTCTTTTTTTCTGTGAATCAATATCCATCAAAGTTTAGAATGTGCGTGTGTATGTAAATACATAAACMTGTTTTATTAGTTGTTCTAAGATATGCAGCTGCAACTTACAGATAGATGGCACCATTAAAAGAATTGCAAACTATATTTCTTTTAACCTATACTTATAGTGCATTTGTATTATTAATATTTTAGTAGTAAATAGAAAGAAAAGTTTGTTGGTTTTTTTGTGATGGACTGGGATGATTCACGTTGGAGTCTGTTTTTGCAGTTTTTCCCTCTAGCATTGGAAAAGTTCTGTGTTTTATCAATTTATTCAGTAAAAAGCTGAAATAAGCAGAATGATGAAGAGTGGTGGACTTAAGAATTAAACATGCATTTGGGKTTTTTTTCTTCTTTTTTTTTCCTGTTTTTGTAGCACTCATATTTGTCAGAGGAGTAAGGAAAATTTCCCTTTACCTGTTATTGCAGAAATTTCAGAATAACCTACAGGTAGGGAGTGTGAGTAGGATTAACTGTTACAGGAAGTTCCACAGAGAGATTTTCTCACAGCTAATGAAAATYTAAGCCTTTAAGTAATATCTATCCTTTCACCAGAATGTCTTCTTTACACTGAAATATTTATTTCAGAATTCTTTTTCAGGACTTTCATCCATAACGAAATTAAATTCCTTTCATATCCATTCATTTAGAACATAAACTATTTAATGTGTGCATACTGAGAGGAATCACAATAGTGATAATAAATATTCTCGGTGATGGTATTATGTCTGATGTTGCACACAGGATAAAACAAAAAGATTTCTGTATCAAGACACAAGAACTAGAGAACAAGAAAGCACCTAATGCACTTGTATACTTACAAGGGAGGGGCTAGAGGGGAAAGTATTTCAATAGCTTTCTTTTTCTTTTAAAKCAAATTTTGGTTTAATATTAAGAGAACTCCTCCCTCCCCAGCTGAGATCACTGCAGGGTGTCTCTCTTACTGAAGCCTGCTACACTCAGGTTGCAGGAGATCAACATTTATCTTTCGCATACAGACATCAAAGTGTCTTCAAATGCAGGCAGTATGTAAAGAGGCAGAAAGGTAAAATAGCTGCCAATTCAGGCCATGTTTTCTGAGAAAAAGCCAGGCACTGTAAGGAGGATGTACAGATATGAGAGTCAAAAAAACAGAATAAAGTACACGAAACAGGCCTGAGTGTCTGCAGCTATTGTTTGCTTACGCTGGAATAACAACACCACAAAAATACACTGCTGAGCTGGGACTCAGCTGGTGAGTCTCGTTCCAGGAAATTTACCTCTCCAACTCCAAAGGAATGGGATTTTAATTCTAAGCTGTTTCCCATGCAGTGATTTGGACTGTTCAGTTTCTTCCCCTTTTGAAAGATTTAGTACAGTCCTTTTCACTGGCCCTCAGCTCCAAAAGATAATAAAAGGTTTTCCTCACCCACTTTTTCATGCTTATATATATCTTTTAGCTTTACTCCTAAGGACAAATCTGCTGAATTAGTGAGAGGTGCACAGAACTTCATTGTGTGAAGACACTGAGGGAAAACTGCAGGCATATTAAGATGTTTGACTTATTACCAATAAATATGACTTGATAAGTACAGGAACTGTTTGTTGTTCAAAATCTTCAAAAGTTTCTTCAACATTTATTTTTTTTTACATACTTGCAGGTTATTCTTTTAAACCTAGAGATTAAAAATACCAAATTATGCAAAACTTCTATTTAAAGACTTTCAAAGAAACCTTCCTTCTTTCTTATATTCTGACTTGTTACTCCCATCTTTTTTTCTGTTCAGACAGGAAGAACAGGCAAGGAAAGAAAAGTGAAAAGAAGAYGAAAAGTGAAGTCATTGGATTTTCCTGCATGCACATATCAATAAAAACACAAAGTAATGTAAAGAAATTATTTTAAAATTCATAATTTCAACTGAAAATAAATTAGCACATYCCAGTTACTTGTAGATTCTTTATGCATGAAATAAATGTATGCTGTTTGATTAAATGTTAGTCTTAAAGATCCTTCTGCTTTTCCAGAGATTGATTGGTWAGAATTTTATCTTGCTGGATAAAATATCACTTTTATAGAACAAAACAGCATGTTCTAAATCTATGCAATGTGTYATATTCAGTTTTATAACACACAGATATTGTCCATCCTTCACTGATAGTGCTGTCTCCATTGCTCATTGGTGATCTTTAAAAAGTTGGAGTCTTAGTGATTGCATCTTGTTATTTCCAGTTTTTCTGAAAGACCCTAACTATATACTTATACTGACAGCACAGAAAGAAGAGTCAATATAGATGTCAATATTACACAATAAAAAAGAGAGTTATCTTTAGCAACAGAAATGAGTACTTGACTACATGATATTTGGGGGGGGTATTTATATGAAAATGTATATTATAATAACAAAGTGCTCTAGAGGTCACAAAAGTAAATTACTTGACTATCAAGAGTAAGAGAATTCAAGTGAAGTCTTGAATCCTTTAAAATTGATGAGTTTGACCTCAATTAACTCTAATAGGATCAGTGCTTTCCTCTGTCTCTTCAAAAGCTATTGCTCCCCATTCTCCTGCCATATACACCCACATACTCAGGTTAAACAAGTAGTGTTAATACTTTATAAGATGTTTTATGTATTTCTGTACAGACTGAAAGGATAGAACACAAAATATTCCTGTTGTTTTCTTGCTCGTAGGTCTCTGGTAAGTCTTTTTTTTTTTTTTTTTTCCCCGAAAGTCTTGTTTTACACATAGACTTGGTAGGAGACGCCTGTTTTCCTTTAACTGCTGGTAAAGGATGTTGCAGACACCAAGTAAGGGATTCAAATGGGAAGCAGAAATTGTATTAACATGATTGTATTGTATACAGAATTTGCCATGYGCCAGTGTCCAGTGTCTACACATAATTGCTGCATAGCTGTAGGGGGGTTGGAGATTTTGATTCTTCTTTCTGTGATGTTAGTTCCTGCCTCACGAACACTCCTGAAAATGCTCATGGATACCCGTTAGCTTTTAGTGATGTATCAATGGCCTGTAGACCTTTTTCCAGATGATTCTTTCCTGAAAGCTGGAGTTTAACCATCATACAGGAATAGACACATAAGATGCTGTTACATTTTATGTTATAAAAAATGTGTATGCCTTCTGTCTGCCTGGGACCTCACCTCAAGGATGCTAAAATGTGGTTTTAGTCCCATTTTACTCTCCTATGAAATTCCTTCATGTTTCATTAAAATATCAAGGAGTGGGATACTCACATCTACTTTATCCATGGGTAGCAGAGTGTATCTGCTGGTGGTCCTAGTTCATGAGGCATGTTTTTCCACATCCTGTTGTCCATTTCCCCAGAATTTTGCCTTTTACAAAATAACAAGAAGGGGTGATGATTTTTATGGGCAGTCATTCTCTGACTCTGTACAAGCACCGGATCTTCATGTGGCTAGCAGCCATATATTTAAGTTCCTGAAGGAGGCTTGGTTTGCTTTTCATTTTTTTTCTTTTCCTTTCTCCCAGCTTTTCTTAAAAGAAAAGCAAAACCTTGCTTACAGACTGAACATCCAAGAACATGAAAATCAGGCACATAACCCTAAGGATTCTGGACCTTCACTCAGTCCTGAAAAAGTAGAACATAATGAGATCATAGTGGTCATTGTGTTTGGATTGGGCTCTAAAGCCAGGAACAGTCTTCATACTTTAAAAGTACTTCTAAGCTCTATTGGTATTATACAACTGATAAATAGTTTTCACTTGAGCTATGAAACCCATTCGCTTTCAGCAGTGTGGAATGCTTGGCTTTTCCTCTTTATGCGTTTTGTATTTTAGGCTGTGTAGTTTAATTCACTCAAAATATTGAGTGCTATGAAGCAAACTGCTTTATAGATTTCAGCTTGTGGAAGATGAAATCAGAAGCCATCATAAACACTCAGAATTTTAACCTATTTCTTTTTATAGTAACAGCCATATTCAATTTTGTATTTTACACAAAATAAGTAAAGGGGGTAGTTTGATTTGGTAATGCAGTCTTCTGATCTTTGTTGTTTTACTTATTTTGCTACTTTATCTGAAACTCCTGTATAGATATAAGCTAAGGTTATGTAGACCAGAGGTCTTGTCTGTATTTTTAAAATTTTGTTTCATTTTAACTTTCTTAGAAGAAACAAAGGACACCCCCAAATTCTTTAAAGTATATGTGCACATTTCCACAGACACTAGTATAAAAAATTATTTGGTAGATAAAAATGTTTTGCTTGAAGCTTATTTGCCTTATCAGTAATAAAGAAGTTTTAAAGTGTTTTATTATGCCGTCTTTAACCTTGATTTTTCACACATATAACTGTGTGAAACATGGAACAAGTGTTCGGATGTAATGACAATTGATGCTGAAGGAAGGACCTATTTCTAAATCTTTGTAACAGACTCACTACACAATTATAGCACAACTAGCACCAGGATACTCACAGACTCATATTTTTTTTCTAATCTAGATATTTTCTTGTTAATAATGTAGATTAAAAAATCCATAATTTACTTCCTATTTCACAATGGTGTGGACAGACTAAGATTTGATGATGCTGAATAAGCAGACAGTTCCTCTTTGCGTTTTTTTTTTGTGCAGACTATGGGGTCCAGGCACCTCTAGAGACTTCTGTCTGAGCCTGCCCCACAACTGCAGAAGAGTCACAGGCTGTGGGGAAGGCTGTGGAAGGGATGCCTTGCACATTCCCATCTTTCCACCAGCAAAATGAATGCAATTAATTCTCTGAAACTTATATACATTAGGTTCAAAGGTTCACCGGTAAGGTACGGATAAATTACAGATATCCTTGTCAGAGAGAAAGATCCACATAAACAGAAAGTACATCACCTTAGTCAGAATTTGGCATTTAGGTAGGCAAGGTGCATGACATGGGAYGACTGAGAATGTGTCTAGGCAAGCCTCACGGAATTATACAGGGAAATAGGAAGACCTGCCACAACTGAATTTATTATTTAGCGCTATTTCTGACTTTCTTCTAAGTAAAAGAACTGCATAAAGCACAGTAAATAAAGAAAAAACAACAAGGTTTTCACAGCTACTTTAAGACAGAGTGCATTGTGAGTCTGCCTCCCGCCAAGAAACCAAAATTATATATTGATGTACACATCCCTGATTTTGCAAAGTTGGATTCTGATGAGCTAAAACCATCAGTAGCAGTGACCTGTGTAGGTAGGATGACAGTGAATTATTTTTAAATTCTTCTCAGTAAACAACTACATATGGTCACCTCTGTTGTATATGTGAAAACAAATTCCCATGTCTAAGATATAAAGCAAGACTTCTGTGGAAGCAGAAACAGGCTCATCATGATTACATAATTATTTTTAAAAAGCCAAATGGCTTTTTTATTTACAAGGTGAGAGGGCTATAGGAATCTCACAAATTGCTATTTTTTAAAAAAGTTCAGGAATCAAGTGGAATGTTTTTTTAAAATTTATATTAATTCCAGATTGAAATCCTGTATATCCAATTTTAGCCTACTGCACATTTTTACAGCTGAATGTACAGTTGGAACTCCTGGAAATGAGGGCTTTTACTATGGAAATGCTGGCATAGTTTTAGCTGGGGTCGGCACACACAGCATACTGTAATGTGCTTTAAAACTTGAGATGGAGACCAGAAGTCTGAGGCTCAACAGCAGCAAACCCTGTATGTATGAAATACAAGCCTCCCTAAAAAAAAGGCACACAAGACTGCTACTTCTGGCATAACTCTCATTGATTTAAAGGTCAAAATGAACCTCATTGTGTTTGTTTAAAAAGATGGTGATGATGTGCTTTGCACGCACAGGCTGAAATCCTCAGAATAATAAAAGATATGGAAGAGCATAACAAACCTCTCCAATATGTATGAAACTCAGTGATCGGTAGAAAAAAATTTAGTTGTGCTAAAATGAATAAGCATTAATATTTTGAAACCACGGTGTTGCTTACTGACAATCAGAAGCGTATTCCTCAGCCAAAAAGTGAGTACTGGAATGTCAAAGCACTCTAATTTATCCATCTGTATAATTTTAAACAGGTGAGACAGAGGCAGTGCTATACCAGTCAGGATGAAACAATGGACTGATACTGCAGCAAATGATCTGAGAAAATGAGGTCTCTTGGCAAGGTTCATAAGGCAGTAGTAAAACAGCCTGATCATCTCACTAATGTGGATTTAAAATGAGAGTTCAGGATTATGAGTATAAAAAGTGTTGATTATCAGATAAATGGAGTCAGATGGACAATGACGTCCCTTCTAATTTTTACTGTGCTAAAAGGCAAGTGACTTGGCACATGTTTAGTACACATGAATATAGTCCTTTAATTTTCTAGCCTTTCTTATTTCTCGCTTTATTCCTTACCTCCTATTTTTCATTCACCTTCTCCTATGCTTCTAAGCTCAATACAGATATTCAATACCTCTCACTCGCCCGGTCACTTCARACAGGATAAATTCACACTCTAAGCTGTGCATTAACCTGCCGTCTCCAGACACACAAATATTTGCCTAGCTGGAGCTGTACAAAACACTAGTGACAGTGTGGATGTGGACTAAATTTAGGAGGATAATCCTCAATCTCTCCCACAGCTGTTACTGATGGAGAGATATGTTTTTTGTAATTCTGATGGTGTTTGTTGCAACTGATTATTGCACAGAACCACAGAGTGTCTGCTTCCAAACTCAGACATTTGCATTACCAAAACATGAACAGAAATAGAGAATAATTTTTGTGGAATACTTTCATGTATGCCAAGCAATGTGTTCAGTCTAAGGCACCAGCCACCCATTCATTTCATTCATTTATCTCTATTCTATCTAAGTCTCATCCTGCTCTCAAGACGTTAACGATTTTCCATGTGGGGAAATTCAGGTCCTTTGGATTCTCCCAATGCTGCCTTTCTTTTATTCCTCCCTTTGTTCTTTCATTTATTCTTGCTTTATTTGTTTATTTGTTCATTCCTTTCTTACTTGGCTATGTAGACAACTGCTTGCTCAGCCTCCATCAACAAAATACAATTTGAAAAGTAGTGGCATACAGGATTTTTACKGATTTCTTGCTAAGAACATAACCACTATCCTTAGTTAGGACTGGAGAAAAGGGAGTTATCCAGAATATCAAAAGGATTTGAAAGTTCTCTATCTGGTGCTGATGATTTTCTGTAGTCTGCCACTTCCTAGAAAGTGATTTTTTTGATAGAGGCTCCTAAAAGACATCTGTTCACTTAGAAAAGCTGGATCCACACAAATGGCATGAATGACAGTGATACTACTCCTGATTTGATGGTGACCTCATCATCATATTTACTTTAAAGAAAGTATCAGTTTCCTAGGTAAACTGAAGCTTATTGAAATTTCAATATCTGAAAAAGATACCTAATTATTCTGAAAAATAAAGCTCTTTTGACTGTTAAGGAAGAAGATTTAGAAAAAAGGTGTTCCTTAGACATACATTTTCTGAGGAAATTGTAGGGATACTTTTGACAACACTTCCAATAAAAACTTCAGACACTATCTTTCTGGTTTTAGCAATGCATTATGTAGTGATTGTACAATTACTTACTGGTGGTGACCTGATCCCAGCCACACTTCTTGTGACCAGGAAACTGAGGAATTCAGCATTTTTTTATCCTGTCTTGTGGGCTTTAGAGCAGGCAGCAGTACATGGATTAAGATAAAGGAAAGCAAGACAGCATTGTCCTTTTCCTTTGATGGCTCCCAATAAAATAGAATGTGTTTCTCCAGAAAAAAAATAAAAACAAACCCATTTTGAATGAACTCATGACCTTGAGTATTCAGAATTTTTGGCCTAACAATTTGAATCACCTCTATTCCATTCTATTACACTTTTTTTGGAAACAAATCACCACTCAATAATTGGACATGACTGAGAAGCCTGACTGAAGACGTCCCTGCSCATTAAAGGGGTTGGACTAAATGTTCTTTGGAGTTCCCTTCTACCCCAAACTATTCTATGATTCCATGGTTCAATGTTTCATCAGTTTTGATTCTAATTTGGATTTCTTTTTATCAGTGCTTGCAATATTTTCTTCTCCTGATTCCTAATTACAGAATACATTTTCAAGTTCTAGTAAATTTTCTGACATTATTTAAAAATACAGATCTCAAAATATTCTTAAAGGAAAATAAGCTGTCATTACTCAACATTGTTGCTGTGTTTGTAAAATAAAGGTGTGTTTATGAGGTTTTTTTGTTTCCCCTCTAAGTTATACTTAGAAATATCGARCAAATCATTAGAAGGCAGCTGGAGCCAAAACCTCAGAACTTACCAGTAGGCCTGACAGCCAAAGCTCTGTCAAGGTTGGATTACTTCATGTAAAAAATTGATTCTGTGCCACTGATAAGTTTAGGGTTCTCTGCACATGGTGACATCAGTATTAATAGAATAAGTGGTTGATAACCTTCATTTTCCATGCTGCCAGAATCTGTGATACAAAAACTCTACACTTCTGTAGTGGATCTTCTCTTTTTTCAAGTCCCCTCTTCAGAACCACAGTTTTGGCTCTGAATAGATCAGTTATTTCTTCAATAACATTGATCTCTGTGCTTGCTCAGAACTTTTTATACCAACACATACATGCCTGTGTATGTTCTTCATTTCAGGTCCTGTAATGTGTAATTTARAACTCAGAAATATATGTAATATATTTCAGACATCAGTTATGTTCAAATCTCAAAGAGCTCTAGGCTTTCTTAATATTTTTAATTGTGATTAATTATATGCTGAATTTTATTTTTTCCCTGGTTTCAAGATATAGCACCCCTGGCACGTACTGTGTGGGCCTGGAACAGATGCTATTTGGAATGTCTGTAGCAGATGAGCCTTTTTCGTCGATATATACCCCCTGTTTTTGATCRTTACTTCCCAGAATCTCCCAGCAACTATGAAATGGAATTTTAAAAGAAATAATTAGAAAATACTGATGCAAAAATGGTTAAATATGGTTATGTATAAATTACTAATAATGAMATTATTCAGTGTACAGATTAGATGTTGCAGCTGAAACTCAGGGAGCTCCATAACTAAAATATTGCACTTTAGGTATTTGAAGAAGTATGAACAAAAAAGGGAGGCCCACTCTTGTACACTGCAGCATAAGTTCTCACTAGGCAATACTTTAACWGTATAAAAAAACCCAACAAAATCCCTCCAACATCCGAAAATAGCATTTGTTAACTAAGCGTATAAGATCAGTACTATTTCTACAGATTTGAAAGTAATGAGTATGGTATCTTTATCATGTCTGTATTATATCTCAAGAGAGATGGACAAAAAGGTCACGTATGATTTATCCTGTAGGGAGAAATATTTTAAACAGTGGATTTTTTACACAGCCTGAATGAAAAYAAGGAAAAGGATACGAAGCTGAATTGTAAATATTGTTTTATATAATACACTAGTAAAATCAATGGTATTTGGCAAATGTGTGTGTATGTGTGCATGTGATTGGTTTAAATATATATCCAGGTATTTAGGTGAAAAGTCTCATTTGTGCTTGCCAAAACCTACACCAGTCCCAGCTCAGGTAGGTGATGAAGATGGGGGAGCCAGATTTTCCAAGCTGGAGTAGTGGGGCTTATTTTAGCCTGGCATAATTTCAAAAGTGACACTACATCAATGCAAAAAGAATGCTAAAGCAATATAGCTAGAGTCAGCATCTTATCTTGGTTATTTCCCRTTGAAAAGTGAACCGATAACAAATAAAGGGGAAATTACTTACCAATAACCAGATTTTTGTGAGCTATCTTGTACACATTAATATTTGTAAGTGATCATGTACCAAGGCTCTTGAAGACAGACTTTTTTTTTTTTCATGCTTTTGCATTATCTGGAAATTTAACATATTTTCCAGTCTCTTTACTTATTTCATTCTCATGCATAGAAGGCATGTTTGCAAAGATATCTTCAGTTAGCTGTCATCTGCACATTTCCACAACATAAAGAGACTTCCAGAGGAAAGGCAAGGAGATTTGGCAGTGAATGGATGAATCTCAGAACAATCCCAAGCACTGTAAATAAGCCTTTCCTCTTGGAGTCCTTACTCCATGCACATGCATACAACAAGTCATTCTGGCATGTTTGCAGGAAGGTATTTAAACTACCCAGTAAAGACTGGCCTAATTTCTAGAAATCTGTTCGTAGTACTTTTCCAAGTGTTAGAAACTGCTCTCCAGACTGCTTTGAAGACAGTGAGCCAGATACATAGCTGAATATATGCAGGTCTATAGATTTTGAATGATTGCACTTCCTCCTTGAATCAATAATGTATGATTAATGTTTTGTGTTCCTCAAGAATTCAGAAAATCAGATAGAATTTTGAGCACAGTTCTTTTTTATTTAGAATCTCATTTATCACATATGAAGTTAATTCCACTATTTTCTTTCAGTCACTAAGGAAAAAAAATTACCCACATAGGCAAGAAGTGAGGCATATTAAAATATTTTCAAATTTTAAATGCAGTCAGCTTATTGTCTTTAAATGTAAAGATATTTACATTATATAAAATATTTGTTACACAGATGAGATGGACCTGTCCTTGTAGTTAATTGAGAAGTATTTATCATGCATTTTTAATAGACTTATAGGAACTGTGTTGAGCAATAAAATAGAAATGCTTCTACAATGCCAAGCCTCTGAGCAGCTTTTAAATCATTATAATTTATTTAAGCTATCACCTCAAAGTATTTGTTCACCAACTGGAATCCCTTGATCTCAGWTATGTTGATTTTGGGATACAAGGTAGACTATTCAGTCAGAGGTTAATAGAAAGCTCAAGAACTGACATTTTGTCAACTATCAATGCTAGAAAATGGTTTGATAACATTGGGTATGCAGTTGTTCCTCTTACCTTTAGGCTTATTCAAATATCAGAACTTAACATCATAGTATAATAACTCTTTTAGAGCCTCTTGAGAAGTTCCTAAAATTCATGCTTACACATATGGTGTCTGTGTGAAAGACATTTCATTCTGTTTTACTTTTTTTAACTTCAGATCTCTTGTAGTCTGGTTCCAAAGAATGAATGTCTGCAGCTGGAGTGCATTAAGTGATTCCTGCAGTCCATCTTCTACCTTAGTTTTATTAAAAAATGTTGAAAAATTCAGTTTCTAGTTTTTCAAAAGGCTTCACAATGCAGACTAGAGCACAGTAAATGGGAAACTTGCTTAAACTGCATTGAAACTTCTCTCTCTAAGACTGCTTAGCTACACAGAATACATCTTTTTAGACAGTCCTTCTCCTTTGCAGAGTGAATCCATATTAATTTTCATCTGTTTTGCATATTTTAATTGTTAGTCTGATTTATATATTCCTATAGAAGGATTTTCTTCTAGGATAAGAAACTGAATTTTGCAGAAACTCTCTGTGGTTTCTCAGTTATCCATATTTCTATATATGTATGTTCTTCACTATGCTGTTACCTGTATGTAGTGGGTTGATGCTGGCTGGATGACAGGCACCCACCAAACTCGCTCTCTCACTCTCCTCTTCTGCTGTACAGGGCAGAGAAAATATAACAAAGGGTTCAYGAGTTCAGATAATGACCGGGAGAGATCACTCACCAAATACCATCATTGGCAAAACAGGTTAGAATTAGAGATATTAATTGAATTTATTACTGACAAAATCAAACCTGATAAATAAAACCTTCAAAACACCTTCCCCACCACCCACCCCTCCTTACCAGCTCAACCTCATTCCCCAGCAGCGCAGGGAGACAGGGAATGGCAATTATGGTCAGTTTCTCACACGTCGTTTCTCCAGCTGTTCAGGGAGAGGAGTCCTCCCCGTTCTTCATCATGGGATCCCTCCCATGGGAGATAGTTCTCCACGAACTTCTCTAACATGAGTCCATCTCACGAGCAACAGCTCTCTGTGAACTGCTGCAAAGTCAGTCCATCCCACGGGCGACAGTCCTGCTCAAACTGCTGCAGCAAGGGTGACTCTTCCAYGGGATGCAGTCCTTCCAGGACAGGGTGCTCCAGTGTGGGGTCCTCTCTCCACGGGCCGCCCATGTGGTCACAACCTTCCCTAAGGCATCCACCTGCTCCAGGGTGGGTCTCCTCCATGGGCTGCAGGTCATTCTCTGCATCCCCACGGACCTCCATGGGCTGCAGGGTCACAGCTGCTTCACCATGTTCTTCGCCACAGCCTGCAGAGGCATCTCAGCTCTGGTGCCTGCAGCACGTCCTCCCCCTCCTTCTCCACTGACCTTGGCGTCTGCAGAGGTGTTCCTCTCACATATTCTCACCTTGTTCTTCTCTGGCCACAATTGCATCTGTGCAATACCTTTTTTTTTTCTTCTTCTAAAATCTGTTATCACAGAGGCATTACCACCATTTCTAATTGGCCCAGCCTTGACCAGCGGCACATCCATCTTTGGAGCTGCCAGGGATCGGCTCTGCTGGACATGGAGGAAGCTTCTGGCACCTTCTCACAGAAGCCACTCCTGTAGCCCCACTGTTACCAAAGCTTTGCCATGCAAACCCAATACACTGTGGCACTGATGTTAACAATAAGTATGCAACTGGAAAAGAGGTGTCTAGGGCAAAGGTTAAATCCTATAAGTCATTGAAAAGCATTGTGTCAGTGATAGAATAGCACCTCTGCTAGCAACAACACGCCTTGGTTTTTTACCTTTATTTCAGGCAGTGTGAAATTTGGTTTTTTGAGTTGTAGTTAAAAGGTTCTTTGTTAAAAGTTCTTTGAATGAAATAATTCTTTTGTTGATAGCATCCAATCAGGTATATGACTGAAAAGAATACCAGAAAGAGTTTAGCTACTTTTCAGGGGTGAAAGACACTCCTTCTAAAGCGTTAAGCAAGATTACATATTTTTTTCGATGAGCTGTAGTTAGTTCTGAGAGAGGAAAAGATCTGCAGCAAGTAGCCAATATCCCAGATTACAGATCAAATCTGATTAGCTCTGAGTAATTAGTTTGAAATCCTTCTTGGGTTTTATCCATTTGGAAAGAGTTTGCATTTCATTTTGACTAGCTATTATTCATAAATAGGAAAAAAAGGTGATTTTACTTGAAATGAACTTTGCCTAAGAGTAGAAAGTAAACTGGAAGATCTACATAGTTTGTCAGTAGTTCTCACTATAAAGCTCTTGCAACTCTTACAGAATAATTAGAGAAACACCTTTCTTCATTCCTACCCTCATTATCTGAAAAGGAATATCAGGAAATATTGTATGCATACATTTTACTTACAATGACATAAAAATAAAAACTACTTAGATTTTCAAGATTTGTCTTAAATGTTAAATGTTTCTCTCGATTTTGTCCTTGATTTGAATATCTACCCATAGGCAGCTCTTGCCTTTTGCGATGACAGAAAACATCACACATCCTATAAAGTGTCTAATTCAAAAATCTGAATTTTCCACAGCTGACATATACAGTCCAGTCACTTAATCAGTCCCCAGCCTGATATTCTAAGGCATCTAAGATATCATTGGATGCTAGTGGCCAGCAGCTGAATAAAATCCTTAGTGGTCAATGCAGACAYGGTGGCCAGCAACTATGTATCCTATATAGGTACAACTAGAATTTATTTTTTTTAATCTACCAGACTACATAGAAAAACTGCCCGGCATATGTTTGGAATTTGAATCTACAGCCTTTACTTGAATAAAATCCTCATCAAATTATAAATATAAGTATTCTTCTCTATGTTCTTTACCCCATTTTATTGACATGGGCCAGAGCAATCCCAGACACGACTACAGACTGGTAGAAAAACTCATTGCGAGCAGCCCTGCAGAGAAGGATTTGAGGATGAGGGGCTGGACATGAACCAGAAATGTGCACTTGCAGCCCAGAAAGACAACCATATCCTGGACTACACTGAAGAAGTGTGACCTGCAGGTTGAGGGAGGTGAGTCTGATTCTCTATGCTGCTTGCATGAGACTCCATTAAATTTTTTTTTTTTTTTGTCAATTCAAATTCTACATTAAAATTAAATTAATATTAAAAAAATAACCAAAAGAATATAAATTACTCCAAGAAAGGCAAGAAAGAGCTTCACGACTTTTGGAATATTTTTTATAAGTTTGCTTTTGAGAACGGCTTTAACCAATTTCTCCGCTTCTAACATAGCATCTTTGGAAGAAATAAAAAAGAAATTCAAACAATTTTTCCCATAAGACAAAGTCTCCTAGGAAAAAATATTGATAAAATGCATATTTGCTTTTACTTCTTTTTCTGGGCAACAAAATGGGATTTTGTGTTCTTTATATAGAAATGCTTATATTGTTATTTCTTGTGGAAATATGAGTTGCCTGGTGAAAACCATGTGAGATAAGGCAGAGTATTTTTCTGTACTGCTAGTTTTCCAGCCACTGTGATGTGTGGTTCACACACAACTAGTTAAGAATAGTTGAAACTACTGAAGAGTGTGTTCATTGGCTCCTGTTGGTGTAAATTTTCTTACATCTGATAACACTGTTAGGATGTTAGTTTCCACCGGTTGGGAGTTTGCACAGTATTCACCCATCTTTCAGTACCAGACTATGGARCTTATCCTGAGCTCTTGTGAGATTCAGCAGAGTTCAGCTGCAGGAGATTTAATCATTTGGAACAGTAAAACAGGTCAGAGTGCAACTATGCTACCTGGATAAAGTGCTGAGGATTTGTCTACTGTTGCTTAGTTTATTTCTTTGATATTCACAATTCTTATTGTGTTTTATTTCTTGGAAAAAGTTACATTTATTCTATGACCTTTAGGAAATGGTGCCACCAAAATACAATATTACTGATTACTGCTGAAATTCCATTTATTTTTAATTCCTTTCTTCTAGAACTAATAAAGTCTTCTGTGCATAAACTTTGCATAAATGAAAGTTAAACTGCTATCAGTGATTGTCATAATGTGGCTATAAATACCATCAGATGCATTTTTTGTTTATTTATATATTTATTTTTTTAAAATAAGCAACACTCACCATTTTCAAAGCAAAGCTGCTAACATTAAGTTGCAAAGAATTCAAGTAACTGGGTGAGCAAAGCATACTTTGAAAATATGTTTGACAAAAAAGGCTTGTAACTGCTTGGTTTTCCTCACTTCCTACTTATATGTTATTCAGGAAATTATAGCAGTTGCTTATTATGAAGGAGTTATTTTAACCCTACTGTTATTGAAGTTGTATAGAAGTTCTATAAAGTATTTCCAATTGGCTAGTATTGCAGTCACAATGAATATAATTTCTAATAAGGTACCTTTTAAGGACATACCCTTATTGAATTATTAAGCAGGAATTCTGAGTCTTAGCACACTTTTCAAAAGGACTCTTTTGAATGCTTATAAAATGTGACTTAAAACTGCGGTAACAAACCCTTGGTACAAGACAGAAAAAGACCCAAAAGCAAAGTAAATCAGAGCAGTGACGGTCTAGTGAAGGTGGTTTAAATAAAAGGCATGGTCAGCTAAGGGATGTTCCCCAACTCAAAGCAAGGTCATCACACAGAGAATTCAAGTCATAGAATATCCTAAGTTTAAAGGGACTCACAAGGATCATCAAAGTTCAGCTCTGCACAGGACACCCCCAACAGTCACACCATGTGCCTGGGAGCATTGTCCAAATGCTTCTTTAAACTCTGGCAGGCTTGTGCTGTGACTGCTTTCCTGGGGAGCCTGTTCCATTTCCTTAGGAAGCCTGTTCCAAGTCACATTTGAGCAGTTCTGGAATCTGTTCTATTAAACACCAAAGGGCCCAATGACAGTGGAACACAACACAAATGAACAAATGAAGAAATGCACACACACACACATGCACACACACAGAGAAACACAGACATACTTATAGATTGATTAATCCCCGGAATGTGCCCAGAGATAATGTCAGAATTGGACAAACAGTGATATAATCAAACCCTTAGATAAAATCTGACTACATATTAAGACCTTGCAAATGTTCTCTTCACTCACAAACTAGAATAAAAACCTACACCAAAATACTCAGAGGCAGTTCTCTACTTGAACTTTCCTGTTCATGTAATGAATAGTTTGAAATCGATCTTTGTATCAATTCATATCAAGGAATTGCTAAGAATTTTACCTTCAAGTCCAGTTGAAAGCAATTTTGCTCACAAAAACAGTTCCATTTAAGTAATTTGGATGAATAAAGGCTGCAGCATCAGACTCCTAAAATGTGAACTTTTGCATTACTAAGCTAATTGAGAAAGATATAATATTCCTTTGAACACAATGTTAACTGTTTTCCTTTTTTTCTCAATAATATAATGAAGTTCTTGTGTTTGTCATAATGAATCCAGTCTTTTAAGCACTCTTTGTGTGTAAAGGGCAGTGGCGCTAACTCGGCACAGAGCAGGAATGCTTTACAGGATGTTTCCAGATAGTGGAAAATGGTTCCAGTACGCCTAATAAGAATGCTAAGTTAAAGAGAGAATCAAAAGATGTAAACACACTTGCTTTCTTTACATGATTCTCACTAGCTTCTCCATGCAGGAACAAATATACCTATGGTGAATATTTACTTATCTTTCTTTTCCATATGAAATATTTGTCTGCCCTTGGCCTTGTCTTCATCTTGGGGCAGGATTGTGTTAAGCAAAACAAAAAAGATAAGATAATATTCATCTCTGCTTGGCAACAGCAGCAAAGCTAGTGAAAAATGCATTCATCTTTGTCCATAGAAAAGTAGCAAGAACAAAATATATTTATGTTTCTTCCTGTGTATGTTAATAAGCTCAGGATAAAAAAAAAATATTTCTTTGTCCCTGATTCTAGAAATGGCAAGGACAAAATTACAGAAACCCCAGTGTTGCTTGCAGTAGGCAAGAATGATTGAAAACACTTTTAAAATGTTATTTGCAAGATCACACAGTATTTTGGGTTTTATTAACCCTATCGTTCTGTTAGTATCAGGCCTCAATATTATATAAATTACTTTGAACTCAACATGCAGTCATGCCTCAAATTTTAAGAAAGACCTGACCATATGCCAGCAGCCAAGGAATCTCCAAATATTTGAATCAAATTTTATTGACTCAAGATTTCAATATTCTGTAATTGCTCCTTTAAATGTGCTTTCTGATTGTGCTGCAGGCCAGTTGACTTGATGTACTATGACCCATGCAGTCTTTGGACTTTCTGAGTGTATTTTTTCATCATTCTAATAACAGTGCAGTATCTAAGCAATTTAAATAGTGTATTTATGAAAACGCAAAGTTATGTGGATTTTGTCCGTGAAACTGATCTTGCACTTACAATAAAATTCGAGGAAATTTAAATTTTTGCTAAAATACTGTATTTTTATGTCAGTAATTCTATTGTATTTGTACTTGCAATCCCTTATTCGTCAGTTAAATGAAAGTCATTATGTTTTAATTCTAATCCTTTACTTATTTGTAATATAATTGAATGACTTCAAGATCAAATTGCCATTTATCCAGAGTTGCACATAGTAGAACGGGGAAACCAGTAATTACTTCTAAGTACTAACAAGGATTTTTTAAAATTCAAATTACCTGTAGGTCAAATGAGTTGCTGTCTTAAAGGACTTTGTGTTTTCATAGGTTTGTAAAGAAAGGATACATGATTTTTTGTAACAGTCCTAAAGCATATGTTCTATACATCAAAATCACTCCGAGTAGTATTTTACAGCTTCTTAAGATGTTTGAGATCTTAGTTCCTCCATACATTTGTCACATCTCAAAAGTCACGCGTCCTTTCAATTTCTACAACACCAGCCTGAAAAATCATTGCCCTTGAATGGAAAATGTATGTATTTTAAAACACAACTGTTACACCCCAAGTTACCCAAAAACCTGGGACTGAACCAAGATTCTCTTCTCTGGGTAGGGGCAAAGGGAAAATTCAACCAAAATTTTCCCAAGAGATAAAAATAACACACAAAAGTTTACTGGCAGAACTACAGAAAATTAGGGGACATTGGCAAAAGAGTAAAGGGTACACAACATCACTTTTCCCGGCATAAACTCAGCCCACTAAACACAGAAAACCTTACAGCCCATCCAATGTTATGTTCTGTGAGAAGAAGTTAGAAAAAGAAGAAAGGGAGAAAAACAGGAAGATAGGACAGATATAGAAAAACAGGCATAGCTACCAACACCTGGTTCCAGCAATGAACTTCTCCAAAACGCAGGTAAGTGATGAAGAAAAAGTGAGCCACCTGGTGAGGGCTTCTTAAACCCTTGGCCCCGCCCCCAGGCCTGCCCCTCCAGGTGGGACCTCTTGTGTCTCGGCCACTCAGGGGTCAGTAAGGTGACACCAAGGCCTCCAGTGTCTCTTGATGGACAGGTGCAGCAGGGCTGGGGTATGGGAGCAGGGCACTGCCTCACCAAGATAGAGCCTAACCCGTCCCCTTCCCCACAATTCCAAGCACCTCAAGATGTCTCGAAACAGACTATATCCTGTTTCTGACAACAACAAAGCTCTTTATCCAATTACTGGGCCCTCAAAGTCATACCTGTTCAGCCTGTTTTCCAGGAGAGGTAATTTCTGGAGATTTTTTCCCTCTAGGGCCAATCTGCGTTTAAAAATCTGAAAACACAGTAGAAGTGTCTTTGATAGGAGGACTGTGACTCTGTGCTCGAAATCTACTTCATGGAAAAAATTTATTAATTTTTTTTTCCATAGAAAGTAATGGAGGTCTTCATGACACTTCCATGAGACAATATATTGAAAGGAAAATTTGACTCTAAGCACCTTGTGGTACCAAGGTATCATGATCTGAGTCTACTGGAATGTAATAAACTCCAAGGTTTGAGTCAGCCAGATGTGTGCCAGCTCCATCTTGGAAGACACATAGGTACAGTAGCATCGTTCTGTGCCCAAGCTAATATATTTTGCTAAGCATGGCAATGACTATTGGTGAACTCAGGTTGCTTTTTCAAGAGATAAGAACCATTGAAAGAACGGTCAATCATCTGAATGACACAAATTGTATTACAATCTGCAAGTCTTTTTTAGACCACATAATATCAGCTTCTATTGATAAAGATTAAAATCTGTATAAGAACTGCAATTAGAACACATGGGAAAATTTTGAAGGCAGAAACATTTGGCATTAACTAGTTTTGGACATTTGAGAATATTTTTTCTCCTACCAGCAAATGATTGAGAAGATGTATTTCCCTGTCAGAAATCATGATGTTGGCTTGACAGGCTGGAGATCTTAATATCTTAGTCTCCAGGAGATGTTCTTAGGATATATTTTTGAAAGTCAGTCCGAAGAGCCTTATTTGCCATGTCAGATGCAAGGACCAACTGAGTAACTTATTGTAGTTAATGAAAGAAATTTGTATTTTTCTTCATGATTCTTTTTACAGACAAGTCTTTGACAAGAAGCCTGAAACCTTCTGCTTATGCATAATACAGATATTTTTTACTTTGTGCAGTAAGTTTGATTTTTGTTGCAGCTGTACAATGCACCTGTACAGAGAATGCAGAGGAAATCCAGCACTTTCAGGAAGTAACATATTATGCCATTGGTGTGGCAGCAGCACGGCTACTTCAGTGTAGCTATAACTATATTTCCAGGTTTCTGAAAATCACATACTATTTTATATATTCCTGTAATTCTCCAGGACAAATTTCACAGACAAAAGGCCACAGAAAGTTTCATCTGTGAAAGCACTAAGTCAAAGGGGGAAGACAGCACATAGTAACATTCATAATCAGGTTCTAAGCGTGGGAGGGTGGTGTGTATATTTCCTTCAGATTGTAAACCAGTATTCAATGAGGATTCCATTAAATCTAGAATTTGAATTATAACTAGAATTTCTTTATGTTCAACCTTACTGCTTCTCTAGAGTGTATGAATGTTTGTCTGTATTCTTTAAAAAAAAAGTGGGGGCGGGATTTTTTTTTGTTTGCTTTGAGTTGGAACAAACACTTAAACCACAGAACCGCTCACATTTCTTGCTGATTGAAGGAAAAGAGTAGAAATGGAGACAAACATAGCTTATACAGAAAATTTTAATAGTAGATATTTTAATATTTGAATATTCTATTCTAATGTGATAGGTCAATATTATACTCTAATACCTTACTGCTATTTTATGCAGTATTTTTCTTTGTTGTTCCTTTTTGGGGTGGTTTTGTTGTTGTTGTTGTTGTTGTTGTTGTTTTTTAGTGAATAAGGTTTCTAAGAATATTTTTTTTTTTGGTAAAATCATACTACTGAATAGTGGTAAAGGGAAAAAATCTATTGGGCAAATACCCTCCTCAATCTATTATTTAGATTTTTAGTTGGTTTTTTTACTAATTTTTATTAAAAATTATGGATTTCATAAATATCTTTTTATAATTTTAAACCTTTGAACTGAGAACAGAAATGCTGACACAATGTAATTAACAGTGATAAGAGGTGCAATAATAATAATCTTCTGAAGTAATGTCATATTCAACTAAGAAACCGAGTATGACATGAAGAACACTTTGAGTTTTAGAGCTATGATTTTCTTTTTTTTCACTGCATTTTAACTCCTAAAGACAATCTATTTTCTGTTTCTTACATTAAAATCAAAATAAATCTGTATTGCTATAAATTTAAGAGGTAAAAGAGGTGTTGAAATTACTCATRGTATTTCCAATGTCTCTGAAATCTTCTGAAACTCTTAAATTGAAAATGCTCTCAAGCCTCAAATCAGAAAACACCTTAGTTAATAACATTTGTAGAATCAAATTCATCAAACAAGATGATAATTTGATTATGAATACAAGACATTCTATGTCTTGGTTAATGAATAGGAGGTCATTGCTGGCTGTTACAAGGACAAACACTTTGTTCTTAGAACTCTTGGAATTTTAACAGGACAAATTTTTCAAAGACAAAACTACTGAACCAGTATGAACCAGTTATGGCCCACATTTTGAGTGTGTGTATGAATGAGAGACTTACATTGCAACTGCTTAGAAATCTAAGGATGAATTTGTCCCTCTGCATGCAACTCCAGATGAAATATACTCTAGCTCTGTGCATCTTTACTTTAAAACTTGTGAGGATGATTCAAGGCTTTGAAGTTCCAGTTTTTCTGAAGGGCTTTTCTTTCTGCTTTTTTCTTTATTTATTATCTGCATCTGCTAGCTGGACCCAGCCAGTACAAAGGTAAATTGGCTGATTGACAGCTCCTTCAAAAACAAATTAAAGCAGCCAAATAGAACATTAACTAAACTCCCAGTTTAAATAAGAATGAAAATGCAATGCTGCTCTGAAAACTAAACCTGAGGTTACTGTATTCATGTTGCTACAGACAGGTAASTCGCTAGTGTAATAGGAAGTGATATGATAATAAATTCAGGCAAGGTGATGAGAAACATTCCGTTGCTGAATTATGAATGTGAGAAGTCCCCACAAGGCAAAGTTGTAAACTCAGAAAACACTAGGGTCATTCAAATAATGATTGTATACATCTTGGGAAAATAATATTCAAGAAAAGGATGAACCTTGGTGTGTTGCATGGCCTTTTTCATTCTCAGTATTCAAGCATCACAGCTGCCATGCTGCAAGGCATGTTAAAAAAGAGAGATTACGTGCTGGTGGCTGAGATCTCTTCATCAAAAACCCAGCTCCATATGTGTCTAGTTGAAGAGCTTCTGTTACTTGACACCCACTGGGTGCAGTTGCAATTTAGCCTTTCCAGGAACTTTATTACCAAGCTCATTATTTACCTTTACTAAAATATAAATAGCAACACATTGCACAAGAGATTCCAGTATAAGTGCAGACCAAGTATCTTTAGGACAAAACTGGCTTTCTGTCACCAGTTCTGAATGGCTGTAGGCTGTAGGAAGGCAACATTTCTAAAGCAGGCGTGTTCTGCATGATTTGCTTGCCTGAACAAAATGGTGAAAAGACCATGCTAGAAACCCTTCTGTGTTTAACACACTTATGGGAACACAAAAAACTTTTCACCTTATAGCCTGTGTCTAGTGATTTACAAGATATTAGCTTTCAATCCTAAGAGGATCTCAAACTCAGCAGTGGAAAAAAGTTATTTGACCCATGTAAGAACTTAGAAATCCTTGAGCACTTGAAGGTGTGCTTCATTGAAGATACTCTAAGGAATGTGGAAGAACAGTAGTTGCCTTTACATCACTGAAAGTACATTTTTAAAAGTCGCTTTCTCTTAGGATTTGTTGCTTAACTGGAATTGAAATGGCTTGCAAACTAATGTCAGCTATGTTCAAACTAAGACCAGAAATTAAAAACAACCCAAAAGCCTCTGCCTTGCCAAAGTTAAAAAAGTGTTTAAATATTTAGTGTTGGAGTTTTCCAGCAATTGTTTTGAAAGTTTTCAGTTTTGAAACTGGTATCTATCTCAAATACATATATTTTCCCCACCACTGTGGGAATGTTATAATGTTGTTGCATTATTGAATAAAAATGGCAAAATTGACATGTGGCAGTTCATTGAAATTAAGATATTTTACAAACTCACGGAGCTTTTACCAGTTGACATGTTTCTATCCCCAAGGATGATTTCTGTTCTCTGTATTTAATTTCTTCATGGTTTAGAAAAAAGATTTGGTTCTCTTCAATAGCAATTAAAGTGAAATTGTAGTTTTCATTCTTTGGTATTTGTCCTAAGAAGCAGCTGATTTGGAGTGTATAATTTGTGGGGAAAGGAATGCAAATCAAGATAAAATTTTGATTTACTATGAATATATGTTAGTTACTTGAGGTATTGGCATATCACACAGAGAATATTCTGAGTTGGAAGGGACCTACAAGGATCATCAAGTCAACTCCCAAGAGAATGGCCTGTACAGGGATCAAACTCACACTCTGGGCATTATTAGCACCCTGCTTTAACCAACTGAGCTAATATCTTATTTCAATACATTAATAATGTTCAAAACCCAAAGTATTTGACTTCATATGTGTGTATATTAGTATTTCATCATTATCCCTAGGAGAAATCATGGCTTTAAGGAAATAGCCCTTCTTGTTTCTATTTCCTTTTCATATCTTTGACATAGCTATAATAATAACTACACCCATATTGTCTTTGAAAACTACTTCAGAGGTAAATATTGTGACTATCTGGCAATGTGACACAAAAATGACAGTAACTTAATAGAAAAATGCAGTGTCTGTGAGCACTCATTCAAAAATCTATTGGTTGTGCTGATCAAACATGTCTTCATCCATTTTAATGTGTTTTGCAACTGCTTACAGGTTTATTTGTACTCAAATGTTTAGGAAATTACTGAGTTTTGTAGGTACACACATATTCATATGCTAGCTGGCTGTGCAGAAACGACAGCATTTGCTTGTATTTATTAAGAATTTTTCCTTTTGGAAAAGACTAGCTTATTGACTGGCAACATAAAAAGAGGTGAGTGTCTCCATAACTAATCAGAAGTGGCAGCATAAGCTTTTCAAACAATGGTGAATGGTGTATAAGGATCGTTCCAGACAGTTTATGTGTGATATAACTAACATGCTAATTGAGTATTCGAACAACAAGGTTAACTTTAATTGACTATGATAGTCAATAGCTGTATACCGGCAAAGCTGGAATCAAGATGGTTTCTGAGGAATTTTTCTTTGTCTTTTTGGCAGTTTTGGGCCTTCTAGTATAGTCTGATATGCTTTCAGATGACAATGGCGTTTTTTTTTTTTCTTTTTCTTTTTTAAATGGAGAATATTTTGGTAATAAAACGAAGTGGGTTCTAATAAATTATTTCATACTTGCTTTAATTCATGGATGTTTTTTCCAAGTATGCCATCAATAACAGAGCTAGCTGAAATACCAGTAAGCAGTAACTTGTCTCAAATACACTATTTTCCAGGATCCATTCATTGGGAAGTTTCTTGGAAACAAGAGACATTATCTCGGAAAGAACAGGTACCTGAAATCTATCCTACAGCCTAATGGCTGTAGCATTCAGTCTATGAGTAGGATAACACAATTACTCTGAAAAAAAAAAGAAAACAAAAAAAAAATCACTTGAGCTGAAAAGACCAGACTTTTAAAAGATATGAAACCAAAATGAAGGGGGTTTGTGTCTACACAAGGAAATTTTGAAAGGAAATTTTGTTTATTTTTATTTTAAATACAGAATCTAACTGTCCTTTTGATGTCCTGGATGTTTCTGAGATGGCTTCAAAAGCATTTGTAAGAGCAGTAAGGAAATGGTCTGGAAATGTTGATATTTTAGTCTCACCATATATATTTTATAGCACTTTGAAATATAATTGGCTACCATAAGTTTTCCTTGCAAGTTATATGAAAAGCTGTTTGCATCTGAATTAATCTGTCCAAATCAGAGTAACTGGAACAGGTTTTCAGCATTTTTAAATTCCTGCTTTGATTTAGCTTTGCAAAGTGGGACCTCTGAGCGCTGTATAAGGGATTGTCTGGTATGATCCATGTAAGGGTTGTTTTCTGTATTACACTCATATACTAGTATGTTTTTGTTTCAAATTTTAAGAGGTTATTTTTTAACTTGGTTGAACAGCTAGAATGCTTCTTCAGCTAATTATATATTTGGTCTGCTATTTGCTTTTTAAATTGGATTCAGACTTTTGGCTTGGCTAAGTTGCTTAGACTCTAGAGTAAACAGTTTTCTCATACAAGTCTAAATCAGCTAACTTAATGTGTTTTTCTGTGGTTTTAAGAAAAGGCAATATATTTAGCTCATCTTCAAAATATGTATATATTTTATATATATACTTAGAAAAATGTARGACACGTTTTCCATGTGTGTATTTTGGATAAATATTTGGATCACATCCTAGCTCTTCAGAAAAAAAATATTTAACTTACAGGCTTGTTTACATCATTAAACATCTTAAGAAGAAAGATTGTAGAGGAGTAATTTTACTTCCTGTCTAGGAAATAGTTAATGTGTTTTGGTTTGATCTTGCTAGAACTTCTTTGCTATATCAGTAGCAGGTTCTAGACCTCAACAATTCTTTGATTACCTCGTAGTATCATTTATTGCGCAGATTTATCTGACAGGCTGCTACTACATCTATTTTTGTTCACTATAGACATTGATGATATATAGTCCTCAGTAGCCCAAAGTTACAAAGCTTCTTTCTTTCCCCTCAGTGCTGCACAGATTTTCTTTTAGTCCCTAGTCCTGACACGATGGTTTGAATAATCTACAAGCAACCCTCTCCACCTTTGCCTACACCTAATCCATACTGTTAAAGCTTCAAGTCTTGCTAAATTTTGTCCTTGTTACTTTAAATGCATTTCAGAATATTTGGATTAGAAGTGGTCTACCAGAAAGAATAAAAAAAAGCAGCTTGCATTCTCTTGAATGATTGTTGCCTGATTTCCAGAACTGTCTTTCACATTCAAAAGACATTCATAGCCCAAGCAAACTTTGAAAGAAATCACCCACAAGTGATGATGTTTAAACAAACTAGCTCAAGGAAATGATTGATTTGACTCAGCCAGCTCTCATTGTTTCAGTGTTGAAATAGAAAATATACAGCCCCACCTTGGATCTGCAATGAAAGATGTTGGTAACATAACCTCAGGTGAGATCATGTAGCACTAGTCAGGAGAACAGAAGTTTACTATCTGTGTAGAAGCACAAAGCTAAGGCAGGTGCCCAGAAGATATATTTCACAAAGTCAGAGAAAACCAACTGAAAAAAAATGCAGCTTACAGAATTGAATATTGTACTGAATATTATTTGTGCAGTCTGGAGTCCTCGATGTTTACTACAAGTTTTTATGCAGCTGTGTAAAATACTGTTCCAGGAACAACCAACGTTCTTTAATTTGTAAACATATTAGTTGATGTTGATAATAGCTTTAACCAGGTATATCTATGGCACTGAAAAATACTAACCATTTTAAGGCTGTCAGCAACAGGATTTCTAGCAAAGTAGGTGGATTACAATTAACTGTCAGATGTTTCAAGGAAATAAATGTACTTTTAAAGTCCATTTTTCTCACTCTGTTGTAATTTGTGCTCCATGTAGCCTGTAGGCACAAGAACTTCATTGCTCTGTTGAAAACTTGCTTGCTATATTGTCTTTTTTTTCCCCTAAATGAAAGTAATTGACCGTATTTAATGTAGCTTTTGGCTACAAATATTGGGATACATATCTTTCACTTTTGCACTACAAGTCTATAACACACTTCATCTACTAGGACCCAACAAAGAAAACAAATATGGCTATTGAAAAAAGAAGATAAAAATTCTGTGCAGTAGCTGTGAGCACCGTCTTGTTCTGTGGAACACAGTTTCTCTTTAAAGTCCCCAGTAGATTTATATTTTTTGTCACTTATTAGTATTTTCCTACTACAGATTTCTAAAGTATGTTTTTCTTCTAAAAGAAATGCATGGTATCATCTAAGAACAGTCTTTGTTTTTAGCCATATTTAGTAACAAGTTATTAAAACTTCATTTTTGAGCCCCTATGTACTTCGGCTATGTCAGCTATGTGGTGATTATTGTTGTATTTCAGGGTTTGTTTATTATTTTATTTTTTCAAGCAATTCTTATGGCTAGCTATTTTTCTGAATCAAATTGCTCTACTCATCTTTCTAAAGGTCTTGGGTTTTGTAATTTGATTTATGTGGTAACCTTGAAACAAGGAGAGACATTAATAAACTGTTCCACTTTAATGAATGGCTTGTCAGGTACTGGTGGACTACTTCAGTGGCCAGGAACTCTCTTCCTCCAGGCACTGTTTAGAAGGGCAAGGCTTCAGGCTCTCAGTCATGTCTGTGCCTAGCCTCATTTAATATTCAACAGCTGTCAGGAATAGCATTGGTTTGAAAGACTTATTTGATTAGTAATGGCTTTTATATTTCCATACCTCTCTTAAACTTGCTTTTAACTCTTTAGATTCAAGAGGGAAGACCTGGCAAGGCTTGGAAATACTGAAACTGAGTGCACGCTGCCAGCTCTCTGGGTCAGACATACATGAAGTGCATGAAGGCATGGGAATAACCTACTCAGGTCCTTCAAAGACAAATGCCTCCTTATCTGCTTGATAATTCCTGGAATAATGCTTTCTCTTCTTCAGCATTTTAATTGATTATGCCTTTCTCCTGCTGACTTGGCTCCCTGAAGGGAGGTGGAGATTGTGAGTGGCATCTGTGTAGAGGGCACTGCCCATGCCACCTCCTGTTTTGTTTGTAATGAACCAGAAGACCCCACACACTGTTAGGACAAATAAACTTGCCTAAAAAGTCCAGCATCTCTACTTTCACCACACTTCACCCTCTGTGGATTGGATCACAAAGCAAGTGTAGAGTGTGTAACCTCATGTTACTTATCTGCAACAGCTCTGGAAAGCATTTCCCTAAAGTGGAATCATTCCCTGAGCACCCCTCCCCTCACATTATGCAGTGAGATTTGAAGTCACTTAAAAAAACACATTTGAGCTGAGTGTCATTAATAATCATGGATGCATTTTCCTTAATTTTATGACTTCCTATCACTCTTCTAATATTGTTTTTATTTATTTTTGGGTTTTGTGTGGGTTGCTTGGGGCTTTTATTTCTCCTTAAAAGTACTAAAGGCTACAGTGCTTGTTATACCCTGCTGTATACCACTGGTGGTACAACCCTGGCTGCAGCAGCTGAGCATTTCAGAAATAGTACCTAAGTATTCCTGGTTTTCAGTCTCGTTCTTGCTGGAAATCATTGTAAAAAAATAAAATAGACAAAACGACAAAAAATCTGAAAGGTTCATAACCTTGTGGTGGTTGGTGCATGAAATGTTCCTGATCCCATTTTTAACAATTGTCATTTGTTTGCTCTTTTCTGTATCATTTGTATATCTGATTTTTAATCAACATATCTGTTTCCAAGGCCATCTGTCTGGTGGATTTGGTCTGAAAAGAAAACTGAAATTATGTGCAGGTTGCACGTCATTGTCTGTAACGTCTGCTCTTTTTTTTCCAAAACATTCTGAAAAATATGAACTGCATGCATGCACAAATTATTAAATGCACAGAAAATTGAATATAGAGAGTTGTCACTGAAATAACCAGGAAATTTTATTCCTGTGATCAGAGAAAAGCGAGCTGAGTTTTAGTATCCTGAAACTGGGTCCCTGTTACTGAATTACACTTACTYGGCAGATTTTCACAAGTTGCTTTTAGAGTGTCATACACAGTCAAATGATCCTTATATTTTATTTTTATTATTATTGTAGTTTTTGATGTTAATATTTTATTGTGAGTCCGCTCTAAAAGATTTCATATACACATACCTGGAGTTAGTACTAGTTGGAGTTCTACTTTGTTTTATAGCAGATATTAAATTCAGTCAAATTCATATTGGATTATAATTGTGGCAGTGAAAGAAGTTCTGGAATTGCACAGAAATGGATTCTGAAATGGAGGAGCTGGATTTAATAAAATGACCATTGCTTGGGAAAGAAGCAGTGATTGTAGAGATTTCTCTGAGCTGTAGCTTTTTTTCAGATAATCTCAAAAAATTAGGAAAAGAATATTTTCTCTGTGTGATAGGAGTTTCTCATTAGACCAAAGAGCAAGAGAGAGGTGAAAAAATTTCAGTGCAGCACACATATCTGGCACATAGATTCACAGAATTACCCTTCTTACTAGATTCTATGGTCAAACCAATATACCTAAATCCTAGTGATAGTGCTCAGCTATTAGTTGTATATAATTATTTTGTGTTACATATCATATATTACATCAGACATTGTAATAGCCAAACAAGTCATCGAAAATATGTATAGCAATTCTGGGGAAAACTTCTAACATTTCTGTGATTTGTTCAATTTCTATGTCTTTTGACTTTGACTATCTGACATTTTCACAAACGGAGGATTAAAAGATGGGAAAAAAAGTAACTTTTTTACAACAAAAATAATGCTTTTAAAAGTAATTTAATGACTGGATGTGCCTTTCAAAGTCCTGTATTTCTCTTCACACTGTTAGTTTTTGATATTTCACTAACTGGTATGCTTTTGGTGTTGCACAGATTCTGTCTCCTACTCAGAATGTTTAACTAGGTGACTGATCTACTATTTCATATGCCTTATATGAAACTGATCTGTTCTTAACATATATTAGTAGACTTACCTTCAATATGACCTTGTGTTCCTTTAGTATAAAGAAAAAATATACATATTTCTGTTAATCACAGATTTAAGACCAGGACCCCTTTGGTTAGAAACCCCCTTAAATTATTTGTTTTGAATAAAATTTTCCTGCCATCAACTACAAGATTATCGTGGCTTTTGGGTTTTGATTCACTTTTATTTTAGAGTGTAGGAGTTCAAATGTTAGAATTAACAAGCAAAAATTTAATGTTTATGCTACCAGCTCTTCTACCCTGAGCTTTGACTTTGCCTTTATACCAGTACGGACTATAGTTTGATATCAAATTGGTTTTAGCAGCTATAATTCCACAAAGTATAAAAAATACATACGAAAATATAAAGCAGTCTATCTTGCTATTGAATTTTGTTAACTGACCTAATGAAAAGCACCATCAGATCTAGTGTAAAATCTAAGATGTTGTCTCTCTCTCTCTCTGTATATACAGATAGATATATATCTATAGTTCCAAACAAGTAAAACCAAAGGGACATAGTGATGTATTCATTCAAGCTGGCAGTAATAAGTGAACTGGGAGCAGAGAGAGATTGTTAAATATACTTTGGGAGACATTGTGCTGAAGGAGATAAGAATCATTAGGAAAAAGGGAAGCTGGGGACAGTCTATTTTACAACCAAATAGTATGGAACTGAAAAATAGGTGATGGCTGTCAGGTTAATAGTTCTATGGGGGCTTTTGGGGTGTGTGTGTGTGTGTGTGTGTGTGTATATATATATATATATATGTATATAGTGTTCCTCTTATAGATTCAGACAGAATAAGGTTTGATACTGTAAAGGAGCCTTTGAGCAAAACTCCAGTGAAAACTGTAAATAGTAATAAACCAGTGAAATGCCACAACAAGGCTGAGATCAACATTGCTCAGTACTTTTGTTGTTCTGCTATGATTTTCAATATCCCACTGAGTGTGATTGATTCTTAGCTGGGGATTGAAGTTTACACATACTACCAAAATAACACAGACCTGAGTCAGTGAGCATTTACACCCTATTTCCATCCAAGTGTACCTTGATAACACAACTGACATGGAAGAACAGTACAACAGACTGTCTCTCTCCTGGGATTCCTGATTGCTTCTTCACACTCACATTAAAAAGCAGTTTTCTGGAAAATGTCCAGAGGTACTACAGCACAAAAAACTTGGTCTAGAGCCAGATGCTTTCCCTCTTTGCTTCTATGGACAGAAAGAAGTAAATACAAGGCCTGAAACCTGAATGAAATGAGGAAAGGACATAGATTTTTCTGGCCTTACATTTCATTTCATCCCTGTAATCTAGCAGAAAAACAGTACACCCGAGATTTTTTTTTTTTTTTTCAGATGAGCAAGGATTGGAGTCAAAAAATGGCCATCCACTGATTACAATAATTAAGCCCTTTGCTACTTATTAACACCTGATTTTTTCAGGTTGAGCGGTTGTGGGTCTATTTGTCTCCCATGGCTCACAGCCATCCAGGAGTCTGCAGTGACTTTCTGCAATAGTGGAGATCAGAGAGTCATTGAAGCATCTCTCAGAATTCAGACTGCTTTTATTTTTGAATACAGCATTTTTGGAATGGGTGTTACTTTTTAGGCTATCTGAATCCCACATTTTGTTGACGATAGTGGAGTGTTCAATAATAGATTAATCATGAAACAAATAAATTGATTAATTTTGTAGTTCATTTCATGCAATAGGTACCTTCATGATGCACTGTGATCTCTTCTGATTACATCCTAACTGAATGCATAGGCTGCAGTATATAAGTCAAACAAAACCAAATAGGTGTAGAATCTTGAGATTTAGTTCTTCATATGAAGATACTGGGGATGTTCCAGCTTTTAATTACTTCGAATTTCCACTGCTTTTCTAACTAGATTTCTTACCTCATCTTGAGTCTTAGTCAGTTAGATAAGGAGTAATCTAGGCTACATATCTGTTCTTATTTAAGTTAATATTGTTTTAAAAGGACTTCCACATGTTAACTACAGCCAACTAATTGACAATAACTAGATCTTTTGTGAATCAGAGTAGCTCCATCTTAGTCATTACAGTAGAATTGACTGTCCCCAGCAGTAACAGCATAGAATCATAGAATCACAGAATCATTAAGTTTGGAAAAGACCTCTAAGATCATTGAAGCTAGCCATTAATTTAACACTGCCATCTTTACCACTAACCATATCCCCAAGTGCCACTTCTAGATATTTTTGAATACTTGCAGGGATGGTTATTCCACCACTTCCCTGAGAATCTTGTTCCAATGTTTCTTCACCCATTCGGTGAAGAAATTTTCCCTAATATCTAATCTAAACCTTCCCTGTCACAACTTGAGGCCATTTCCTGTGGTCTTGTCACTTGTTATATGGGAGAACAGACTGGCACCCAGCTCTCTACAATCTCCTTCTAGGTAGTTGTAGAAAATGATAAGGTCCCCTCTGAGCCTCTTTTTCTTCAGGCTAAACACCCCCAGCTCCCTCAGCCACTCCTCATAATAATTGTTCTCTAATCCTTTCACTACCTTCATTGCCTTTGGTCTTAAACATTGCCTGAGGTATAATACACAAATATTCCCGAATTCCTTAGGAAAGATTTGCCTAGGCCTCTCACGCATAGGCACAAAAAAATTCACATATGCATGTATAAAAAAACTTATAGTCTTAGGGCTGGAGTGAAACATGAGAATTTTTAAGAGGAACCCAGAACACACGTGTTTACAGAAGTCCCCCCACAAGTGTTGCATGCATGCACATTAGAAGTTATTTGACCAAATCTGATCCAGTAGTGTTAATGGAAGGTATCATAAATAAACTATGCAGTGCACTGACACGATGTGTTCCAGGGGTTGCTGGTGCCAGTATCTACAGTGGGCTTGTATGCATATTGGGTGGTGTTTTCCATGTCTGCTCACATATCTGTAAGATCACCTTAACTGATCTCTGAGGTAATGAGATGTATCTCTAAGGACATCTTCAATGTGTCTAAGATCAAATGTAGAAGGCTTTGCTCAGGTAAATGCTCATTTTTCCTTCAATAGAAGTTCTTATCCAAGTGAAATCTGAAGAATTTACCGAAAAAAACCTGGCAGACATGTCCCAGAAATATGACTGAGACATTGCATGTAATTTTGATGATGCATAATGAATAAAAAAGACAGAAAAACAACAGTATGAATAAATTTAATCTTCTGTGCTTGGCTCTGAGTTCCCAAGTCCAATGATTCATTTGCAATTCATGCTAGGTTGATGCATTGCTATTACATTATTTTTGTTAAAACATGTGGTTTATAATACTGTTACTGATATCTCCCTTTTTGCGTACAGCAAAAGGGATGTGCTTGCTCAGAGCTTTGCTGGCATTGGGCATATTATGTAAGTCACTTGGGAAGTATTTCATACACTCACAACACTTGATTAGCACGAAAGGAAGCACAGAGAATCAAAACAAAAGATTTCACACAGAGCAATAGAAAACAAGATGTGCTCTGTAGAATATTCATGAAAGGCTTGCAGTATAGCTGAGAGGTATCTGAAGATAGAAGATATTGTGATAGCATACACATTTCTCAGTCTTTAAAATTGCATAAGCCCTCAGGTACAATTATTCATAGCTTTGCACAGTCTCATTCAGTAGTCTTGAAGCATTAAACACTTGTTTATAAAAGACAGAATTCCCTGGCCTTCATTGATTGTTCTTGTGATGCCTTGAAGACAGTGCTAACCRTTTAGATTAGTAATACTTGGAATTCTGTACAAGACAGCTGCATATTTTCTGTGACACACAGCTGTAGGAAACAAAATATCATTGATGAAAACAAGTTAGAAGAACAAAGAGTTTATTGTAGCCCACATGATGGCTCCAGCTTTGATTCAGCAGTGTTTGAGACACAGGAGAATAATTTTATGAGCTCAAGCACAGCCAAAGTGCAATGGTGAAAATTGATGCAGGAGTCTTTTATGTGTCTTATTTCATTGACGTCAAAAGTAAGTAAAAATGAAAAAAACAGGAGAGTATTATAATAAAATACACATGTTAATATTCACTTACTAAATTCTGCTTAAAGTCTTGTAATCTCAAAGGTAATTTAATCCAACTGCCTTTTAGCTAGTGTCTTGCTCCAACTTCCAAATATAATGACTTTTTAATATAACTTACACTGTTCTGTATCCAAAATTTGATTTAGTCATGCAATTTATTCAATCAGAACCAACATATTTTGTAATTAAGCCTCACACCTGCACAATCTCGATATTAAAGATATTAATAAATATATATTTATTGATATATAAATTATATATTAATATATATTAATTAATCTACCTTTAATTAATTAATAATTATTTATCTATATTAATAAATCTATCTTAAGCCTAGAGGAAAGGGAATTTTAGAGAAGAAGATGCAACCCTAAACTGCTATTATATTCTGCAAAGCATAGTATAGATATGCCATAACACTGCATTCCATTATTTTGGTGTTTCATCATAGGCTGGGAGAAAAATCTGTTTTGTTTTTTTTAATTATTCATATGGTGTTCTACTACCAAAGACAAAACTAAAGACTAAAGGTTGAAATTAAACTTGTGGAAAATTAGTGTGCATTATTTAATATGTACATAGAATGTAGATATTAAAAAATTGCGTGAGACTGAAGAACATATTATAAAAACATTAAATACAGCAAAGCAGCAAATGTCACTTTTGTCACTGGTTATTAAATTGGCAACTCTAATATGTACATTCTAAACCCAAGATTTTTGTATAATTAATGGTAATTTTTGATAGACACTGTTATAGAAACAAAATGGAGGGAGTTTGTGGATATTGACAAATTGAGAGTGAGAATTTACTCTTGAAAAATTAAGTGGGAGCTTAATCACTTTCTAAATAATTAATTTCTTTTTTAGCCCCCATTTTTAGATAACATTCTCCTGCCTGCTGGACAAGGTGTTGCAGAAAGGCCTAATCTAAAAATTCCTTCTTAATTGACAGCAGTCTCTCACTGACTTACCACCCAGTATAAAATGTTACGCATAGGAAATGCTGATTCTTAACCACATGCTCTGCACATCGATGCAAACTCACTATTTTTCATCTCCATGGGCTGCTTTACACACCAAGAGTGTTTTTTCTTTTTGACAGCCAAAAAATTAATGTAATGGTGTGGGAAATACTTGTAAATGCAGCCAAGCAGTTAAACACAATGCAATTGTACATGAACTTTGCCAGATTTGAAAAAAATTATTGTAAACATTTGCATGTACTTTTGCACACCGGTCATCGTGCCATTTTTCCTGCTCGATTGCTCATTTGCTCTCTTTAATTTTACACCTCATTTTGCTTTTGAAATGTCGCTTTGGAGTAGGGGAGAATATCCATGTTTTCTGAAGCAATTTGACAAGTCTGCAAGAATGTATGGAAGGCCAAGTTCTCACAGTTTCTAAACTTGCCACTAATGAGACAAAGGTTGGTCTCAAGCAGCGTATCACCTGGGAATCAGAATAGAAAACACCTGATATAATTTCTCTTGAAAACCACAGTGCAAAAATATGCTTTTAGGTGGAAGTAGGGTCTATTTAAAACTTGAAACCTGGTTTGTGGTTGACTGTACTCATCTCTAAATGCCTGTGTGGTAAATGCCTCCTAGTAAAAATAGCTGTGTGGCTTATATCGTAACTTGATATTTAATCAGGTTATGCAAAAAAATTTTCTATAGTTCTGCTTAATGTCTGAGAAAGAAAATGCATCTCTAACGATACTAAGATACTATCACAACTTTTTAGCATTGATCCACTTCATCTGTGTCCCTTTTAGCAGAAAGAGAAAATTTAGAGAATTTCATGCACAAATAAGCACTGTAGAAATTGTATAGTAAGAGAAAAGTGGAGACAAAAGGAAGTCAGAAAGTCAGGTTGAGTCAGAATGTAAACCAGGACTAATACTCTCTGTGGCACAAATTTTATGTTCTGAGTTTAACTTATAATCATGAAGGATTTGGGTTAAAAGAAAACCATGAGGAAGGATAAAAAGCTATAATACTGATATGAGGAGGAAAGGAAACTATTAAAATGATCACAGGCAGACAGAAAGGGATGTTTACTGTGAGAAAACTAGGTAGCAGAGTAAGAAAGAGAGACCAAAAAGAAAAGCCTCTCCACAAAGAGAAAAATCACAAATTCAAGAAATCAGGTGTCCTGAGATGTTGTGTCCTAAGACAGTTGTCCAGCAGTTCCCTATACTCCTTCAATTGCCTACCACTTTTGACTATCAGAAGTGGAGGGAAGCCTGACTACCTTGATGGCTTAACTCTTGAAATGTCTCCCTTCCTCAGCATAAATTAATGGGAAGGTAAGTAAATAGATTTTGTTGTCTCAGAAAAATATCCTCAGAAAAAAATCCATGTCCTTCCCATGCTAAATCTAAGAAGTAAAGAATAATTCAAGTTTCCTCTACTCCAGTCAGAGCATGTATGTTCACACTTCCTAAATAGTTTTTTCTTAGAAAAAGAAGCTCTCTTTACTTGAATGTGAAACTAAAAAGAAAAAAAGTCATCCAGAAAACTGAAATTATTATTTTTCAAGACTAAGATTCCTTTCACTTGTACAAGACATGCTTGTTTTATCTTAATACTTTTTGTTGAGAGGAAAGGGTTAAAACTGGAAGATTTGGTGAGGAATAAATGGGAATGTTAAGCAGTTGGGAATGCTAAGAATGTCAAAACTCCATTTATTATGCCCAGTGTTGTCCATCTTCTGTTTGTTTTGAGAAGTAGAATTACTGTATAGAGATAACACACTCACAGACACGCTTGAGCCTCCTGCTGGGAGAGCGAGAGATCATAAAAGCACAGCCTTGTGACAAACTGTGCATGCAATTGATATATTGGGTCTGCCAGTGGGCCCTGCTSTTTGATAGGATGAACTAAGCCTAAGGAAACCTGTGTCCCCTGTGTGTTTCTGCCACCCAGCATTGTTAGGAAGGTAATGAAATAAATCTACTCTGCATTTCAGTTGTGGTTTGGTGGTTGCCCTGGTTACCTGTATGTGACAATTCAGACACCTATGTTTCTAAAAACCTGGTTTCAAGGAGGAAAAAGAACAGTGTGCGAACACCTGTGTAAGAGTGTAAAAATGTTCATTCTGTTTTAGCATAAAATATCTAAGTAGTTTTTAAAATGATTTTCCTTAAAAATGTGTTCTTTAGGAGACAGAACAAACAATGTAAAGGGGAGATTTATGGCAAGCATTACTACACTTGTAAATGCTTATTGATTACATATGGAGCTTGCAAATATACAACCGTCAGTTGCAGAAATAAAAATCCAGTTACCTTGGACGATTTTCCCTGTATCCAGTTTACCTGTGTTATAGACTCTATCTTTTCTCCATGACCTTGAAATATCACTGGTTTTGTAATTGGAAATTAAAATTCACAGCTAGGAAATGCCCTTGTCATTTATGCGTCTATCACACAAGATTGTTTTTCAGAAGAAAAAAAATTAATAATGCAAGACTTCTGCTATCCCTCRGTATAAAAATCTGTCCACCTTTGCACAGAAAGGACTCTACATTTAGGAGTTTGCTGTTTTTAAAGATTTCACCTTAACAAGAAATGATCACAATGATAGAAAAGAGGGATCAAGGTAATGTAATAAATAAAATCTACAAGTTGTTTATTTATGCTTGCTAATGCCATATTTTGATTTAAAGTATTCAATGAGTTTAGTCTTATTTTAGTAACATAAACTATGAAATTTGTTGGTGTTTGTGGATAACARAATAATATATGTTGTAGCATGGTGGTTCCCAAACAGTGATCATCAGGTCTCTACCAGTGACCAAGAGCTATATCGCAAAACCATGTCTCCTTATAGTATTATGGTTTTAAGTTTTAATGACAGGAACGTATTTAGTCTCCCCAAAATGTTCGTGGTAGTTATGACTGAGAGGTTTGCATAATTCTGAATGGGATGGATTAATCCCTCTACAGGATTCTAATGTGTATCAGATTTGTAACAAACACCCTGCTTTCAAGTTATTTTCAAATCTAGTCTTCAATTTTTAAAATTTTTTCTCTTCAAAAAAAGGACTTAAAGGTCTGAAATCTGAGAAGTACACAGTAGGAATATTCTGGCAAACAGTATTGATTGACCTTCATCAAAATAGAGTGACATTAAATATTTTTTTTATGTCAAACAATCTAGCTATCTAATCTAATAGGATCTCATGTGCCAATTTGTACAAGATACAGGTACAATAAAAATGAGGCTTAGGAATCAAAAGGCTGTCAATATAATTTACAACATTATTGAATTCCGGTTTGCCAAGCTGCTAAAATATCACAAAGTTATAGCCTAATAAACTGAGGATGATACATAAGGATATATGAGGATAATCCCATAGATCTTAACTTTCAAAGAGAGAAAAAAGAAAAGTGTTGTATGTATATTCTTTATAGAATGTGTTTTTTCCAGAAACTGTGTGCATTACTATACTTGTTACCATTCAGAGAACATTGTATTAGCAATATTAACTTGTCTGTTTAATTTCTCTTTACTGTTAGACAGTCCTTGTTGAAACTCTTCATTTGTCTTCAGGGGTGAGGTGTTCGAGTTTCATCAGGAAACCAAGTAAAAGACAGATGTTAAGTGATCTATGTTTACAATAACTGTTGGTATATGTTATTGGAAGTAAAATATTCAGTTTGTGTATTTGGCAAGTTACACATTTTCAATGTTCTTTCCTTGATCTGCGAACAGCAGAAAATGTGATGGTGTTATCCAAAAGTGAAGCTTCTGTGAGACAACACTGGTTTCACTGCTGTATGTTACTGCTGAGTGTGTAACATAGTGAATAAAAAAACCTGAGAGAATCCATCACGAGGCACAGACCCATGATGTTAATGAACACTTGATGTTTGCACTGGGCAGAATGTATCAGAGAGGCCAGGAAACAGTGGAATACATGCAAGTGGTCTGATGTGTTTTCTTGAATTATTGTAGGATTATACTATGAGGCTATGCAAATGCACAGGGAAATACGGCCTCAGATAGATGTCAAGCTGTATCACTTAATGGACCAAAGCAAAAATGTTTCCAGAGACTAAACCCAGGTACCTTGCTGAGCTCAGATAGAGAAAAAAACCCTCTTCCAACAAATATACTTTCTCTATCTTCTTCTTAGAGACCTCAGTTTCAAAAATAAATTAGATACCTTCAGCCTGGACAAGTAATTCATTTTGCTGAAGACATTTGTGAAGTTGATGCATAGGTGCTGTTTCAGAAACTTTGGTACCTTGCTTTCTCCAGGACTCAGACTGTGTAGACTGTTCATCATTGGGTTTTTCTGCTGTTGCYGGTAAGATACAGGTAGCAGGGGGACAATTTTCTAAAATAAAAGTGTGGTTTTAATCCAATCCATGTGCAGTTCAGATAAGATTTTCACTCTCTGAATCACCCTTCAGGTTTTTCTCTTTTAAGCTCTAAAACTCAGGACAGAATATTTGCATGCTGGGTATAAGGTATGTTCTACCAAAGACTATGGAGAAACTATCARGGGATGTGAGACCTTCAATACTGCAAAAATGTCCTCATTTTTTCCATCTCAGATATAATTCTCATTTTTAAAATACATGTTGTTCTCAAATGCCAGAATCTATGTGCATAAAAGCTCCTCATATTGCATTTTTTGTTTTCTGACAGGGCTGCTATGTAGAAGTAACTATTGCAGTACAATTTCTGATCTAGAAACAGACTGTGAAGTTTCAATACACATGGAGACTCTAGTGAGTATCTTTTTAAGACTTTCAGTGTTGAAGCTGTACATTCACACCAAAAATTAGATTCAAGTAAAAAAAAAAATTACTAGGCAGTCCTGAAAGGAATTAGAAAATCTGTGCAGAGCTTGTGCTGACCTGTAGAAATCAGTAACACAAACAGAACAGTTTTCTGTGATTTTTCAACCTCGCAGAGTAGGGATGCTATTCAATACCTCACTGATGAGTAGGAGGAATTTCAGAGAACATCTGAAGGAGATTTGTGTCTCACCAGTTTTCTAATGAAAATGAATGAGAAACTTGCAAGTTTTCACAAACTCCCCTTGAGTCTGTGCCAGTTTTCAGAACACAGCACTATAGTAATTGCACTGAGCACCGAGATTGATGTCAGGATTAAAGGTTATAAGCTATGAGGGCAGGCTGAGAGTTTTGATCCATAAGGTCTGAGAATGCAGGCTGTTGAAATGCTGTATTGAATGCTAACATGAAGCTTCGGAAGGGGGATGAGTTTTTTTTYCTAGCGTAACTCTGCTAATTGGACAAATGGGTTTGAATAGCAATTATAGGAAAAGAAATTTAGGATAGCTACAAGACATCATTTTTCCATACAGATAACCTGCAGATATGGACTTTAAAAAAGGATGAAGAAAAAATAGAATCATTAAAAAAACAATGCACAGACAAAACTGATGTCATACAGAACTGGACTATTGCTTATTCATTAGCTATGGATGTGGGGCCAATTGTTAGTCTAAGCCAAGTTGGCTGTATATTGCTTTAACAGTTCTAAGCAGAATTAAACCTGTTCTGACTAACTGGGGATTTATGTCACATGGGAGAAATCTCTGAGCAGTGTAAAGCTGTCATTGCAGCATCTTGGCAAAGGAAATGCTTATTGGAGATGTACTGGGGCAGGAAGGACTATACTTGGAGCATACCATGCTCCAGTCAACCCTGCCAATGTAATTGCCTCTAAGGGGTTCTRCCATCTGGTGCAAGTTACAGAAAGCCTGAGGCTATTTTAACTTGTACTGGGATTTAACCTAAGAGCAGGAGAGTGCTTAACTGGCTTTAGGCCAATTTCACCTTTTTCTGCATTAAACAGAGTATTTCTATAATTATAAAATCTACTTTAAATCCATTGATGTTCAATTAGTTAATATGGAATTGATTGTGATTTCAGGTGGGAAATAGATCTTGGAACCAAATGAAGTTCTGTGTTCCATGTTTTTCATGCAAATATTCCTAATAAGAAGAAAAACAGGCAAATGTCAAATGCACATGCAAAATGTTTTCAGAACAGATTTTTTTTTTCAGAATGTTTCCATTAAGTCAATTAGAAAGTCTAACTTGCTGAAACACATCCAAGAGTAATAACGAAAATACCTAAATAAATAAAAGGTGCACATATGCAATTCAATAGGAATGATGTATGGATACAGACCTGTCATCACTCCCTCACTACATAATTTTACCTATTCCACACCTGTGGCATATAGTAGCAGTGAAAGAGATAGCCAGGTTTAATGTTACAGCTGTATGTTTGTGTCCTTTGGAACCCTTCTTGGAATTGAATTTATTATTCTCCAATCAACGCTCTTGCAAATCTGTAAAGTTGTCAATTTATCAGTATATTTCAATTCTGTTCTGTGCAAAAAGAGTCACTGCGGACACTCAAGCACATATTACTGAAAGTCAGAGACATCATCCAAAGATAATGTAACTACAGTTCATAACTATAATACCATTTGTTTTCTTTCCAGTTATAAGGAAACCTTTATTATTTTCTTGCTTTTAATGGATGAAGAGATCAGTAGCAGGGAAATGATATTGACACTCTTTTTGTTTGACTTATTATTACTTCTGAGGTGAATTTTTTTTTTCTATTTCAGTCATATCATGCTCCTGAGACATATTTTTTTGTGGGTGCTTTTTGGTTGTGGTGGGGGGTTTTTCAGTGTTTTTGTTTGGTTGGGGTTTTTTCGAGGGGAAGGGGAAGGTGTGTATGTGGTTTTTTTGTTTTCTGGGGATGGATAAAACAGATATGCAAACCATTCTGGAGTAACTTATCTTCGTGATTCCCTGTGACTGTCAGAACTTGATTGCCTTAGTGCTCCTTGATGTTACTATGAACTAACCACTGCAGCTAATTGTACAACTCTCAAGAAATAGATACTTAGACAAKGATTCAAACTCTTCAGAATGCCGCGGTACCATTCTTATCTCACTAGCTACAATCAGAATTTGTATTGTTAGTGATTATTAGTGTCACTGTGTTGCGAGTAAATCTCATTGATTTGAAGAGAAAATCTATATGCATTGTGGAGCTTATAGAAGCCCCATTCCAATCAGGATAGTTCACAGATTTCTTACCTTTGCAGGAAACAAATCTTTAGAGCTGCTCATGTGACTCATACCTACAGTCCCCTTGGCAAAAGTAGTTTTCTTTGCTTACTTTAAAGCATTGCAATTTTTTTCTCACATGCTTACACAKTTTTCCATAAGAAGCAGTGACTACATATGAACATAAAAAAAATAAACTAACAGTGGATATACTGAGAAGAGACTCAATTTTAACAAATGTAGCTTTTTCAGACATTATAAAAAAACTAAAATAAAAATAACAATTGCATACTATGATATAATTCATATTTTTACATATTCAAGTGTCCTCTCATGCCATTTTTATCATAAGGGGAACATCTGTTGTTAGAATAAATGAGCATAAAACTTCAGTTTATTGGAAAGATTCTTTTTTTCCAAGTCCAAGCTAATTTAAGAACAGAAACTATCCCTAAATTAAGTAGAATAGGCAATAGAAAGGTTAGATTGTGCCACTGGGAACTGTAAAAACATCMGGATTTAGTTAAGACTAAAAAATATTGTTAGAGACTGTTAGCAAGTCTATAGTCGAAGCTCAGAGGTGAGTATGCATTTTGTGAGCCTGCACAATATCTGAGGTATCAGTACTAAATTCTAGTAAACAACAAAAATGTGTCAATGAGGGTCACACATATATTGATCTCATCTATTTATTGACTTACTTCTCACAAAGTTTGATAAGGCAATCTCTATACTCATAAAAGCATATTGGGCCTACAAAATCTGGATTTCCTGCCTAGAAAAAAAATCAGGCAGGGTAACAGCTTGGAATGGTGATCCACTATTAAAAATAACTATAAAAATGAGGAGGACAGAAGAAGAGACAAATAGGAAAGATAAGATGAGTATTTAACACAAAATGAACATTGCTCTCCCAGTCAATAGGTCACCGATTGACCAACAGTCATAGGTTTGTCCAGTAAATGCTCATGAGTTTTTATGGTCAGCTAGGCCTAGTGGATGAAGGCTGTGTCCTCTTCACCCCATAGAAAAGGAAACTAAAAAGTGGTCATAACTAACAAAATAGTGCACGAAGTGATATGTGCCTTTATGCTCAGACAAGTCATTAGCATTGAAGGTCTATTGGCATGACATGTTGTAAAAACATTGCCAAAGTCASCAAACAGCACAGCGTGTGCCTGTCAAATGCTAAATCACTCTGCTCTCACAAGTCTACCCAGGGTCTTATCCCATGAGTTCGTTTTGCTTCATTGCCCGTATATGATCCAGTAGCAGTTTGGTACATGTTATTTTGCTGGTTGGGCTGACTAATACCTTCTTTTGCAGGATTACTTTGGTTCCCATAAGCAGCATTTTATCACAATTTGTAATAGTTAGAGGAACAAAAATACATCTCAAATAATTGCCAATCTAAACAGAACATAAAAATCAGCATGATTATATTTATGAATGCTAAAAATTAACTGTCTTCTTTACATTATCACATGGAATGCCATTTTTAGATTGGTTTACTCCCAGCTGATTCACAGTTCCTCATACATTGTACCATTGCCAAGCATTCACTGATGTACACATTCCGAACAACCTTGTGGAATTCAGAAGCAATACTCTTAATGCACAGTTGCAAATGAAAAAGATTAAATTATTTTAACTCACAGAAATGAATCCTAAGTCGGGTTAAAAAAMCAGTATGTTTGCTGCTGTTTCTCAGAAACTAGAGTTAGGTGGAACTGAAAGTGATGTTTTACCATCATTTCAATTAATCTAATTTTTGAATAGCTGAATTTTGAGCTTTCCTATATTACAGGAAATTTCACAAAAACTATTTCAAAAACACTTCTGGAATATTTAATTTCAAATTGCTTTTTCATGCTGTTATTTTTTTTTTTTTTTCAAAAACCCCAACAGTTCAAGGAAAAATTAGCTTATTAACAGTTTGTTGTTATCAAAATAATTTTTATTCTTACTGAAATATCTTTCAAATTACACTCTATTTTTTAGTACCATTTTATTGACTTTGCCCCAATTCCATCATTTGCTATCAATAGATATATCTCTTTCTAGCTGTCTGTGAGTTCATTCCCTTACATCTCTCTGCACTTTGTCTGCATTTAATRAAATCAAAGGAGTGACATCAATATAAACAACGACACAGACTGTACAAGTCTTTTGTACTCTAGAAGTAGCACAGAGGCATTTAGCCCACCATCCACAGATCTGCTGTCTTCTCCTGTTATTTGCAGTGCAGAGGTATTGGTTTCATTTGGAGACACTGTTGTCAGGTTAGTTAGACTCTGCAAAACTGAACTAATGAACTTGCTTTCAGCAAGGTTAATTGACTTAGACATGGRACCAGACATATATAAATATACTGCTTTCCTTCAGCAGCCAGCTTGATCCCGGCTAACTGCAAGGACTCTGTACAGGGTATTTCATCATGATACCCCRAAGTGGCGAATCAGGATTTCTTTTTCACTTCCATATACACATTAGGCTCCTTTCCCACATATACTTTTCATCTACTTCTCTATAAATTCATGTTTTTTAAAAAGTAGTCAGTCCCATGACTGAATTTGTGGTCAAAAAGTAGATTTTGCAATGCAGCAATCCTTTCTGCAGCACAAGAAACACTTTATATATCAGAAAATAGAACCAGCTTAATCATCACCCAAGTTCTGTTTTGTGGGATTTTAGACAGCAAGAAAATGGATCTTTAAATCAATAAATTTTAAGGAGAAGCTAAGACTTTCATTAATGAATTCAGCATAAGTAATCTCACATCATGTGATAGTGCAGTGTTAAAATTTAATTTATATGTGTCCAGTTCCTTGGGTTTTTATGTTAAGAACACGATACCACCGCAAATTTGAGCGCCTGTTCTCCAAATAATTCAGTAAGATATATATACTTTATTGCACAACTGAAGTAATTTAACTTTGTACAATATGTATAAGGCTGAAAACATGGTACAATAAGGTGCTGTCATGTATTATTTCCACTTACATGTTAATTCATCGCCAGCTTTAAGTTTTCTTAAGGAATCACTACAAGAAGTTTTCCAAGTCCCCTCTGAAATCTTCTGTGTCTGTAATCACGTAATAATTTCTCTTAGAGATCTTGGCACCCTAGCAGAGTGCTGAAAAACTGCCGCTTTCATATTAACAGGTTCCACGGCTACACCTTCTGCCTGTTCAACTCAGYAGCCTTCTATTTCTGTCAGGATACTTCTGGGAAATGGTATTTATGGGATCACAAGGGTTCTCCCTTATGGCTCTGACTACCATAAGCACACCTTAGGAGAGATCATACAGCCTCTGTGCACTTCTGAAATGTGCTTTCTTCTGAAGCTTACACCCTTAGTTGTCCCAAGTACAGTTTTCCTCTGTGCTTTTATAGATTTTTTTCCCCAAACACAGAACATTGCACAACCTTTTCTCACCAAATCCCTCCTGCAGTTATTATCTTGTCTCAGTTTTAAAAATCCCTTATCCGTAAGTGAATAGCTACCTTATTTTGCTTTAGCTATCATGTAATACTAGAGCTGGCAAAACTGTTTGTTCAGGTGTCTTTCTGTCACTGAGCAAAGACCGGTTAAAGGGATCAGTAAAATGCTACCATAATTCTATGATGCTGTTGAACAGAATGTGTTTACTATAGCGACAAATGGTCAGTGTATTCATCCAAGTGAATGCAAGATTTGTTTGACTAGCTTTTCTTTTCTTTACTTACTTTAACCTAAATATTTAATGTTCTGGGATTTGTAGATATGGGGCTCAGTGCCAAGTTTAGCAATGCAGAAACTGGATAAGAATTATTACAAAGCCATGGAGAGCTCTGTATATAAAATGATGTCAGGATCAGTTGCAGTAATCAATGGATTTTTTTTTCTTTTTGCTTCAGTACTCAATCTGGCGTCTGCTCTATCCCCTAACAGAGGGGTTTTTTTTGAAGATGATCACTATGTGCTCAGTGTTATTTGAAAATCTATACTGTTGCATGCATTTGTGTGTTTATATGTAATTGGGTTAAGTTGCTATCAGTCTGTTTCCTTCGACTGGCTTATTTTAAATTGCAAAAACTACTAGCATTCAGTGTTGCTGCTAAAAAACATGTACATGCACCTAAAATAATTTTTAAAAAACATCTCCTTCTAAGTCATAAAACTATTATGTTCCTATGGGATATATTAGATTTCTACATGAAGAAAACTGCATATACACTTGCCCAAGAGTCATAGAAAGGAAAAAAACTCCCTGCTGCTTTTATCTGCTCACTTGGCATTTGTTTTCCACAATCTTTTCTGTGCTTTTTGATCTTCACAATTTGCAGAGAAAGCAGCCCAGCTTTGAAAGTACTAACACTAATACGTTACTAGATTTTTGTGCAACGTAGACGCCTAATGTAACTTTTACCTTCAGAAAACCTCTGAAAAGAAGACTCAAACTGTAACAGTAGAATTTAGAAGCAAAGGGGAACTCTGGACTAAAATTATCCTTCCACAAAAAAAAGCAAGACTTATAAGAAAAAATATAAGTAATATATGTGCAAATATTAGTTCTCGACATGGTTTCATGTTATGTGCTATCTAACTAGATATTCCTCTCTCCTCATTCTTGAGTCTGAAAAACTGAGAAGTAGCGAATACAGAAGGACACTGTGGAAAGCTATAGTAGCAAATGACCTCTGACTGAGTCATTTAGGTTTTCAGAATTTCTCCAAAACATGGATATGTGTATGCACCATTTCTGGCACTTAATCTCATTGCTGTGGAAGAAAGAACACAAATCCTGCTGAAGTCAACAAAAATTTTGTGTTGTTAAACCTTCTTTTGCCTCCTTTTCTGCTTTGAAAATATTTTGATAATGATGCCATGATTCGGACTATGTATAATTTTATTATTATATAGAGAAAAAACCTAAAATAATTTCCTATTAAAAAATGCATCCAAATAATGTGCAAGAAAAATGGGGTGGTTTTTTTTGTTTTGTTTATTTCTTGGGTATTTATAATCCTAAACTTATATATCAGGAAAACTCTTAAGGATAGTCCATCAAGAGTAATAAAATCATCATGACTGCATTGTAGAAGATATGAGCAGAAAAGGCCTTGTCCCAGTCTAGCTCCTTCCATTTACAGAATTGGTTTTAATGATATTGGCAAAAGGAATACAGCTAATACAATGGTATCTCAATGAAATTACAAATGCAGTACTGATGAACCCTTTTAAATTCTAGCAAWTCTTTAGTCATATGTTATCCCAGAATCACAGATATTAGATCATCTATAGTTATTAAAACTCTCTTTCAATGGCTCAACTTTGTGCCATCTTCTATTCCTTTTACAGATGTTATAGGAATGAAAAGGAATGAATCTGAGCCTCAGATATTCGGTAAATTGCAGATAACAATCTGCAATTCTGACCTCATTAGTATTTGGAATTTTGATCTCGATGCTGGAGGTGTCTACATCTCCAGCATCCCATTTCAATGGCAAGCAGAAACACATCCAATGACCACTGGAAACAGTAAGTGATCAGTTTGACATGGCTTTGTGGTACCCTGTTCCACAAGGAACCAGACTACGTACATTCTGCAAATTCTTAAGACCTCAGTTCACTGTCTTCTTAGGAAAACAGAAAATTGTTGAAGTAATTCCAGCTGTAACTTCATGTTCATTATAATACAAAAGTAGGAAGTTTATCAAGTTTAGTCCTTCATATGACAATCAAATACACTCTTTAATCTTTAAGTTCTACTTTTCAGTAAAAGAGGTTTTCTGCTTCAGTGYGGCCTTTTAAACACTGTTACAGATTCAGCCCTTTGGTGATTAAAATTCTTCTACTTTTCAAGAGTCTACTTATGGTCAGTTTATACCTACTTGTTCTTGTGCCAGATTTTAGATCAAGTGTAGTTCTCGTATGTTCCTCTTTTCCCTGGATGAATTAAACGCCTCCGTGGAGCTCAAGCAAAGGGAAGTGGTACACATACTCAATCAAAACACATAATGATGCATAGCATAATGTCATACCATTGTCTTGCTACAGCCAACAGTCACTAGCCTGAAGTATCATAATATTTTGTCTTTGATATTCAGTGAAGGATTGTCATTTACAGTGCATAACTTATTTTTTTCTGTCCTTTCAGGTTTTTGTTTTCTTGGCTTAATTAGCAAGTCTTTGACTCCTTTTTTAAGGGAGGTTAAGAATACATCTTAAGTATACTAGAAAGTCTGCAGCCATATATAAGACTTTTGATACTCCCCCACCTCAACTGAGAAGGGCTCACATGAAGTACTGTGAGAGGGACCTGTACTCTTCAGATTGTGTTGCTGCCTCATAATCACTTATTGGTTAATACAGAAAATGCCTCCTTCTGTCCTAGTCAGCGACCTCGAAGTCAATACTAGGCTGGAGTTGCTAATAAAAACTAGCTCATCTATTACTGTCAGCTCAGACTTTGAATTTGATATGATTGTTTTAATCCCAGTTCTATTTCTTAATTCCTTAGTCACCCTCATCTTCCTGTCAGATACTGTAACTATTCAGTACTAATGACATCTTCCAACTTTGTGTCAATGGTAAAATTAGTTAACATATTTTTCCTACTTTTATGTACTTTGCTAATGAATTTGTTCAATAGCAATCAACCTACACCAGATCATTAAGAAAATGGTGTGTTAATTTCTCTTGACACATTATCAGCTTTCAATACAACCAGCTGACTTCTGTCTCCTCTTTTCAAAGTCTCAGCTGAACCTCATTATCTCCAATCTAATTTCCAAACTTCCCAGTATGCAGTACTTGAGATTCAGAGAAAATACAGTTTTAGACAAATAAAATGCAACAAATCAGATTTTTCCAGAAAAAGAAATTATCAGGATACTTGTCTGCTATGAAATATCCATGGTGAATACTTTATATTTTCATTCCTCGTCTTGTGCATCTCCAAAATAAAATCAGCTTTTTGCATGAAATCACTATGGTTTGAATAGTAGTATTTAAAACATTCACTAGTGAAACCATGACTTTATCGCCAGTTCATTAAGTAGTTTGGCATAGAAAACACCTATATCCTCTTTCATTAGTCTCAGGCCCATTCCTTCTCCTCCTCTCCCCATTTAAGCCAAAAGAAATCATTTGACAAACTCCAAAAGAACACTAACAAGGACTTATCATACTGACTTTTGTGCAGCCACGCTAGAAGCCAATAACGACTTTTAATCTGACTTTTTATCTGTCTTCCTTTCATCCATTCCTGGACATTGACTTCCAATATCATCTTATCTTCCTTTCAATGAATTTGTTTCTGCACTTTCTTCCTTCTGCATGTTTTTTAACTTCTCATTATTCTACTCCTGCAGTATCAAATACTCTGAAGTGATGACTGAGAAAGGAATCATGGGACTCTTTAGAAGTGCAAGCAGAGGCACTGAAAGCAAAATTTTCTGTTTTCAGATTTAAAATATAATTCCAACAAAGCATATCAATGTAACAGAAAACTTCTAAGGATGAGGAAAATACGCTCCTGTTCAGATACAGTTAAATTTAATGTATCCTTTTTCCAGTCTGTATTCTTTCACGATCTGCTTATTTGCTATCTGTGGGGAACTTTTTCTTAAAAAAAAAAAAAAATTAAAAAGTATCTTTTCTGCCTCCTTTTTTTTTTTGCCTCCCAGCTTTACCACATAATCTCATGCTCTTATTCATCCTAAATATTCTAGTTTGCAAGGCTTCCTTATATAAACAATGAAGAATATTAAAGATCTTATGTCCATATTGCATATTGAATTGTTTTCCCAGGTTCCCGTTAGAAAGACTTGTCATAAAAAAACCTTGTAACAATCTAGAACTCCACATTTTGAAGCCATTTAACACAGATGAATGGGATTATTGGAATAAGACAAACATGTGACAAGTCTAATGGATATATTTTTCTCCAAATGTAAGGGAATGCAATCTGCTGAGGAAAGGTTAGGGGCAGTATCACTATCATCTTTAATCAGAGAATTTAGAAAAATTCATTTACTAAAGTATACCTAAGAATTTCTTCAGAAAACTCAGGAAAAGATATTTAGAATAACAACTAAAACTGCTTGCACCAGAAGCCTGTTTCTAATCTTATTCCTGTGATTGGGACAGTAAGATAATTTAGAACCACATGTAAAAAGAAGATACTCTTCTCTAGACCAATATAGTGAGAAGGGTCTAACTCATCTCCTATTGATTTAAGAAGTTTAATTCAGTCCTATCTCATATATCCCTGCAGAATACATATTAATCTACTGATTTATCACCTCTGAAATAATCTTCACATCATCCAGTGAATTAATCAGGAGATGAATTAAATATTTTAATAGCATATGTCTAGTACAGGTAGAATGATTTCCCCTTCTAATTATAATATCTAATTTTCTTCTTACTATTCTTCAGCAGCTGTAGTGTTGGTCATGTTGGGTTTTTTTAAATTTAATTTTCTTTCTTATACGTAACCTCTTCACCTTAAAATGATCTTTTATATCTCATAAAAACAGATGATAAGACTATTTTTCTGTTCAGAACTTTTTCATAACTAYATTTTTGGCCTCAAGGGAAAAACTGCATACATTATCAAATCTCTTRGCTTTGCAACTGAGTAGCTTTAACAGTTCTGCACACTGTCTGCAGCCATTGTAATTTGAATATTAGAAAATCCTCAAATTATAAATCCTAACAAGGTAGAGTACTGTTCAAATTAAAACTCATTATATGTTTCTTAGTGCCTTGTAAACTGGTCCTGTAAATTCCTGTTCAATTGTTTATTTCTCTTCCAGTCCTTAAAATTACCACTAACCATTCATGCTATGGTGGATCTAACAGCTTTTATTTATCCATATAAAATCCACTGCCATTTACCACTGACATCTACAGAACCATCACATTAGAATCCAGGAATGTTCCTGAGCAGTGCAGTACTGATTGTGGAAGTGTGAGATGCTTCCTGAAACTAAGCTCAAACTCTGTAACAGAATCACAGAATGGGTAAGATTGGAAGGGACCAGAGTGGGTCAAGCAGGGTCATCCTAGAGCACGTGGCACAGGATTGTGTCCAGATGGTTCTGGAACAGTATGGAGTGAGGCAGACTCCACAACCCCTCTGGAAAATCTGTTCCAGTGCTTGGTTACCCACACAGTTGTGGCGGTGGGTTTGACCACCTATTCCCTCCCCTATAGTGAGGAAAGTCTCTCCCCCCAGACTCTGCGTTTGGTACCTCCCTTGTTCAGTTGACCTGTCAATCTATGTACCCTTACATGGTTTGGTTCTGGAAAGTTCTCCCTTCCTCGKTACCCCATTGGCTTTGTTTCCCTGTTCCTCCCCTCACCTACCCTCATTGGTTCATGTATTGTAATTCCGCCTTTCTCTCCTCCCCCTGACCCTTATGTGATTGGTCCCTAGAGTTCTCTCCGCCCCTGCTTGGTCCGGTATAAAACTCTGTGTACCCCTGTGCTCTTCTGCTCTTCTGYCCCTGTTCCCGGACCCGAGCAATAAACCGTTGCAACCCCAGAAGAGCCACCTCCCGACTCTTTGTCCCCGGGCTTAAGGCAYGGCCTGTSCGGAACACCGCTGGGTGATAAGGAGCTGTTTGCGCCGCCAGTAGAGGTAGTTCCCTGCCGGGGCAGGTGGTGGCAGTCACCTGCTGGGGAGCCTTTGGGTAGGTCGCGGCAGCCACCTCCCACTCAGCACCGCGCACCCGCGCCGAGGTACCACCAGAGATCCGTGGAGCTTTCGGGAAGGTTGCGGCGCATCCCATCCAGCCCGCCGCGACACACAGTAAAGAACTTCCTCACATTCAGGTGAAACTCCCTGTACATCAGGTTCTGCCCATTCCCTCTTGTCCTATTGCTCAGCACCACAAAGAAGAGCCTGGATCCATCCTCTGACACCTTCCCTTCAGATACTTACACATTGATGAGGTCCCCTCTCAGTTGTTTTTTCTTGAGGCTGAAGAGGTCCAGCTCCCTGGCAATGATCTTCCTAATGCACCCCAGGATACCATTGGCCTTCTTGGCCACAAGGGCACTGCTGGCTCATGGACAACTTGTTGTTCACCAGGACTCCCAGGTCCTTCTCCACAGAGCTGCTTCCCAGCAGATCAATCCCCACTACATGCTGATGCATGGGGTTATGTTGCGGTGTGCTCGGCTAGGTGGGAAATGCCACAACCTTCCCGAGAGCAGTCCTGTCCGGCGGTGCCTTGGCGCGGTGTGCAGTGACCGGTGAGATGGGTATGCCGCCTTTGCCTCTCAGGGGTTTCCTGGGGCCTGCAGCTGACACCCTATCCCACCAGCGCAGGTGGACGCGCAGGTACTCGCACACTCACACCTTAAGCCAGGAGCAAAGAGTCGGGAGGGGCTCTTCTGAGGTAGCAGCAGGTTTATTGCACGAGGACCCAGGGCAGAAGAGCACAGAGGTGCACAAGGTTATATATCAAACCAAACAGGGGCGGAGAGAACACTAGGGACTGATAACATAAGCGCCAGAGGGAGGAGAAAAGGCAGTGCTATAATACATAAACTAATGAGRGTAAGTGAGGGGAGGAGCAGGGAAGCAGGGCCAATGGGGCATCGAGTGAGGGACAACAATCCAGAACATAACCATATAGGGAATATAGATTGACAGGGACAAACCAGATGAATAGGGGAATACAACACAGCATAGCAGGGCCTGAATGAGAGAGACCTTCCTCATTACCAAAGTCTGGGGGGAGATCTTGGACCTCGAAGCCTTTATTAAACACATATATCTGGTCTCTCTTGACCCACAACACCAGGGCTTTCTGGCCCGCTACACTTGGGCTCTCTGGCCCACTAGCTCCTYGGCCCCTTATGTGGTTGGCCCATCTTCTGCAGCCTCCTCTGCTGCAGGCTCAGCCACACCCACAGGGTTATTCCTCTCCAGATGCAGAACCCTGCACTTGCCTTTGTTCAATTTCAGACAGTTTTTCTCTGCCCTACTAGAAAATACTTCTGAAGCAGAAACATACCAGTAGGTCATAAATTTTTGTTTTGGAGTTAAGCACCAAGAATAATTATAAAACCTGAAGAGTCTTTTGTCATATTTGTTTACCCATTCATTAAGGATTTTAGGTCAACCAGAACACAGCCTAGGACTATCCTCTCCTGCTTAAGTGACCACAGTCATGGTCCAGGGCTCCCTCAAAGCCTCTGGGTTTTAACGGGCTTCACAGAAACTTGTCTGAAGATCAGAGTTCTAGAAAAAGGAAATGAGCTCTGGGTCTGTAGTCAGGATGTAGCTGAAAATATGATCTTCCCAGTAGCTTACTTTTTTGCAGTTCATAAATGGAGATGCAAAGAATAACTGCTGTAAAGTGAAAACAAGGCACTGATCAGCAGAGAAATTTCTGCTTAGATCTTTGTAGAAGTTAGTTCAGTACTTATGAAATTAATTGTTAAAATGTTCTTTACAATGGCTGAGGTGACAAGATAAGCTCTTTATATACCTGATTCTAGAGCTTCCTTTTTCAAAGTTATACTATTAATAATCCACAATTAGCTTAGGGGTACAGAAGTGTTTTCTGGTACAAGAAAAATGGGTTTTCCTATCAGGTCACTTAGGACACCCATTCATACCTAGAGGACTAAAAGTATTTTTGAATGCTTCAGGTTTAACTTAACTATATATGTTCATCACTTACCCAGACAGAAGGTAATTATGCATATAGTAATTGAAACAACAGAAAAATCTCAGTAGCACTTACCTTGTTTTTTATAATTCTACCTTCATATCTTTGTTCTGAGATGAAAAGGAAACCATAGTACTGGTTTCAAGTCAGCTTCTTTTATAAGTGTTACCAATGAATCCAGAGAAAGAAACCTATGTCAGCCCTCACAACCATTATGAGGTCTTTACCAGCCTATGTGCTCACTTACCTCATCAAGTAATGGCTCTAATTCTGCATCTGGTCTTATAACTATTTCTGCAAGTTTCTTATTGAGGTCCTTCCCTGATTGGCTTGATGTGGTTGAAAGTCTTTGATTAGTTAATTAGCACCTGGGATCTAAATAGCAGTGAACAGTGTATTAGCTCTGGTTCCTGAGAACTAGTAATTTTTTTTCTCTGGCTTTTTTAGGTATCAGGATAGGCTCTCACATATGCAAATTTTTCATTGTGACGTTTCTTTCCTTTTTTTGTTCTAATTAAGATAAGCTCAGAAATTAGATTGAGATAGCAGTTACAATCCTAAATTTTTAGTCTGAGTGCTTGATTTGAGAATGGCTTTACATTACAATGAGGTCTGTACTTGCCAGGCTATGTTAGCTCAGAGCTTTTCTAATTTTTTTGTCTTAAGTCTTGCTGCAATATTAAGCAAGTCAAATAGGTTGTTTGTGCACTTGGCTTCACTCTGTTCATGGAGTGAATGGCACTGAGACCTATGAGAATTCTCAGAGCTCTTTGAATTTGAAGGCATTGAAGGAAATCCATTTAGATTGTCCTACCAGTTGCAGTTACACTAGAAGACAAGAAGATTGAACACATTGAGTCTAACATTTTCTAACTGCTTACGTTGATCCGGTTGTGCTTGCTGTATGACTTATGGGGAGGTCTTCCTTAGTAAAGTTCTTTGAAAATGTTAGGATGAAACTCATTTAAACCGAGAAACTACAATGAAACAGCTTGAGATAAAAGTATGAATAACTATTTATTTTTTGAGATGCTTCTTTCTTTCTGTTTGTGGAAGTCCACAAAATATGTTCGAGTAGATAAGGTAGCTTATTCTTGCACATAGAGGAAAGAAAAAAAAATACAGGAATAGTTATTCTCCCCATAATTTATTAACAAGTATGAACAGTATTTCTTTAACTTTGTCCTAGCCCCAGATTATTTCTACTTCATATGAAATAGCTTTCTTTGGGTAATTTCATGTTTGATTGATACTTCATGCAATTGTAAATACATCTACAAAAAATTATTACAGTAAAGCTGGCTAAGGTTTATTGAGGTTTTGCTATACCCTTGCTTCATAAATAAGAAGTACATCATAAACACTTGAAACTGAGTAGAATCTCACTTACAAGTAAAAAACAATGTTTAGTTTGGTATAGTGTGGAATGGTTCACATTCTAACTGTGTATCTTTTCCTTGGCAGCCCAGGGAAATCTCTCTGTATATGTTTCCAACACATATAGAAAACAGGCCTACATTTTCCAGTCTCTCATCTGTCCCAAGGACTTCTGTCGTGTAATAAAAAGACAAGACTGTAAATCTCTTACATTTTCTTTCATTTCTCAGCAATACATTGCTATGGATGTGAACACTAAACACATGTTTTATGCTTCTTGTGCTGCCCAGTATTTGGACTAAATATTTTGGTGATACTGGCCAGAGAAGAGTCCCAAACAGAAGACAAAAAGTCCAAAATATAAATACCCATTAGCAATCTATATATTGGGAGAATAAGAATGATATATTGGAAATCCAGCATGCCCCTGAATACCATTCCAAAAATAAATGAAGAGTTTTAAAGTAATTAAATGTGAAAGAGAGCCTCACAGCAGCAAACGAAACAAGCAAATATAATGTTATAGTGGCTAGAAGACACAAAAGAAAATAAAATTCTGTTGAAATTATTTTATATAATGGTAGGGTTTCTTTATTGTTTTCATAATAAATAAAGATAATTTAGGAAAGTTGACACTTGCTTCAAAACCTAATCATGTATCTATGACACAGTAACTACAGCTACAAGCCACTACATCTGTGGTTCCTCTCACCGAGGAAAAGTTCTGCATGAAAATAACTCTGCTTTTAAATGTAAGTGGATAGAAAACTTTCTTTATTCTTTGATGGAAGCAGTAAACTGAAGCTGGAGTACAGAACTAAGAGTGAGAAAGATGCTCAAGGGTGTCAATTTCCATATTCTCCAGGGAACTAGAAAAATAAAAGCAAAAAGGGAAAGAAGGCACAGGGAATTACTAAATGTGCCAGTACACAAATGGGAAAAGGTGTGACTCAGGAGAGAATTTTCCCATGCTGGTCTACAGATAAGGAGGTAGATGTTTCAAAGCTTTCTGCAGAAAATCACATAAATGCAGTGATTCATTTTTGCACCTAGCCAGCTGCTTTCAGTGAAATCAATGAGATCTGAGTCATGGTGTTTGAAACTTTAATGAGTTCACAAAAGTTACGATTTTCTCTCTCTAGAGTGCCAAAATAATAGCTAAATGTTACATGGGTCTGAGTTTAGTCCTGATTTGAGCCTTTTCAAGTGTTATTTGAACTTTTTTAGATCTTCCCAGTAGATTAATTTCCTCCTTCATCTCTAACTGTAAATGAAACAAGTCTGGTTTTGTAGCTACCCTAGGATTTTAAAGTGACAATATTTTCTTAAATGTTTGGTCTTGTTAGTTCCTAAATGTTTTGAAGAAACAAATGCATTTCTATGAAAAGATATTGAAATACCACCATATGTTCAAAAAAGACTGAACTTGTTAGCTGTTCTAACTAAAACTTATGAAAAATAATAATGAAGATGGCTCTTATTGCCTTTTAGAAACAAAGATATTCTAATCCATTTGGTTTTCAAAAAGGTATTTTTGTGCACAGTTGCTGTTTTTCAGTTGGCAGGCAGTACTACTCTAAGGAGTTGCTATTGCATGTGAGTGGTATTTTAAGTTGTTTCACCCACAGAAATACTCTTGCTTTGTTTCTTAAGTGTCGTCTAAAAGTACAGGTATTAATATTGTAGCACTTTAATATTTATTTTTCATTTCAGTGCAAAAGCCATAGGTGGAGCCTGTTAATAATCATGACAGTAAATGACTAAATAGAATTTAAGACTGCTATAGATTTCTGTAGCTTCAGGGACTATCTGTGTTTTATTACCTTTATTTTAGGAAAGAGACATACCAGCTTCACCTAGGATTTCTGAGGTGAAACCCTGAAGCATTATATAAAAATATATTTCTCTCTTAAAATAATATAATATAAGGTTTCACTGAAGCAAAAGAGTGATTTCCTAAAAAATATATTAAGAAAGTTCCACTTGGTCCTTCCCCCATCCTATAGAACCTAGCAGTACTGGAGCAATCTTAGACTTCTGGAAGAGCAGTCAATAATCCCTGCATTCCAGAGATTATATGTAATTATTTCAGAGGAACTTGTCTTCTAAAACAAGTTTTCAATTCTTTAACCACTGCATACACTTTTAAATGCATTTAAATTACCTGATTTCTTACCATTATGTACAGTAGATTCTAGGTACTTAAAGGAAGCATCAGCTTGTGCAATGACAATTTGACAAAAGTATCATAGAAATACAGTCGGGTATTGAAAAAAACAAAAGTCAAATCTAATTCCCTGTTCTGATTACCAGTCCCTACAGCACTTTCTACAGTAACATCACTTCAGTCAGGACATTCTACCTGCTGAGGGCAAGGATGGTCAATGTAATGATGCACGGAGCCAGAATAACCGTAGTATTGCTTTCAGAAATAATGATTAGCCCTTGATTTCTGATTTCTTCGGAGAATGGATGTTGCAGTTAGAGAAAGAATTCACCAGAGTTTTCGAAAATAGTAGTATGATGGAACACAAAACTTGYGTTAGCATGACGGAACACAAAACTCAGCTTTGACCTGATTGCGTCTGAATTCCTATGAAGGTAGCCAGATTTATCTTCATGGATGTGTGAAAGAAACAATCTGCAGCAGGGTTTTTAGTCAGATGCAAAAACCACTTTGTGATATTACACCTACTGAATATGATAGGACTCCTATAGATGAGTCATGTAATTAATTCATACATAAATGCTTACCGCTGTGAGATCTCAATTAACCTAATGATTTTTCTCCCTACTGTTTTAAACTGTGGATTCATAATAATGGGGATTTGAGTTGCAGTATTCTACGTTAGCTGTCTTACTTATGTGAAATTTCCCATTCTAGGCTTTATCTATGTAGCACAAATGTAAAATTAAAATGTTATACTTAAAGGAAAATGTTCAAAACCATTTTCATGTTAGTCCTTTATAACTATGTCATCATGTAGCCTAAAATATCTTCTCTAAAATTAACTGACACATTGCAGAAAATTGTTCTCTGGGTTGGCAGAAATGAATTATATTAAAGCTAATGAAAATCGCACATCTGTGGCATAAGACCATATGTCCAGAAGAGATGCAGTATGTGGAATAACTTTCTTTCAAATTTAAACCAAATCACTGAACTTTTTCAGTCAGGGAGTTGAGCTCACAAGACTTGTAAGAACTCTGAAAAAGTCTGATACTCTGACAAATTTTGAATCAGCAGCCTAGATAAAATAGTGAGCAAATCAAATTAACTAAATAATTAGATTATTTTAACATGTCTGGAGTCTGACACATCCATCATGTATATATTTAATTTAAAACAATCTGAACAAATACAATACATGCACATGAAATAATGGAGTGTAATTGTAAAAAGGGACAAGGAACCCTTTAGCATTATTAAGATCTGTGCTTTCATTAAGGAAGTGTAGCATTTGTACAATAGAAGATGAATTTACCAGTGGAGCTGAACAAAACATCTGTGTTTAACTGCATTACTTTTTTTTGTTCCCTTTTCCAAATTTGAAAAACAGRAACTAGTAGAACTGGGTGAAGAACATTAAACTGCTCCAGTAAAATATGGCTAGCTAGTTTTTTTCTTGACTATGACTTTTTTCCTGCCAAGGAAAAGAAGAAAACAGTGATGTCTTTAGTATAACCATTATTTTTGTGAGGTTTCTTTTTAATACAAAAGGTTTCTTGTCACACTGTGGGACCTGTTCCTGGCAAGCATATTTATCTTACAAAAATATGTCTCTCCCTACCCCACGTACTCATTTTATATGTGTGTGTGTATATATGTATATATATATATATATGTATATATATAAAAATGTATTATAACCCCGTTTCATTTTCCTATAATTTTAAGGTTAACTCAGAAGTCTTTGCAATGGCTGAGGCATAGTTTTAGGCAGATAAAGGAACAAACTTGGACCCTGTGACTGGACCTTAAGTTAACTTCTGGATTTATGAGGAAGAAATTTTCAACTCTTGGAGATTAATTTTTGTCCAAGATGACTTGTACAATTAATGAAAAACAGTATATTTTTTCACAATTATAAATAAATATTCCTCTTTAAGCATCAACAAATAGAGAGCTTATGATAAATGGCACAAAAAATACTCTTCCTGACAGTGCCTAGTGACAATGTTCTGAATATGGGATTTCTTTATTACTCTCTCTTTTCTATATTCATGATTATCCCATTTTCCTAGCTTGGTATCCTTAGGAACAAATACACTAATTTTGGCAGAGGCCAAAACTGACAGTTAGCACTGAATATTCCTTTCATTAAGATTTCCTTTGCCAAGGTTGCCCACACACTGATTTTTCAGAAAAAATTGTATAGCACCTTTCCTTGAATAACAGAAGTGAACCACTTGAAATATACTTCTTCCTTGTGGCACTATCTAGATGTTTGATCCTATGCCTGTAAGATTGTGGTGATTTGACCTAGGCAGGATGCCAGGTCTGCACCAAAGGTGCTCTACCATGCTCCCAGGGGAGAGAAAATAGAATGAAAGGCTCATGGCTTCAGACGAGGGCAGGGAGAGACTGCTCACCAGTTATGGTCACAGGCAAAACAGATTCAGCTGGGGGAGATTAACCGAATTTATGGCCAATCAAATTAGAAAAKAATAATGAGCAGTAAACCCAAATCTTAAAATACACCTTCCCCCCAGGCCTTCCCCCTTCCAAGGYTTAACTTTATCCCCAAATTTCTACCTACTTCACCTTGACCCCAGCAGCACATGCTGGTGGGGAATGGGGGCTGTTCATCACTCATCTCTGCCACTCCTTCCTCCTTAGAGAGAGGACTCRCTCTCCCTGCTCCAGCACAGGGTCCTTCCCATGGGAGATCATCCTCCACAAACTTCTCTAACATGACTCCTTCCCACAGGCTGGAGTTCTTCACGARCTGTTCCACTGTGGGTCACCCGCAAGGTCACAGGTCCTGCCAGCAAATCTGCTCCAGTGTGGGCTCCTCTTTTCATAGGGCCATCCAGGAGCCTGCTCCAGCACAGGCTTCGTGTGGGGTCACAGCCTCCTTTGGGCATCCACCTGTTCTGGCATGGTGTCTTCCATGGACTGCCGGTGGATCTCTGCTTCCCCATGGACCACCATGGGCTGCAGGGGCACAGCTGCCTCACCGTGGTCTGCACCATGGGCTGCAAGGGAATCTCTGCTCAGGCACCTGGAGCACCTCCTCCCTCTCCTTCTGCACTAACCTTGGTGTCTGCAAAGCTGTTGCTCTCACATATTCTCACTTCTCTCTCCGCTGTCTGAAATTGCTTCTTCCCAATAACTTTTTTTCCTTAAATTTGTTATCCCCAGGGTGCTGCCACCACCACTGGTGGGCTCGGCTTCGGCCAGCTGCAGGTCTGTCTTAGTGCTGGCTGGCATTGTCTGCATTGGCCATGAAGGAAGCTTCTGGCAGCCTCTTAGAGAGGCCACCACTGTAGCTCACCCACTACCAATACCTTGCACAGAAAATCAATACAAAGACACGTATAATTAAGTGCAGAAAYAGTGTTTGAGGCCAATCTTCCAGTCACTTATTCTCAGTCTTTTTGCAATCACTTCTGGCACCCTAGTATGACTACCTAGCTGCAAAAAGTGCAATTACCTATGTGTCTTCAAATCACCAGATATAACTTCAGCATTATTTACACAAAAATATTTGTGCTGGCTTTGACTGGGGTAGAGTTAATTTTCTTCACAGTAGCTGGTGTAGGGCTGTGTTTTAGATTTATGCTGGAAACAATGTTGATAACACAGTGATGTTTTCCTTATTGCTGAGCAGCATTTGCACAGAGTCAAGGACTTTTCTCTCCTCACCGCACACCATCTGTCAGGAGGCTGGGATGCATAAGAGGTTGGGAGGGGACACACCCAGGACAGCTGACCCCTACTGACCTAGGGGCTATTCCAGACCATATGGCATCATGCTTAGTATATAAAGTGAAGGAAAGAAGGAGGGAGGGGGGGATGTTCTGAGTAATGGTGTTTGTTTCCCAAGTCACCTTTATGTGTCATGCAGCCCTGCTTTCCTGGAGATGGCTGAGAACCTGCTTGCCCATGGGAAGTGGTGAAAGAATTCCTTGTTTTGTTGTGCTTGGCAGTGTGGCTTTTGCTTTCTCTATTAAGTTGTATTCATCTCAACTCATATGAGTTTTTTCACTTTTCCAATTCCCCCCTCAACCCATTCATGAGGGCGTGATCAAGAGGCTGTGTGGGGCTTTGTTGCCAGCTGGGGTTAAACCAGAACAATAGCAAATATTCTGGTTTTTAAGAAGACTGAAATACAAGGAAAAGAAAACAGATGCTAAACAGATGGAACATATATTATTTTTTTTTTCAAAGCAGCCTTTTATCTTGCCTTTTTCCTATGACTTTCTGTTCATATAATGAGACAACATTGATGACATTGTATCTGTTTCCATAGTCATTTAGGAACTGTTTTTTAATTGTCAGAAAATAGGAAAAAGAAGTGTAATTTGACAGGCCTAGTATGGAGGGTTTTGTTACTTGTGTGTTTTGTATTATTCAGTTCTGAGAAATTTGGTAAAATTTTTAAGAGCAACCATGAAGTTAGTCTTAATTTTGTTAAAAATAAACAGGATTCAATCTTGTACATTTTCAAATCACTTTTAAAACTAGAACTGAAACTCCAAAGTCCTGCAAATACTTTGTGTATTTTACTGCTTGTCTCTTCTGCAATTTTAAACAACTTTAACCAAAAGAATTCAATTCTGAATTTATTAGCAACCTAATTAAAATAATTTCATTAATTTTTCTAGTAGCATTTTAACTTAAATCAGAATAATGGTTAAACAAGTATTTGGGCTTTCTGAAAATTTATTGTTTTAAATATGAAAACAAATACCACTAATTCTCAATGTTCATGATAGTTTGACAACTGCTTTGTCATCTTAATGTCCTCAAGGTACAGAAAAAATAGATGAAAGAAGGCATGTCTCCAATGAAACACATAGTGTGGAATTAAAATCTTGGATGCTGAATGCTTCAGTAAATCAACTCTGTCTCTTGTATTCTCCTGAATAATACCACTGCCGATATTTTTCAATAATCTTGTGCTTTACTATATGAACTCAGGAAACCATACAGTGGTACTTTATGATATAATGTATAAAAACATATAATGTATAATAAATCATAAATAATTAATACAGACTATGAAGTAGTATATAATTATAGTTTATAATACGTAGGGTACAGTATGGATATATAGTATAAAATATGTATAGTCTTGAATTTATATGGCATATAAAATACATCTGGCTTTTATGTAGAAATCTTTTAATATATTTATATAGCTATATTTATTATATATGATATAATATGAAACATTCAGACTCATCCCTTAAGAATACATTTAAACTTATAGTTCCTCRTCAGGCTCACAAATTAAATATACACAGTACACAATCTGATATTATACCCAGCAAGATAAACATCAATTAGTGGAGAAGGTTTAGTTGCAATAGAGTTTCTAGCAACTATTTTTACATCTTTTAATTTGGTTTTAACTGCTGGAATGTCAGTGTTAGAACTGGATATCACTAGGAAAATCTGTTTTTCATTGAAAAATATTGACCTGATTACATCAATTTTATATTACTCTTTTTAGTTCCTTAAGCTCAAGTAGGAGAAAAGAAATTGTCTGGAGGAAAGTTGCAGCACTAACTTTCAGATTTGTATAGCATGCCATGGCTGTTCTCTGGCTGACTACAGGACATGGAAATACCAATAAAGTTGAAATTTCAGCTAAATTGACAAGGTTCTTTTTGTGTTCTTTGTACGATATGTTTTCACCGCTATAGTACTACATAATAAAGACTTCTGAATGTGTTCTTTTACTGAAGACTACATAGGTGTAATACGCTTTTTTTAAAAACTACCTACAGTGAGGTAATGATACAAATCCACGGTTCTGAAAGGAGAACAAAGAGCATATAGTTTAAATGCTCAAATAAATGAAAAAAAGAATATACAGAAACTCTATCTCTAAATATGCACAATTTTTCATAAATTCTCACTTGGGTATCCAAGTGAAATCTCTGACCATGCAAACAAGAGGGTAGTAGTATTCTGATTTATTCTTTAGTCATGCCTGTAAGTTTCTTGTTCTTGGTATTCTTGCTGTATCTGTCCTTCAGGAAATATTTTTGTGCAAGTCTTTGAGGGCTTTAATTGTGTTCTTTATTCTTAATTATGAAGTTAGATGAAATGAAAAAAACGATACCTAATAATTTCTCATTTTACAGCAGTGAATTTTTTACTGCTGTGAAAAATACATGAATAATATTGAAAATACTTTAAAAAACCCAACCTTGCATCATGAGCTCTCATCTTGTTTTATATGTTTTTCTTCCGTCCATGTCAACTATACAGACATTATTTTTATGGGTGAAATATTATACCTGCTAGAACTATTTTTAACAGGTGCAAAGAAACTTTGTTGTTAGCTGTAATAGACTGTTTGGAAAAATATTGAATGGAGTAAAATTTATCTTGTGGGGTTTTCCAAAGCTATAATCAGTGGGGGGCTTTTTTTGGTATAAAAAATTGTATTTTGGTATAAAAAATTGTATTTTGGAATTGGTTTGTTAATGTCAACAATTTGTATTTATCACTTGCTATTTAAAAAAAAGACTCTGTCTATAGAAATCAGTACAAGTTTAGCTGTCACCACCAAAAGGAGAAGGATAATGGCTTCAATGATCCAGTTTCTTTTTTCAGTGGCTTGAGGTAAATCAAAAGTAACTTGAAGTAAATTTCCTGTAGTTAGAATATGCATATGGCTCCATTTGCTTAAATATCTTTAATGCTGAAGACTCTCTTCCAGACTTCTTGCTGAGCTATGATTTTGTWGTCTGTGGGGGTTCTGGCTGTTTTTATACCTACTATGACAAAATAACTCTGAAAAAGCTAAATATTTTTAGAAGGGGTTAAGCAGGCTGACATTTATAAGAAATAAATCTGATGCTAAGTAGCATCCTCTGGTTTATTCTAGTTTTTATGAAGGCTTTACTGACTTTCCAGACACTCATCTGAAACTTGTCATTCATAGGCATTTGTGGTTTTTAGCGGGTACAGAACAACCTAAGCCACTTAAAGAAACTCTTTACTGTCACTAACCTGCTCTCTGCAAGCTGTGAGTAGTGCAGATGGACTGGCAGATGCAGTCAGTGTACAAAGAAGAAAAAGGTGCTTCAACAGTAGTCAGCATCAGAACTCTGAAGCTTCAAGAGAGGCCTCTATTCAAAGTCTTTGAACCTTTGAAAATAGGCAGAGGAAGAAGAACAGAAAAGTGTCTATATTTTAGAACTTTGGCATCTCATCAGAAGATGATGTTCCTATGCAATGTAAGTTCCATCAGAAAATATTTTGGAATATTTCTTCTTTACTCCTATTTATGCAGCAACGCTGTGTTACAGACTTTAAAATACTATTGTTATTCATTGTTATCCTTTAGTGTTCATTTTGTTGCCTTTTGCTTATTCTTAAGCTTTCTAAATCCCACAATTTTTCTTCCTAGGTTCTGACATCATTCAATGAAAGAGAACCCTTGCACACTGTACAGTGTCTTCATGATAAGCAAGAGGCATCCAAAGCCACACAAAGCTTATACTTATGGTCAAAGGCCATAAGGGAAGATTTCTTTGCATTATTTTTTAAATAGTGACATTGTTGAGTTGTTGCCTTCCAAGTCATGTTAAAACATTATCAACTTGTAAAAGAATAAGAGTGCTACCATGTTTCTTCTGGCACAGAGTTAATTTTCTTCTTGTCATTGCTCAAAGATGTGGGTGCATTTGGTGGATAATGGCAAAAGGTGGGGAAATCTGGTGTGTGCCTTAAGGGGATTTGATTTTTGGAAATAATTACCAACGAATAAAATTGCATGATGTGGCTTGCTATATAACACCTTCTCTGGCCTACTACCACACTGAGTGCCTCACACTGTCTGTCTTTGCCACTCTGGATCCATGGATAAGAACCAGACTGCCCATYGATTGCCACATCAGTGAAGAATGAACTTTGATGCAACCAAAGAAGTGAAGATTTGACCGAGAGGGGACCTCATCAATGTCTGTAAGTATCGGAAGGGAGGGTGCAGAGAGGATGGATCCAGGCTCTTCTCACTGGTGCCAAGCAATAGGACAAGAGGCAACAGATGGAAACTGATGCACAGGAAGTTCCACCTGAACATGAGGAACGATTTACTGTGCAGGTGTCCAAGCACTGGAACAGATTGCTCACAGAGGTTGTGGGGTCTCCCTCACTGGAGATATTCCAGAACCATCTGGATGCAATACTGTGCCATGTGCTCTAGGATGACCCTGCTTGAGCAGAGAGGTTGGACCAGATGGCCCACTGTAGTCCCTTCCAACTTGACCCATTCTGTGATTCTGCAGCTCTGTGAAAGGTCATGTGGTATTAGAAAGTGTGGGATCTGGCATGATGCAAATGGTATGGAAAAAGGGGTGGACACTGTGTTGTTTTTGGCTGGGACTGAGTTTCTTTTCTTTCTAGTAGCTGAAACAGTTTTGGATTCAGTATGAGAATAATGTCGATAACACAAGGATGTTTGGTTGTTGCTAAGTCATGCTTACCCCAAGTCAAGGACTTCTCAGTGTCCCAGACTCTGCCAACAAGGAAGTGCACAAGAAGCTGTGAGGGAGCATGGTCAAGACAGCTGACCTGAAACGGCAAAAGGGATATTCCATACCATGAAATGTCATGCCCAAGTACATAAACTGGGGGGGAAGTTGGCTGAGAGCCACCAATGGCTGCTATGAGAGGGAGTGAGGGGCAGTGAGTGAGCTGCTGCTTGGTATTTAGTTGCCACCTGAGGGTGAACTACAACACGTGGGAATGGGAGGAAGAGAGAGAGACAGGCTTTGCTGACATTAGTGATGAGCATTAACTTACTTAAAAAGTAATATTGGCTTTCCCTGAAGCACAACTCAAGAGTATGTATATCTGGTTATAAATGTTTTTTGCAAACTTCTTCCAAATGTGTTTTTTTTTTCCCTATCAAATTCCCCTTGGCTATTTTCTTTTATTTTCATTATATCTGTATCTGCTTTTGCTCCTTATACCTTCTCTTCTTATTCTTGCCTCAGGATTTTTCCCCAATTTTTCCAGGGTTTTGACATCTCCACTAGAAAATGGTGGGATAAAAGCTGCTCTTACAGACACCATTTTTTATTACTCTGAATTTTTACAACTTGTCAAGCAATTTAGTTCATTTTTTGCTGATAGTGTACAAATGAGTGCCAAAAACATTCTTTGTGATAAATTTGTATTCCAGTCTTTCAAACTCAAACTCATGCTAAAAATAAGCAGAGTGAACATCTGTGACAAGCAGGTAATTTTTAATAATATCAGACAGTTCCTTTCTGTGGAGAATTTCTACTCTCTCATCTCTAATCAACCTCTGTTGTAACAGCAGCTGCCAATTAGGGATGTTGTCTCTTGACAGAGTGCTCAACCCATGTTTAATTTATTTTAAGTGTGTTGTGTTTCTCCATAGAAGGTGGGGGGTGTTTTTCAGTATTTCATGCCATCAGAGGCTCATGTCATGTTACACAAAGTGGTGAGATACTCTCAGATCACAGTGGAGCACCTACAGATTCAAGCAGTTTCTTGGGGATAATTCCTCTTGTCTAAGCTCCTGACAATGTTAAAGAAGGAGGAATACTTAATTTTCCTTTTTTTATGTATATATTGCAAAACCCACTTTCCTCTCTGTAGAAAGACCCTTACTGATTTCCGTGAGAATTTTCTCTTTGATATTACTTAACATATTGATCTAAAAGTTAGCTAGTTGTTTTAGCTACCTACTATATCTAAAAAAAGAGAATCCTGTAGAGAATCACCCTAAGTTAGACTACAGGGTTTGAAGGAGTGAATCTATTAATGTAAATACACCTTATACTGTTGTTGTTAAATTTTAGCTGTATATTTTAAGAGTATGTGAAAGCAATTCTTACAATATTTAGATCACATTGTATTGAATGTCTTCCCTTTGTCTGCAACCTTCTTTTTCCACACCCAAACACAAATTCATCATAATAAATTTCAAGTAACCCTTGAAGCTTTGATGATTTGATTCAAATTTCAGTAAATATAGCCGGAGGCAATTTTAAGGCCTTGTCTTATGTTGATCATATATTAAAATTGTTGCAAAGAAGGAAACCCACCACCTTACTTCTTGTCATTCTTCTTCATTCAGTAAGTCTTTTATTCCTAAAAGGCAGTTAAGGCGTACTTAATAACTTCGTAACCAGACAGGCAGACACTGGCAAGGATTTTMATTTTTTTGTGTAACAGTTCCTAGTTTCCTTTAGTGATATGAGAAACTGAATAGTTAAATAACAACTCTTGCTACCTGCAAAACAGGCCAATAAAATTGACCTGTAAATCAGGAATATGTTCCTAATCTTCACAAAGTATCAACTTGAGAAGACCATCAACCAATACTTAGGGCAAGTGTACAGTTCTCATGCTATTTTGATTCTAGACTTTTGTTTGGCTTAAGAACCACATTCATGGCTGCAAGAATGTCTGGATAATTAAGAGACTTGGAAAAAATCTCATCTCCTGGGAGTTTAAACAGTATTTAGCTTGTCTTATTTTGTAGATGAGCAAGGCTTTTTCTCAAAAGAACAAAAGAGAAAGACCCATGACCAGCATACTATAAAATTGATATATTTAAACACTCCCAAAATAAATTTAGGACTTGAACTTCAATTTAGAAAATGTAGAGTTTGCCTTTTTTTTTTTTTATGAAGTTAGGTCTGTTTTATTCTATTTCTAATTGATGGATTACTAGATTTGTCTCACAATGTGAGGAATCAGCAGCCTGTCAAACCATACAATAAAATATTTTTTAGGTTTAAATGACTATATATAAGCATGTGCAAACATGCATGCATACTTGAATTCCCCCCTTCCCTAAAAAAGTGAAACAAAACCAAAACTCTACAAAACCTTTATAGAGTTTCTAATAAAGCTTTATAGTACTTGTGCAGTATTCTCATTGCAGTCTCTATCAGACAATTCAATATGTGTGGAGTTTACTAAATTGGTAATATCTGTGCTTTGTACAACATATTCTAAAGAGAAACAAATAGAACAAAAAAAAGAGAAACAATGAGAAATAACTGAATGTGAAGAACAAAAATAAAGAGAAAACATAGAAGAAGGATAAAATGTTAAGGGAAAAGGTGGAAAAAAAGTATATGGAAATTTTGGCTTTTAAGAAAAYGATGGATAAGCATTAAAACTAGTTTCTCTTCAAGCTGTATGGCTTCCTGGAAATACCACAAGGCATAGACATAGTTATCAAGATGATAGATCCTTTCTTCCCTTAGGCTTGAAGCAAGAACATTTGGTTTCACAGGACACACTGAACTTTTGGAATTTCACTGTGGCTGTTGATGCTTTCCTTTTCTATTTAGCACAGATTTATATTTTATCAAGCAGTCTTGCTCCTTGAAAATATTTTCCTCTATTGGTTCTTTATTTGTATCATAGTAGTGAGCTCCTTGCTTAATGCTTCCAAGAACAATACACATCGCATACTGGGTAATGCTGAAAAATTCAATACTTCATCTTCAGAACTCCTTTAAGACTGGATCTCTGGGAAATCTTTGACTTCACGTGGTAACACATCTTCATGATGACTCATTGTTATTATTTTGATAACTTGTTGTTATTTTACTATTTCTCTCCATGTTTCAGCTTTTCCCAACCACACCACTTATTTTGTCTTTAGCATAGAGCTTGCTTACCTTGTTTGGCATACCTGGATTTTTCCTCAGTTGACAWTCATCACAATGCCTCTAACAACTTATGGTAGATAAATTAGCAATAGTAAGCTCATATGAAATAATACATGTTTTATCTTGAAATCTTTCTAATGCAGTTTTGTGTCAAAACAACTATTTTCATCAATTCTGCCACATACACTTAACTGGCTTTTGCCAGAGTATAGTYTTAGTATAACTATAGTATTAAAGAGAGATGAGGCATTCAAAATTTTCTCTCACCAAATAATTCCTTTTTAATATAGTTTAATGCAGTATTGAAAGAAAAATGTCCCTGTGAAAAACAGGAGTGGAACAGAAGGGATCTTTTTTCGGGTCATGTATCCAAATCTGGTCAGGTTCCTACACCAAGCAGGTCTCACAAGGACACGTCTCCAATGGCTATGGACAGCATCTGAGACCACCCTCCTGGCCCTAAAGCATCCTGTTTCRTCTGCCAGTAGCTCTGCCTCTTCATCTTGCCTTACTCTTCCTTGTGTTGGCTGCATGGCTGTGTGTTGCAGAGGTCACATGATCTTGTTGAAATCAGCAGAAAATAATGTACTACATATGTATTTGCACACACTCACTCATACACAAATATATATGTACTGTATACATTCTGTTTGACCCTCATCAATCTATCTGATACTGGAATTCAAAGGAAAAATTGAGCTATTGTCTCTTTGCTTCAATCCATGACAGGAAGCAACATTTGAAATTAAAAGAATGCCTCTATGATAGAAACAGATATTTGCCTCTGAGCTCCAGACTTCCTTCTTTTTCCTTTCTTTTCTTAAGTGTTGTACCTTTTGTGCACTGATCTCACAAAAATTGCAGTGACCCATAGTTTCTGTGTATTTGATCTTCTCTTTGAACTTTTGCAGGAATGTTATTAAATAGAAATACAGTTCAGTAAGTAATGATGTTTCTAGCAGATTCCTCCTTAAGAGTATTTGAGATTAAACCAACCATTTCCAAAAATGAGAAATATTCTCCCAGTGACCCTCAGCAACTTGTGCTTGAAATTTGCATGTTTTCACCTAGTCCACTTCAACAGTCCAATGATGCTCATAGAGAGGTTAGAGCAGAACATAGATGTCATGGAAACGGGATTGTTTTTTTCCTTTTTAATGTATCTACGTTCTTCATTTTCTTAAATGCTGCACATATTAAGAGGGAGAATTTTTGAGGGGAAAAAACAGTTGCAACTGTATTTTTGGAAGTCAAAGCTTTGATATAGCGATAGACATGAGATAAACCCAGAGCAACTCAGCTTCATGCAAACAGGCTTGAGGTTTTTTTGCTGAAATATACCAGCTGTTAAGTCTGTGGCCACACACAGCATCTGCAGACTTAAAAGTAAGCTTTCATTTGGTCATATGCAGGTTCCATAATCAAGACCTATCTGGGAGGGAGAGTGCCCCTATACTTTGAAAAAAAAGTATTCAGTATAATAACAATAGCAGCTCTGAGTTCAGCAAAGTATCTTTGTCTGTCCTCATAATCCCTTTTTTCCCCCTGTAGTCATTATAATTTGTCAGAATTTAGCTGCTAAAAATTGCTAATTAGTTTGTGTAAACTGAGCATGTTCCAGAGTCACAAGGCAAAGTTCTTGCAGAGGGGATACGGCACATTCATTCCGTCTGATGACAAAAGACTGGGCAATGGATAGACCCAATGGATTGACATTAACAGGACCATCTCAATTTTCCTGATCCAAATCCTTATCAATGCTTTCGTACGTAATTTCTGTTTTCTCTGCTGAAAAAGGAAAATCTTATTTTATGGATGCTGGATTGCAGCTAACTGATTTTTCTGAAAATTTTCAGCACTGAAAATGATTGATCTCAATTTTTTTCACCCAAATCGACATTCAATAAACAAACAAGAATAAAATCGACAAAAGAAAAATATTTACTAAGATTAGATGTTTGTGGCACTTTATTTCACACTTCAGTCACCAGGCAACCCCTTTCTTCAGATACTGGGATTAGAACTTGCAGTTTGGCACCAAAATATAGGCTGCTAACTAGAAAGGGAGACATCTATCTCCATAAGATGGACTAATCAAGAAAACTGCTCTGTATGAGAGACTGACATGGGTATACTAAAATAAAGGGTAGTGGTCCACATTCATCCATCACGTAAAAGTCAACCTTCACAAGGCAGGCTCAATGATTGAAAAAGGATCTTTTTTTATGCCTCACAAAGTTTTCATTTAGACTTTATAGCTTTTACTTCTCACCTTGTCTGTATGAACTTATCATCTCTTTCATGGCAGGTAAATCATTGAAGAATAATAGATGTGTAGTTGTGCACAGACACACGGCATTTTGTGACCTATATCCAGTGAAATACCCTGCATATCATTAGATTAAAATGTCCCCAAATTTTTTTGCAATTTTTAATCACATTTAAAAAATCGTACATACTACCTTTAGTTTCCCTGAGATGTGAACCAAAATGTTTAGTGATATGCCTAAAATAAGGCCTGTAAAATCAGATGGCACCTCCTCTTCCACCACAAGTTAGGCAAGGGTTGATGACTCTATGAAATAACTTTTCAGCCTGGAAATATTACTGGAAGTCCTGCAAGTAGGAGTAAATCACTTGAAGTGGTCAGCTCACAACAGACAAAATACTGTGCAAACTGATTGGATATTATATTTTTTTAATGCTGCCAAGAACAAAAAGAAACCTTTCTGAGTACTTCTGAAAGCTTGCTTTAGAAAGTTTCTTGTTTTAATTGGGAGTGATACCACTGTAACTTAGTAAATCTAACATCACATATTTTGTCATATTTCTTGCATATGACGGTGGTACAAGGGAATTTAGAAGTCAGGAGTTAAAAAAAGTATCTGCATCCTGTATTTGTGAGCCAAAATGCTTAAAAGGCATCTTGATTATTTGTTTACTTACAAAGTAAATAACCCAATCTCCAGTGGAGGTGTGCCAGTATCAGTATCAGAATTGTTCCTGGAAAGGGAAAATAGTTCAAGTCTCGGCAGGGTTTTCTGGTCAGGTTACCCCTTAATGCCTCAACGTGCTTAACTGCTTGAACCAAAGATACAAGTCTCTCTGTTCTGTCTCCTAAAGTGCAGTTGAGCTGAATAATAAAGGTATCTTTGGTCCTTCAGAGCTGGTTACGTGTTTGTGTTCAACAGTGCAGTAGCATATTCAACAAAGCCCCATACTACTATACTAGAAGGTTGTGGGGTTATACTGGTCCCAAAGACTGATATGTTTTTAATTCCTGTATTAGTTTTCTTACTGCCTCTTCGTGTTCTGGGTTTCATTTACATGGTTTTCCCTTTCATAATAGTGAGTACAAGTAGGCGAGCAATGATGGAAAATCTAGGCACAAGTTTTCTCCACTATCTTAAAGTTCCCATTAACTGTTGTAATTCTTTCCTGTATGGGGTCATCTGCAGGTGTTCTATTTTTCTTAAGGTATCTGGAGGAATCACCACATGGTGTGCTATACACCAGGTATCCAAAAACATTATGTCTTTACTTGGCCGTTGATGTTTCTCAGGTAGAATCTCAACTTCTGCTTCATGGGATGCTTGCCACACTGCTGTTGCTGCTTACTCTACCTTTTCAGGGGAATCTCCTTGAATTATTTAATCTACACATTGGTAAAATTTCACATCTTGAGGAATTGAGATTGTCTGTAAAAATTCAGCCAGTGCAGCATGAGCAGTCACAGGTGAGTGTTTGTACCCTTGTGGGAGTCTGGTGAATGTATATTGTTTACATTCACAAGGCAAAGGAAACTTCTTTTTATTTTCATCTTGTAAAGGGGACCATAAAGAACATTTTTTTACATCTAACACTGCCATCCGTGGGTGTGCAAGTGCTTGTAGTGTGGCTGTTAGGTTTGCAATATTGGGTACCTCAGCTGTTAGTGGGGCGGTTGGCACTTAAGCACCGGTAATCATTGTTATTTGCTGTCTCCTGTCCAGTTTTTGGACTGGCAAACCAGTGAATATGGGGAATGGGTTCTGGAGATGATGTCATATCCACATATTCTTTATACAAATTACTAACAGTGTGAACTTCTGCTGCGTAGTCAAAACTCAAGCTGTATGAGCAGCTGCCTGTCTCCTTGCAGTGTTCCGTTCCCTGACCAATTCATCAAATCTTTACAATGAAGAGGAAATGCATGTGAAGAAAAGAGATTGCTAAATTCTTCAGGGCATAAAGTAGAACACTTAGAATGGAGTTGCGCAATACAAGTGAGGATAAATATATACTTATCTAGGGCACTTCAAGTCTTTTCAGTTTCTCTGTACTATGTAGTTGCCTGCACATTTAGGCCTTAGGGATGAATTCTGAGGTCTATTAACTGGGTTTATTGACAAGCTTGAAATTTTACCATTTCTTTTCTTTTATATGATTTCTGTTGGCAAACTGTAGTTATTTAGAACTGGAGTTATGAGGGGAACAGGTGGTGTTTGAGAAATTCCAGCAGGAATTTACTTCTCTGTCTCTGTTTGGCACATGAATACACACACTCTGCAGGAGAAAAAAAACCAAAGCTGTCCCAAAACCTGTTTGTGTTAATGTGCATACATTTAAGTTCATAGAGAAATAACGAGAATGCATGTATGAAAACCACTGCATTATCATTTTCATATAATTTATATAGGATAAGACTAAATCCACAATTAAGTAATACACATTTGTATAAAAAGAAAACTAAACAGAGAAGCCTTGTCCTCCACACTGAAGGGGAAATTCAAATTTGCAATCTCTCACCTAAAGATACTTGGCTCTTACTTCTTCTTAAATATGCAAATCTGTGGGTCTTTACATCAAGTACCTCTACTGAGTGAATTGTAAAGAAAGAAATAGTTCAGGTGATACTATACTGATTAGCATTTAAACATGTCCTTAACCCAGAGCAAGCCTATGGCAATTCTGTCCTTGTGAAAGCAACCYTTTTATATCCCTTTTAAGCATCTTTTCGCTTGCAATGTCCTCATCCATTCAGGGATTGTAAATACTAGTGGGAAGCTTCTAATATGTGCTTTTAGATGCTAGAAGTGACATTGGTACATGATTCACTTGTGATATTGTAAAATAATGTGCAGATGTACAGAAATGCCTTATTACCTGGGGAAGTACTTCTCTATGTGAGAGAAATGCACCATCTCAGCACTGAAACATAATTATGCCCTTTCTTTCCTACACTACACTTCAACAGCATTTGCTGGAGAGTGGTTGTTTTCAGCTGTCATGTCTTTCTTGGAAGTTATATCATTATAAAGTTTTAGACATTAAAAAAAACCACTGCAGCACCGGCTACAATTCAGTCAGGGGTGTCTCATGAACATTAAAAATGCCAAATCGAACTCATAATGAGACTTCTAACTTCAAGCGCCCTTATCTTTGTTTTGTCTCTGATTTTTACAACCTAGAGTGAAGACTGGCCTTTCAAATACCCTTTCTGTATGCATCCTATGAAACAGCACTGCCCAGATTTAGTGAAGTGCAGTCTGCTAAATTGCAGTAAATGACTAAAATTTCACTTCAGTGGGGTTTTTTTCTTTTTACAGARCATCTTAGTGTTGATCACCCTGTTGTGTTATCAACTCAGAGAGTTATGAAATAATGAAGGTGGGTTCTTTCACATAGTCCCATCACTGTCCCATTTCTTACATCGCTAAACTGCAAGAAGGGTCCTTAGTGAGAGAGATTCCTAGACCACTGCTGCTGTATTTTTCTCCAGCAGAGCAGCATTCTACCCAGCCATATAAGAAAAACACTGTCCCAAATAGAAACCTTAGCTCAACCTCAAACTGCAGAGGAGGCTGAATTTTAACCTCTTACATGCTCCATCCTTTTTATATACTGGTATTGCCAGAGTGGCTGCACAACTTAGGTTGTGAGCAGTGGTAGCTGCGCGACTTAAGTTGTGAGCATGTTCCACCCTGGAGAGGGACATTGGCTCATTGGAGATAAGCTGATAGGGAGAAAGAAGCAAAAGGGATAGGATGGCAACCAGGGACACCACCCAAGTGTGTAGTTTTTAGTGGTAAAAAGTTATAAGATTAGAAACAAAAATCACATTTTACAGCAACAACATGGGTCTCATTACTATATTCTAATGCTTGACTTCATTACGTTACCCTCAATATTTTCCTCTCCTGGTCATTTAACCACTTTTTTCCCCTGTTCAAATGTTTTTGCTGGCTGGCTTTAGCTTTCCACAATGCTGTAAAGCTCCTGGGATTTGTCTACGGCTAAGTACAACTTCATGCTCTGTAGAACTCCAAATGCATATTTTTTCCATCTCTTCTTTTCTGCTTTCCTCTCTAGAGATGATTTGATATAGTCGCTAATAATTTATTTGACTATTTGGAAGATATTAACATAGCAGACATGAACATAGCTGATCAAATATAGAGAGAAAATTTATTGATCAAATTCAAAAGAAGGTGAAGAATTATCTAACTTGATTAAACAGACTAACATATTGATATCTCTTCATTACTCCAGCTCTCTGCTCAGCTCTGTTGGGTTTGTTTTGGGTTTTTTTTTTGTTTATTGGGTTTTTTGTAATTCATGAACAAACTCCATGATAATCCTGATACTTAGAAGGACTGTAAGCAATGTATTTGCTACTTTTCTGCTTAAAGCTTACTATTTCTGTAAAAAATCATCAGCAACTTCACAGGATAATCTCTGCAAGGTAAATTCACTTGYGGTGAACTTTGTGGCTAAAGTGCAACCAGTACAAAATGAGAGTAATTTACAGCTAGATTATGTATCTTCAAGTTACTGTGCAGTCACTGAGATTTTGTCACATCCCCATTTTTCTCAATGGGAAATAAAATCTTGTAAGACCTGTCTGTCCGTTTTATTTTTGGATATGAGCCAGACATTTTCTACATCCTTAGTGCTTTTGTTTTACTGTTGCACAACCAGCCCAGTTGTTCCATTTTCACAGAGTATTTCTCTGCAGATCAAAATGTATACCTTATGCTGATCAATTACTAAAACATAACTGATACCTAGAATATCCAAAAAAAGGACATAGACATGGATGTCACTCAGGGAGAAGCAGTTAGCAGAAATCCCCAGATTATGTAAATCAGGATAGCTCAGCTGTTATCAACAGTTACTCTGGTTTACACCAGCTGAAGTGATGGTTAGGTCTCTTTCAGCTTTATCAGCCTTTGCGCTACACCACTGAGATCCTTGACCTGCCTTCTTAGTTTCAGGGGTACCTTCATGTTTTTACACTCTTCATACCATCTGCTGTTTATGGAGGTGAGATTTTGCCAGTAGCAAATGTTTGCTTGCAAATAATAAACTCTGCACCAAGGAATCATGTGATGAATTTGCTGGAAAAGTCCGTATTTCCATGGACATGTTTTAAGCACTTTTGTGAAATAAGATCAGTTACTTAACAAATTAAGATACAAAAATGAAAGTCTAATTTACTGAACAAGATATGTGTTTGGCTCTTTGTCAAAATTAAATGTTTAAGGAAAATGGAAGCTGCATTTAATATATGATATGCCAACACTAGCAATTAGAAAAAAATTATCAGTGGGTTACTATATTTGGCAGTGTTTCAGAATTTGTGGTTCTTACATACCATGCGTTTACACTGATCAGGAAGAGTAATAGCTTCCTCATGCAACAAGGTCTATTGGGAAATTGTGGTAAATCAGGCAGAAGAACCAAACTCTGTCCTGGGAAASTCAGTATCTTGATTCCAATAAAAATGATGTGCAATCACTGTTAACATTATGGTTAGAAAAGCTGCAACTTAATGAAACTGATTTACTGGTTTTTGAGATGGCAGTTAATTGCATAAAATGAAATGGGCTACAACTATTCTTTTTTTTTAATTGCCTGGTTATAAGATTTGAAAGTCATGTCATCCTGTGTGTTTGAATAATCCCTATGAGAATGTGTCTTTGCTAGTGACTGTGGTTTCTGGACAGTCTTTTGTAAAAAGTATAATAATAATAATAATAATAGTACTTAGACATATCAGAAGAAAAATCTACATTATCAAGGAAATATAGTAAGATACCTCCTATTGATTTAAAAGGGTCTATGAAGCTTAAGCCTATACTAAAAATATTGTGCAATGTTGTGGAAAAAAAGGAACTTGCTAAGGCTATTTAAACATGGACATATAACTCCTGGTTGCTACTTTGATTACAATGATTTTAAAGGCAAAATGCTTTATATTCACCAATGTTTTGATAATCTGGAAGTCTTAGACATTTCTTTAGAAATGGTGAGAAGTAAGGCGAGTTCCTTAACAGAAGGGAAATTAGAAACCTGTGCTGCCAGTAGCAATTTGAAAATGTTCATACAAATCTTTGAGATAAACCTACAAATTACATCCCATTTGCTTTATGTGCCAGTTGACATTATAGGCCAAATCTTGCCCTGTCCATAAAATATGGCTCAATGAAATAAGGCAGGAATAATTTGTGGCAAGATTTAAACTTTCCTGAAGAAAATGGATGAAAGAGTAAATGAGAAGGAGAAGCATGTGGTGCTGAACAACAGAACATAGGGACAAAGGAAGTTTAGAGAATTTTTGAACCAGAAAAGCAAATTGCATGCCAGGCAAAATAGTAAGTGCCTACTCACAAGTTTGAGAATTTTAGAGTACATTTATTTGTGAATGACTTTCCTCCTGAGAGATATATGTATAGATGGTTAGTTACTCAGTTGAAAAATATTATATTAAAACTAATATATCTAAACTCTAAGATAAGTGGGGAGGGTTTCAGTCCCATATAATTTTTTTTTTATTAAATTATTGGCTTTGAAAGAAAAACACAGTTTAAGCAGGCAAGAAGCAGACACAGAATTTATGTTTGTTTGGTACTTTCACTATAGAATCAAAGTGTATTAGTGCTCTGCTTATATTCCAGAGGGTATTATTATTTTTCAGGGTAAATTTCCCTAACTGAAAGGCCATAATGCAAAAACACAGCAGCCGTTTTGTTCAATCTGTTTTACTGGCAGAGAGTATAATTCAACTAACTTCCTCCTGTGAATTAGAATTTCCAGTCAGCCTATTCCCAGTTCAGAGTGAACCTCAGCAAATCTATAGAAGATAACCAGAGCTTAATGGCATCTGGCAGTTTCATGGAGCTGTATCTTTTTTTTTTTAGCTGGTGGTATCTCAAGTAGAAATGAACTAGAAACTTAATGTTAAGTACAATTCAAACTGGCCACAAACTGTCTTGAAGGAGAATTTTAAATTAATCTGGTAAAAAGCCAAAGCACATTTTTTTGTGCAGCACTATTTTGGTGGGCTAACTTTTGAATAGAAACTTGCTGTGTCTGATTATTTATAGCATCTCATTTACATATGCAATCCAGCTAATTCTGTGTGGAAATGCCTTTCAGAATGTGTTTTTGCAAATGTGCATTTCTACAAGACCCATGGATATAAGCATTAACTAAAATAGTATCTGTTCTCTGCTCCTGCAATGCTTGCAGTCAGAATTCTATAACAGTCATATTGTCAGAATATTTTTCTAAGTAATTATGGAAAGAAAAATAGAAAGTTCCAACACTTTAGCAGAATTAAAATTGGAATAAAAAGACCCAATAGGGATTAGGCAGAAAACTATTAAAATATTCTACGTTGCCAGTTTGCTTCTATAAATGAAACCCTTAGTAAGACTTCAAGGCGTAGAATTTGCCAGCAATAAGAAAATTCAAAGAAAGGTAGAGCAATCTGTTGCTATTTTTGTCATTAGCATTTCTTAAGACTAATTATAAAATTCCTGAGGTTAACCTTGTCTGAACAACAAAGATATGAGTAAGGCATGCTTTGAAAGTAGATGTAGTAAAAGGATTTATTTATGCTGAAGTTATACATGCAACTTGCAGGATAAGTAATTTTTCTGCAGCTGTACTTGGGCTGTTGCTCAGAGCTAAGCCTGGCTCAATGAGGCCCAGCTTTGTCACCTCTGTAGAAACTTCTGTTTATTGCTATGGCTACACACAAGTTGCAGTAGTGCAGTTCAGGTATTTTTTCAAGATAAGAATGGAAATCCATCTAACCTCCATCACTTTCCCACATCTTTGTAGACTGATGCCTGGAGCCATCTGATCTGCAGGCTTTAAAAGCTGTCCTTTGAGCCTGTCCATAGCCCACGCTGAGCGCCAGTAAGACAATATGCTGGGAAATGATCTTACACATATGCACTTTAGGGCTGAACAAGCTATAAATAAATATTACTATTACCATATTAAATTTCTGGTAATTTGGGGAATTAGATAACACACAGGTACATCCATTCTGTGTGAGAACAGATGAAATCTCCCCCAACTTGAACAAGGATGAAAATAAGTGTATGAAGTAAGAAAAGGTAAAAGAAAAGTTTTTATTTGTGCCATTCAGCCATTTCCACTTGTGACATAATATTAGGCAGAAACTATTAGCAATGGCTAAGAGTTATATAGAGCCATAGTTTCATTAGATTGACTTGATGTACACCAGTGAATCTACCTGTGCACATCTTGGTGCTGTGTCATTTGATGCAGAAAACCTATGTGTTGCACAGTCCTGTAAATGGTGCAGCTGTATACATTCCTGATATCACTAACTAAATAAGTGTATTAAGCATCTCATTAGCATATCAGAAGACAGTTGTAAAAGCAAGAAATTGTATAATGCATTTTAGTAGTTAAAAAATCCTTTTTGTTTGTYTGTTTTTACACAGTACCTTAGACAAAAGAATTTGGAATTAAACTGAAAAGAAAATATGGTTTCTGGTTTAGTAGCAAAAGCAGTGCTCCAAGTCATGCTCTGGTCACAACATCATTCTTCACAGAGCTCCATTTTCCATCACAAAGAATGGTTTTGGCTTAAAAACACATGCAATTCTGGATTTGAATGGTATATTGAGTGGGTGGCTTTTCTTTTTTCTTCGGGGAAGTTCAGTCTCTGTTTTATCTGGCAAAAGGAAATTGATATCTGGAAACAGTATCACAATATGACATAATGTCTTGGATGCAAAAATTCCAGGAGATATTTACATGCACTGAAGGAGCATATATTTTAATAAGAAGGGGCTAGATCTATGCTGTTAAGAAAAGAGAATCACTTTCAAGTGTCATTGGCTCAGACAGATTCCTGTACATCACACAACTAGAACATCTTGAACTCCACAACCAAAGTCTTATTAAAAAGTTTGGTTTAATGTTTCTACATAGGTGTATGTTTTTATATACATGTACAGACACTGGCTTGCTGTGTTTAAAACTAGTAATTGACTATCAAATACATTTTAAAAGTCATAGACGGCCCAGACTTGCATCATATGTACTAAAACTTAATGACGTATTCATCATTAAATTATTCCCTTGACTCTCTCCCAGAACTGCATTTGTCACGGTGTTTCTATAAGGTTTGAGATATGAAGAAGATGAAGGGCTTGGACGTTGAAAATACAGTTTAACAAATTACCTGACTGACAGAAGGTAGGACCAGGAAATTATATATATTAAGAGACTTTATACGTAAAAGGGATCTTTTTGCTCTTTAAAAACCTTTTTACTTATTCAAATATATTCTTGTAGTCCCTGTTTCAGCTTGCCATGCTTTAATAGGGTTAATGCTTCTCTCAAGCAAAGTATTTCAATAATTCAATTCATGTGTTTAAAATTTATTAAAAGCCTTTTGAAAGCATTTAAAAACAAGATCTAAAAAAAGGTAATTACCTATGGTCACTGCTTCTAGTACAGTCTTGTTCTTTCATGTTGACATTGTCTTGATTTATCTGTCTTTTGCCTATTTGTTCACATGTCTATATGGGAAGTAGCTCATATTTATTCATGAGTAGTTTTCTGGGGGTCAATGAAAATGCTACAGATGTACGTGCAGTATAAATTAGATGCATTAGAAACAAGTACAATTTTTCTCTGCTCTATGTACTATCATTAGAGTTCATTTTATTTAGGAAACAAGAAAGGTAAATGGTGCAGAGTTGAGAGTATTTGTGAATTCCTTTGCAGACCATGATTTGATACCCTAATTAGCTTTGGTGAAAGAAAACAAAACTGATAGCATACCTTATATTCACAGTAAAAACATTCAGAACCTGGTCTTTACATCTGGATAAACCTGACAAAATATTCCTAGATATTCTGTTTGGAGAGTATACATGTACATTAAAGGTAGCATAAACAGTTTAAATTATTTTCCTGAGTAATGTAACACATCCTGAACATTTTTTCTACAGCCTGAAAAGTTAACCTAACTGACCAACATGCTAGATCCAAAACCTGTATATAATTTGTTAGTATGACAAAGAAAATAATTTAGAATTTTAATGCAAATCAAAGGATGTGTTCAGAGATAATAATTATTTAGTGTTCCATGTTGAGATAAAAAACAGATCCCATGAATTTAAATTATCAGAATTCTAGTGACAAATTCTACTTCAGTACAAAGAGGTTTACCATATTTTTCTTATCTAATAACTTTAAGGTTTATGTAATTTGATTGGCCATTGATTATTTTTCAGTTTCTTCAATGTTCCTTACACTCCTTGACATGGCTAGGTTCTATTTTGATACTTATTAAACTGAATATGTGTTGTAGTATAGGAAATACACAATTCTGTAGAAAGTTCAAAGTTTGAAAAAAAACCCAAACAACTTCAATTTTCAGACAACTTTTAGGAAATGCAGAAAGAGACTGAAGACAGTCAAGTTTTATTCCTGACTTCTGTTTAGTTGCTAACACAGAATTCAGTACACCGTTCAGATGATCTTTATGTCTTGGTGGCAGTACAGAGCAGCATGACAAAACAAGCTGTATTCTGATATGGACTTTTCTGAATTCCTCATCCGGCATGATCATGACACCTTATGCTATGACTTTATTGGAGTTTTTTTGAGATAGTAAATGCTTTCATTAACTTTAACCAGCATTGCTTAACAATTGCTAATGTACCTTTTATACAGCTGCTTTTGAATGCCATATTGCAAAATGTGAATCAGCTAATATGTTTAGTTATAAATAGATGATTTACCAAATGAAAATATTACTTTCATTTTGAGCTACTTATTTTAGGTAACAGTAAGACCTTTGATAATACTGCTACAATAGTTGGAAAAAAACCCAGGCATTTCTTCTATGTGTACTTCAGATTGTATTATAGAATCACTGCCACTAATAACCTTTCTACATTTTTTGCGATCAGACAAGTCTGGTGCTGAGACTGTCTTAAAAGTTACCTGAAGGAGGACCATTTTGAGTGGCACAGGGTAAGAAATGTAGTGTACCATCCCTCTCATAATTTTATCTCCATTAAACATATATATATATATATATATATTCACTTTCATATATTTTTGTCAACAACACACCTCCACAAAGTTGTGCATTTTGATAAGGCCCAGATGTGAGCACAACTTGTAATCTTGATTATGAATTGCTGTTCTGTAATTACTTCCTTTTATTAGTTTACATACAGGAAAATTTATTGGCTTTATTACAGGTTATTCTATTCTAGTTTGGCTCCATAACCTAGCACACAGTTGATAGACAAAATGTGCATTTTTTGCTACCCTCTTTATAAATTATTCTGATTTCTGAAAACATTTTGAAGAAGTGCAAGAAAATTTAATAATTTTGAAAGAAAATGTCGTGATTCATTTATCAACATTTTACACAACAAAGAAAAAAATCCAGACAAGCAAGATGTGAAAAATTATCTGCTGAGTTATACTTTTTGCCTAAATATTTTATTTCCTTATAGCTTTCCTGACTTGCAAAATAACTGTTACATTTTTTTCTTACTTGAAAAGTCCAATTTCTGAACTCTGTTATGAATTTAAAAGTGCAAGATATCCAGTATATGATTCCCTGAAATAATGATCCCCATGCTATATGAAGCATAAGTCCTTGAAGATATTATTATTATCATATTATTATTACTTCCATTAATTGTATTTGCTATCATTACTCTTCAGACAATGCATAAAACCCTCATTAAAATGCAACGAAGATCAATAAGGTCATGTATAAGAAGTTCACTGTGCAGTACTCTTTAGACAAAAAGTTACTYGTTCATTTTTTCCATTGTAGAAATAGATTTAAGAAATAAAGACAAATCCTAATTAATCTGAGTGAAGGAGCATGCTGTCTTCCTAGGACCGAAATAGAATCATTGCTTTTAAGCACAAAGACAAAACATGTTTGGATCTAATCAGGGAAGCTTTTGGTGGTATGGCAACAAATACTGTGGAGGTACTCTGACATCTGTATGGAGGAGTGGCAAGGCAGCATCCTTGGGCATGGTTGCTGTCTCAGCATTCCTCTGTGCCTGTGAGCATCCCCTGTAGAAATGTCTAGAAACAAAGGAGGAAGTGGGTACAAATCTAAGTCAAGGAGTAGCTGCTTAATTTTTAGGCAGCTATCATGTAATTTAACCTTCCAAGTGGACAGGTCTAATAGTCCCTAACAAAAATTTCAAAGAGGAAACACCGTTAAAAATCTTGGTTCTATTTCCATGTCTGTAAAATGTAATGCTTAACAGGTGCAAACTGGAGGAAGAGAAAGGAAGAGGTCAGATTCCATCTTCTAAGAAATCTGTAGAACTTTCTGCTTTACAGGAGTGAAATATTTCTTTATGTTTACAACCCATTCTGTAAGAATGGCTGGGTTTCTGCTTATCCTTCCAATATATTTTCTCATGAAAAATGTTATTTCAGCTTGCTGTTACTAGTCATACTCCTTCCCCTTTCCTTTCAGATATTCAGTGATGTTGGAGACTCAAGTGATTAATAGCTAGCTTTTTGTGGATGTTACTGGTAATGGAGTTCAATATAATAAGGTAAAGCTCAGATAGCAGTGATTCACAGTGTGTTGCTACTCCAATTTCCTTGTCTCCTGAGATCCCAACAGCTCCAGCAAGGGCCAGCAGCAGTAGACAAGGTAGTGTAAATGTGTACATTTTTCACAGCTTCCCCTGGGACAATTCGGGTTTTGGCTATATAATGACGGAGACACTGAAAACTTCACTTTATTTCTTGCTGTAATTGAACTGGCTGGAACTAGTCTGTAAGGAGATGTTTACAGTCCTCAAACAATAGAACAGAAGCAATAGCTTGGAAAGTATCTACTGCTCTGCTTCCTCCACTGAATCTCAAACCCCTCAACAATGGTTTAAACTTGGTAAGAGCAGAGTAGTGTTCGTTTTTGCCATTAAATCACTGTGAAGCTGACTGTACTTCTCTGTGGGACAGTAAGAAGGGATTAGTACCTAATCTAATAGATACTTAAATAAGAGATTGAAATATTTTGAATTATCCATACTGCACTGGTGAGATGTTAATACATCAGACATGAAGAGTGATCCAATAATAGACGTGGTTCCAATTCATTCCTCCAGAGTAACAGCAAAAAAGAACTGTCTTTAAAGAGAAAGCAAACATTTTTAGTCTCAGAATCACATGACAGTCCTGGCTAGGATGGGTCTTGAACTAAATTGTCAAGTGTTGCTTCAGTCCACTATGAAGGAAAACAACAAAAGGTAAAAAAAAAAAAAAAAGAAAGAAAAAGAAATTAAAAAAGAGAAAAAAAAGATCCACCTTTTATGAGAGAGTTTTGCTCACATTTCACACACCTTTAAACTTTATCTTACTCTGTAGTGTGTGGAAAACTGCAATGGAATGCCATGAGCTGAGGACTAGAGACAAATTTGCAAACATGGAAGCTGTAGATCAATAACTATGTCAAACATGAATTTATGATAACAAACTATCTTCAGCAGAAAGAGTATGTATAATGAAGGACTGGACAAAGGAATATGTACCTTCAAAATGATGTCAAAATATATTAAAGCTGTAAATATATATGTCATGTTCAAAAGTGGTACTTATCAGCTCAGAAATCRTTCAAAGATCTTTTAATAGTCAAGCAACTTTTAAATATCAACATAAATTTGATATGATTTACTTTGTAAACAGCTCTCATTTTCCTTTTCTTTTTTTCCTGTAGCTTTATTAAGAGTTTTCATTTGAGTCACTAATATATAAAGAGTCTTATGTAATGGCATACTAAAAACACTGCTTGCAAAAATAAGTCTTTACGGGGAGAAGGTTTAAAATCACCAGGAATACATGGAAGGCTTCTAGATATGTCAGACACGCAGGTACAGAAATGGCAAAAAATTTACCTTGATTTGTTGACATCTTGTTTCCAGAGGATACCAAAATGTCACAGATTACCGTTAGGTAAAGTTGTTGAGAAATGCTGCAAGACAGAGGCAACTGCTTTCTGAAAGTACTTGCATCATCTCTGATAAGGACACACAGCAAATGATGACCCCTTTCTAGAACAATTTCTGGAGAATGGCTCATATTCAAAAACCATAAGCAATGTCCCCTGGAATTACAAATTCCTTTATTGTCAAAACTGTTGTTAAGCTATTAAGTACTTAAGGTGCTCAAAATGATAAGGTCTTTGGGGAAGAATCCTTCATGCAAACATAAATAATACTTACATAATAAAATTAAGAAAACCCAGGATGGATGATATTAAAGGTTAATACAGTGATGGGTACCTTTGGAAGATGAAAATTTTAAGTTCATCCATAACAGAAAAAGAACAGATAACTCAAAAACATTTCAGGACCTGCCCGCCTTTTGTGTTTTTTTTTTTTTTTTTGTCTTACCTTTCCCTCTCTTTTATAAAACTTACTATGTTTTGGGCATCTCCAGTAAAATTTCTCTGAAAATTTTCGGTAATAGAAACATAAATTAGAGAACAGTATACAAATATCATATTCAGTTGTCATTGGGTGGATTTTTCTACATTAATTCATTTCTTGTTGAGTAAATGCATCAATTCTCATCTTGAAAGTGCCCTGTGCCAGCAAGTTCATAATTTATTTAGAATTATTGGAAACAATTCCACCATTTGCAGAGAATTTTTCTTTGTGGTCAATTTCTTTTCTTGATGTTCCTTATGTTCTGTCTTTCCGACAGATGACCATTATTCAGAGGAATATTGTACTAAGCTAACTGCAAACCTTGTTGTCATATAAATGAATCCTAGTAAGCCAATCATTCTGGAGCATACTGTTATTAAGCTCTGCAGAGCTGACTAGTTTGGCCTTGCGTAGTTTTAGAACAAAGTAACAGGTCTGTCTTTTCTGTTAACTGTGGGCTTTAGATATCTGATGATCAAAGTAGCAGAGAAGACATACCATTCTGTTTGCCCTTTCTAGTAAGACTTCAAGACTCATACTTGATGGTCTCCTTTTCCTTTGCAGATTTAGTTTTTCTTGTTTCTTTCTTCTGCTCACTTTATTTTCCACCCAATGTTTCCTGGGAATTCCTCTTTTTCACGGTGACTATTACATTGCCTTCTATGCTTTATGAGCTGAAACAGCAGCTAACAAGTATGCAGCCTATCATCAAAGGCTGTAATTACCAACAAACTTCATACACTTACAGAAGTTACTACAGGTTTTCCTACATCCCAATAGTAAAAAAATAAGGCTGAGGATTGTATAGTGGCTTCAGTGAAGCTAACTGCTACCTTCCATAGATTTCAATTAGAGGGCAATTTATCCCTCTTTGTTCAGCCGTGCACAATGATTTGCGTAGTATCTAACATGTAGTGTGCTTGGAAAGTGCTCAGTTAAGCACTTTAAAATGTGAATGTGTAGCAACACAGGAATTCTAGCAGGACTTCTTTTGACCACAGGTCTAAATTTGTGAATGTTTCAACATAGTCAGGTAGTTTAGAAAAGTATTTATTTACGCCTAGCCCAAACAGAGCGCAGAGATCTTAAACCTTTCCTATATAGGTTGTGTCAAGTTGTATCTGGTTGTTCTATAATGCATAGACTCAAAAGATACACAAAAATACAGAAAAGCAAAACCTAGTAACCCAGAAGGTTTGGAGACAGAAAGAAATATAGGTAATAAGATAATTTGTTAGAATGACTCTGGTCTCCATTTAATGTTTTATATGATCTTTTTAGGTCGTTTTAAGTAAGAGGGGAAAATAGCAATAAATGTTAACAATCTAATTTAGTTTTACTAGAGAAAAACTGAATGCAATGAAATTTCTTAAAATAGTTTTAGGCTGAAGCCTGTATAAATGTTCCTATTAAAAATATTCCTATTTGAAATCTGATTGAGCGCTATGTGCTTCTTACAGTGGCCAGGATTTGGGATAAATTTTATATAAGTGGCAACAACAACAAACCACAAATTTTTTAAGTTCAAAACTTCTACTGAATTGCTACTATTAGTGATCTGGATGGAGTTTAAATAGCTCTCCCAGCATGTTTTTGGACTATGAAGGAAGTTAAGCGGGAACTTAGCTCAACTTCTCCAGAGCCAAAACTCTGTTTCTTAAAGAGCTCTAGAGTCTAAAATAAGCACTGGGGCAACTTCACTGCTAGCTAACTCTTATCACATGAGATTTCAGTCTTTGTTCTTGCTGTTAAATATTTAATATCTGGTTACCCGATTTTACGCCCTTTTGTAAAGGCACTATATCTCTCACTATATGTCAAGTTCCCATTTCAATGGAATGGTCTGGTTGGGTGCTATTTTGAAAACACTCCTAGCTCAACTCTGTAAGTGTCCATATATTTCTGTAAATTCCTCTAAAATTTATTTCAAAAGCTTTAATGGAAGTGTCACTGAATGTGTTCTATTAGAAACTAGGAGTTGAAGTTATTTAGCCACAAGTAGTGTAATATAAATAAATAAATAATAAATGCTTTTGATAGATGAAATATTAAATTAGCTGATAAACATAGACTGCACCATGACTACCTTTCCATTGGCAAAAGTCTCCAGAGGTCTTCATTTTCCAAACATTCAGATCACAAATGACCAAAGGGGTGCATCATTCCATTTTGGTCTGCTCGTATGACTTCATGGCATTTGTCTATGACATTGGTTAGCAGCAGAAGATTTTGCATTTGGTTAGTTGGTTTTTGACACAAAACATATACTATATGAGTATAGTCTCTGTTCTTTCTTACATTGAACTTATTTTTAAATTTTTAATTTTGTTTTGAATTATGATAAGAAAGTAAAATCTTTTCTTGCTTCCCTCTAATCACTATATGTTAATAAAATAAAAATCCTTCCATTCTATCAAGGCACAGACTTCATATATAGGTAGATAACAAAGACATATGCACAGGCCACAAGCCTCTGAATCATATATCTCTTTTCTCAGCTAAACATTTCTTTTTTTCTCACTGTGCACATTTTAGCTGTGTTATAGCATTGGTCAACAAGCTTTATTTATTGTAGTGATAATTTTTGATATAACTCTTCATAGGAAAATAGCTCTTCACAAATTTTAAATTATGCTGTTTTCATACTTGCTTCTAGAACTAGGAAAATTCTGTAAATTATGGTGATTATTTATGGCTTTCATAAATGGGAATGTCTCTACTTCAATAAAAGCAAGAAAACTTTCCTGTATTTTCTCTTTGTTATATGTACACAATTATGTTAAATACTACTGAGATGTACTTCAGTAGTGGGCATTATCCCAGGGCATATTGACCTAGAATGTTATTGCTTAAAAATATGCATGAATGCATATTTGAATTTACTTGATCTGTTCTTATTAATTTGTTCTGATTTTTTCRCAATTTTTTCTTTCCCATTGACTAAATTCCTATGCCTTTTTGCCAGTGAAACTTTAAGAGACAAAAAGCGGAAATAGAAATAGAAAAAGATTCCTTCAGCAAATAAGCTTGCTATTACCTCTTCTTTGATGAATTGTTCTCATCAAATGTAAACCATCTTGATGTGTAGCAGTCCCTACCCACTGCCACTGTTTCCTGATTTTTTATGTAAGTCTTCCTATACTGTTGTCTGCATCATAAACCCCCTGTATTTAGTGTGAAGTATGAAATTATGTGCTGGAAAATGTTCTGCAATTTTTTGTTTTTTCCTGGTCCATCCACAAAAAGAAAAAGATTTGAAGCTATCTTGAATGTGATACTGTGCTGTACAAGTTATATTCACAATATTTTACTCCAGTTCCATGTTCATGCCTCCCAACCTGCCCCACATCTTAATGTCTTGGTTTTATCCCTTAGAAGAAAATCCATTTTGTTTCAAAAATGCAAGTCCTAAGATGTAGGCAAGAAATATATTAGGGTATCCAGACAAGGGATAGAAAACACTGATGACAGCAGGTTGCACTGATTATCTGCATTTTGGTACTAGATGATCACTACATTTCTGTCCTAGAGCTCAGATTCCCCTCCAAAAGAAACCCCAAATCCAAAAACCCCTCAAAAATCCCATGCCCAAAACAAAAAAAAATCAGAAACAAACAAACAAACAAAATCAAACAAAAAAAAAAAAAACAAAACAAAAAAAAAAAAAAAAAAACAAAAANAAAAAGCCCACAAAAACCCAACAAGACAACATGTTCTATTTATCAGTCACCACAACATGCAGAATAGAACAGATGAAATTTCTGCTGAAACAAAGAATTTAAACTCCAATATTTTCCTTAAAAAGTTAACTTTTCCCCAGACACACAAGCAATCCTGGCAGGCTGGTGGTCTTTCTTACCACTAAATCTAAACTGCTAAAAACTATTGTAGTTCTCTATTCCAAGCTAACAATGACCTATTTTAAGCTAAGGATTTCTGTTAAGTAAAAACCCATTAAAAGAAAAAAAGTTCCCTCCAGGCCATCCGTTGTTTATTTTTCCTATTAGCAGCAAACTGTTCTCTCTTGGAGAACAAGGGTCAGTCAGTTCAAGAAATGGGAACATTTTGCCCTTTCATTTGCTGCTTTGTAACTAGTAGCAGGTATTACTTTTCCCTCACAATATTTAAACAGGTAGAAGTGGGTAATGTGATAATGCAGTCTTTGCAACTATTTGTATTTGAATTCACTATAACACAGCAGCTGAATGTGGATTTATGAACTCCTACTCCATGACATTTCTTTTGAAAAAGAGGGCAATTTTCTGATTAAAATTTTTCTTTCATTGCATGTTTTATTAAGCTTCTGACAAGATAATGGCATGACACATTATCTTACCAGCATTTCTAATATTTATATTTTTTCTTTAGCTGCATTTTGTTTAGCTAGGAATATATTTTCCTGTATAAATTAGAAATATCACAATTGAGCTAAAAATGAGCAGTTCAGGTATTGTTTTTCCTTCTGAATACTCACAGCTATTAGCCAGCTGTGGAGAAGAGGGTGAGGAACCTTACCCCATGCATTTTATGTAGCATGAAGAAGAAAAAAAGTAGAAAAAGAAGAAAAGCAGTAGAAATATGCTGCATTTGTGATGCTAGTAATAAGCACTGCAGGTATGAATGGATTTATTTCTTATCTAGTTGAAATACAAATATGTACACATCCAACTATCTTTACTAAATCATCTTTTGCAGCTGCTAAAGAAAGGACAAAGCAGTAGGTGGTATTTGAAGATAAGGATGGCGAATCATATAGTTGCAGTGAGTAAAATGTTGAGGTTTTAATGAGACATATAAATAATTTGTAACACAGCCAATAAGATTTTTTCCCCCTCATTTTAATTTTCTAAAATTGGAACTGTGTGATGAGCAGTAAATTCTTCTTTTCATTTATTGTCATGATTAATAGTAAATTGTCTTTATAATGTTCCTCAATCTATTTAGAAGCTAGCTATCAGTCATAATTCTGGAAGCAAGAAAGAAATATAGACCAAGTCTGCAGTATTTCTTTTCGTTGCCCTCCTTGCAATCCTGTTGATCCACTTTAAATTAACTTCAATAAAAGTAAGACCAAATTTGTTTAAGTCACACTATGTAATCCAACTAGAACAATGCATAAGATGAAAAAGTTTCCTCAGAAATAAAATACGAGGCTCTGACAGCAATCAGTTGCAACTCTATTCGTTCCTATAAGCATTTTGTGACGAGCATATATATATATATGTAAACTCGAGGAGGTTTGGGGATTTTGGTGGTTAATTGATTCTACCAGCCAGTCTGTGCTGTACTGATTAGAGAAACAATTGTCACCTCTAAGGAACAGACATTATTTTGAAGGAATTATGGAATCACTCTTAGTCAAGCTTTAGTGTTTTACTATCTTTTTTAGTGCCAATACTAACTGATATGCTGTGTAAGTAAAGTACTCAAACAATCATTTCCATACACTGAATTACTGTCCCAAAGAGTGTTTGCTTGTTCTGGTTATTTTTATCACATTTTGCTTTTGCAGGATAAGCTGGAACCATGAATGTGACAGTTTCAGATGATTATACTACACCAATGCCAGCACAATTTATTTAAGCTACTTTTTTGCATCTGTTCCATAACATATGCTTCAAAATATTCACCATACTGAAATACGGAAAGCAGAAAGGTCGTTGCTTTTGTTTTGATTTCCTCTGCTTCCCCGCCAAAATGTAAAGTCAAACCACATGGATTCTAGAGGATCATAAACCTGTTCCATAAATTTTGATACAGCACTATAACCAGTGTTACAATGAGCAAATTTGAAATAAAGGAACCCTGTTTTAGGAAGGACATGCATATAGGTCAGAGAAAAACCATTCTGTTCAAGCACATGCAACCACTGTTATTTTTTTTAACATAAATTTATTGAATATAAAGATGGTGAAAAGGTAGCCTAGTACTGTAGAAAAATACTGGTCACCTCCCTATATGTTTTCATTCACCTTGCTCAGGTCTGACGAGCATTCTAGCCTGACATTGATGCACCGCTGACGGGGCAAGGAGGAAAGGCTCTCTCCCGGCCAAAACTCCTGCTCAGAGCCCACGCTGAATGGAATCCTTCCCCTGTTGGAATCTGAAGATATGTTTGCAATGTTTTCACTGGAGSCAGGCTTAAAACAGCGCTGTGGGTTAAAGTTTACAATCTATTTATAAAATGGCATGAAAATTTTTTTGTTATTATCCTGAAACCATTCTTTCTTTATTCATACTATCATACTGCTTGCTTTGACCACCACTGCATTTTAAGCATAGCTTTTCACTGAGCTTCTCTAATGGCACTCATGTCACCATTTTTTTCGACTTGAGTTAATATGTAAATTAATGGGAATCATCAAAGTAAGGAAAAAACGAAGGGAAGGGAAGACAGCCAGTGTAAGTAAGAAGCAAAATATTTCTGATTTTTCTTTAGTAATAACATTGTAAATGACAAGAATTAATAATGGACATTCTGTTTACCAAAATTATATGTAAATGGACCCGTCCACTCTAGGATGTTATTAAAGACAAACTGAAGAACATCAACAGTTCATGTAACAGCACTTGAAATTATTCTCCATAAAAAGAATTAGAACTTTTAAAACTCTGTTATAACTATGAGTAGTTTGTTGGGGTTTTTTTATCGGAGAAAATAAAAAAAAATTAAAAAATATTTTAAAATTTGGGATTTTATATATATTGCATGAGAAGAAGTTTTGGGTTTTAATCAAATTTCCTCACAGCCATACAACAAAGTCTACCATTTTTCAATGGAAAATACCTGTAAGACCAAAGATAGAAACTGGAATATTCAAAGCAAACACTAGAAAACTGACGACTGATTTATTTACATTGCTGATTGTTTCCCCTTTCCCTTCTGTTTCCTTTCTGGCTGTCCTAGAGGTATGTCTAGCATGTACCTTTTTTCATAACTTGAAAATACACAAAAGATCTTGACTTTCAACTAAAACAGGAGATATTCTTTAATATCTCAGCAGGTCTTTTGGGAAGACAGAATTGTTTTCAATTTTTTTGAAAGAGATGGTATAATAATATAGATTTTCTATTACCTATGGAGTAAAAGTCAAGAGAGTTGCAAGACTAGAAGATCTTATTCACAGGATGAAAGTGATAATGTTAATTATGTATCACTTTGGCAATTAATGACTTAAGTGTGCAACTTTGGTCTTTTACTTTAGTTCAATGAAATGTAAAATTAAACAGTGTATGATTTTAGAATTAAGTAAAATTTTAAATTAGAGCTATAGGTGTTAGACACAAAAGTATAGTAAGAGAAAAATAGAAATGAGCAGGGTTTAGAAAATCCTGCTATTACTGTCCTTCCAATATCACTAACCAGAGCTTCAAAGCCAACAAAGGCCTATAGTTRCAGTGCCTTTATGATTGCTTTAGTATTCTATACTCAGATTCAGCATAAAGTTCAAATGCARTTCAGTCAGTTGTATTCACATCTTTCATGGCAGGTAGTACATGAATGAATGTGTGTGACCTATTTTTTTTTTACTTGAAATGCTGAAAAAGCCAAAGTAAGATGGAATGCTGGATAATACACAGCACTGTTCAGAGGTGGGAGGTGAGACATTTTGTTTTGAACTTTCCATCCTTGACCTTTATCGCATTCACAGAAGGTATCAGATAAACATTCAAGATAAAAGTCCAAATTTGTATGAACTGTTATATTACTTCTAAAAGCAGCTTGAGACATCCTTTCCGTAAGTACTCTCAGAACAGCTATCTACTACTTCAAATTTATGTAATTCCCCCTTGGAGTGTAGAAGTAATGTTCCAGTCTTTGCACAGGACAGTGTTGTCTGTACAAATCTTCAAAGCCGTGCAGTTTCCTTCTGAGTGAAATACACAATTTCTGATACTGCTAGCTCCTATTGCCAAAGCCAGCTTTAAGCAAAGCCATACCTGTGGATGACTGTATCGCAGGTTTTCAGTTCAAGTGGTATTTTCTTTTTGCATGGGAAATGTTACATAATACATAGATTGGTTCACTGGATGCTTCTCATTTCCAGAGTATCTGGTATTTTGCTTTAGAGAATGTTTTCTTCCCTACTCATTTTCTTGGCTTTTTTAGTACTCTATGCAATTTTAAATGTTTGTCCAACTTATAATGCTCTGGAAATGGAGTCAATGACATTCAGTCTCCTTTCTTAACCTTTCTTTTCATAATATAATCCGCCTATCATAAAAAATGTCAAAACCCTTCTGAAAACAAACATTAACAGTGATTCCCATGGAATGAGGAAGCTTTGTAATGACTTCTACTCATAAAAGACAATAAGAAGAAATGAGAAGGGCTTTTACCATAAAGACCATCTCAAGAAGATAAAGAAAGCTGGTGATACTGGGTAGACACTATGGCTATTGAACAACAGGGTTTTCTCTTTTTTGATGTCAGGTCTCTCCTAGGAAATCTTTTGTTTCAGCTGAAGTGGCAAAAATTTAGTCATAAAGAACAACATGATACCAGAATTTGATCCAGCAATTCAGAGAAAGCCTCAATGGGGTTGCATTACTTTTAGTTCTATACCTGCTTTTTTATTTAGAGATTATATTATCACTGATTTTCATAATATGAAGAGGAGTGAAATTTCTCAGTTCTGATAATATTAATGTCTGTGTACATGGGAGGATAAACTTTTGTCAGAACAAACACCCAGTGGAACAGAACAATAAAACCCTTATATTGAAAAAAAGCAAAAATTCATTTTCAACCTCTGGCCAGGAGGGGACAGGATCATTGAAGAGAGTGTGAAAGTTTTCCAGCCCGTAAGTCCTTCTCTCATGCTCAGTTTCATTGATGCATCGAGCTTGGTTCTCAATAGCAAATGTCCTGGCACAGGAAGAAGCCTGTGATGCAGGACTGTTTATGCCAAGTGCCCCAAATCCAGCCAATAGATCTGAGGGGTTTATCTTGACCCAGTAACAGTTGATCCCATAGAGTGAGAGTCCATTAGCAATTGGAGAATATTGATTGGAAAATATGAAGCAGATCTTCTTGTTTCTTGCACTGCTAGAAACCTGGGCCATGAGACAGTTCTGCCATGCAAATATGTTGTGGTGAATGAGAATATGCAGGATCCATTTCAAAATACACTCCTTAACAAAAGTAAAGTTCTAATGCACGTGCATGCTGGAAGTCTCTTTATCTGTAAGTAACTTAATTTTTTTGCCTGATTCCAGAATTTAAAAAAAACCCAAACAGAAAAAAGCTGGATCATCTAATAATTGCAAATACGTATTTCTTTTAGTCAGTTATTCGTTACTGGAGAGTTAAAAAATAGTTCTGGAAACAGAAAACAGTTTTCGCAAGGAAAAAACTTTTCTTTCACAAAATGTGTTGTGCAATCATAGGTGATGGTTTGAAAATATATGTCATTGAATTAATCCTAAATAAAACATACACACACAGAATTTCGCCTTTTTCACTACATAAAAAATGTAAAAACACCCTGAAACTTGTTGATTTGCTGACTGAATGCTTTATTTCCCTAGTTGTCTAAAGCAAAGCAATTAACAAAAAACTTGCTTGCAGAGTATAAAACACAAATGATCACAATGGTCAATGTGACCCAACTTAAGTCACAAGTTTGTGATCCTTTTAATATTGTTTTGTAAAATCTATTCTTTGTATCTTGCAATAATCTCTTCCTATCTAGCAAACACTCAGAGAACTCTGAACTTGATATTTGAAATAATACATATACACTGAAGGTTCATTATAAATGTTTCTAAATTTAGTTCAGGTACCATTGTTGCCTCAGTGATGACAGCGATTCTCTTGCAGAGGGTCACATTGTTCCTGGAGATACCACTCACATTATAGTGATGCATCTAGCTGCTGTAGCCTGAGGGTGGATATTTTAATCTCCAAAGCATTTGTTGATTTATCCCAGAGTAAGGAATCTTCAGTCTGTGCGTTCAGCCCTACAGAACTGATTGCCACCTCTGCGTTATTATTGATTCCCCTGAACTGTTTACTGATGTAGTTCATCTGATGACCACTGATTGCTCCTGTGAACATGAGTAAAAATCCTATTCCAAGCAATAGCACCTTTCACCCATGACGAGTTTTAATGCTTGCATGAATGTCGGGCAACCCAAAAATATGTTTTTAGAACAAGGGCACTTTTTTCCCAAGCATATCCACTAGCCCAGGTACATATGGTGTTGCTACTGTTTGGCACAAGTCTTGTGCTAGCAAAGCAATGTAAGTCATCTAATGCTGAGATGACCAGCCTCTGACTTGTCATTAATGTCAGCTTCACTATGTGCTATTGTGTAGTGATTATCCTAAAAAACCCTGTGTTCAGTAAGCATAAGTAATCTTTGGGTAACTTAAGTTACAAACAGAGCACTATTAGCATCAGATTTCTGGAAAATGTTTGAAAGTGTTGGTAAGTGAAAAAAAATGGAAGAGCATACCTTCACACAAACATATGTGCCATTGGCAGAGTGCTCCTCCTGGTGAGGATGGCTCCCCCAGTACCTGCTGGAAGTAGAGGAGCCCTCAGCTTCAGCCTCTGCCTTTCTYGGCTTTATGAGAGAAACAACAGAGAAGAGGGCAGATGCTTTTTGCTAAAAGCAATTCTGCTTCAAGTGTAAAGAACTATAAGGCTTGATATTGCAATCATTTTTGTATTAACAGACAATATTAAATGATTGGGCAGATACAGACCATGCAGTTAAATAAAGGTCTCAGTTTTACACCTATAATGACATTTCAGCTTGCACGAAATGTATTTTAGCTTATCAAGTTCAACCTTCAAGTGATGAAATAAATTAAACTTGTAAATAATTTCTACTTAAATTACTTTAAGAAATATTTAATATTCCTTTTGTCAATATTAATAAGTAACTAGCTTAAAAGACATCTTGATTTATCTGTGATAATTTGTTAAATGGAAAATGGTTCATAAAAATAAAAACATCTTCAAAAAAGCCTCACGACAGACTTCCTAATAATGATGTGTAAAATATCCTRGGTAGCTTCAAAATCCTTTTTTGAAGTTGATAGGATCTTAGTTATTTATGAGATAAAACTATTAAAATAATATTAATGTAGTTCTTAAAATATTTATTGTATGTTCAAATATATTTATATCTATTTATATAAATGTATATATGCATACAGGTATAAGGAAGAATACAAGCAAGTCTTTAAAATTAGTCTTTGCAAATGCTTAAGGGATTGTTTGCTGAAACTAGGGAAGCTAAACTAGAATGTTTAAAAAAATAACATGGCATTATATTAACATATTAAAAATATAATGTATATCTTTGCAACTGAAGGTCAGACAGAACAATTAAAAGCTACACTTTAATGGTAAGATAATTAGTGGGTTATTATATCGRGATGTCAACAGTTCAGACTGGAGTCTGTTTAGCATATGATAGCTTGTGACTAACTGAAAAGGTCTGATATAATTTATTTCAACTCAGAAATAGGCATAAATTTTAAATTTGTTTTGGGGTTATTTACATGTACAATAAAGTTATAGATTAATTGCCTAAGGCATTTCTGCTAAGATAAGCTTTAAGTATTGTATAACTAAAGAAATAATTAGCTGGAAATTAAAAAATGGAAAATTCATTCCAAGTCTTTCCATGGGCACCTAGGTTGTTTTGAGACAAGAAATAATCACAGCTCTTCTGTACATCTGCAAGCAATGAGAACTAGCCTTTCTGATCTTCTTGTGCTGTTTAGGAGGCATCAAAAGCCAAAGCTTTCAGTAAATCTCAATTTCCAAAGGTTAATTTAATTCATTAGAAGGAATCTGCAGGAACAGCTTACTTGCCAGCTTACTTTCTTATCTACCCCTCTCTCCTGGCATAGCAACACGTCAAGAACAGGCAAAAGAAAAGGGGAAATGTGGTTGAAGAGCACATAGCCTTTGCAATCCTGTCTTGCAAATAATACAAAGAAATTGTGCATCTTTAAACAGCCCTTTAAATTCTTTGAAATTCAATGACCCCTTAAGAACCACAAGGTTGGAACTGAGATGGTTTTACTACTTTGAATCTTGTCCATTTATGTTTAGACATATAATAGAGAAATTGTGATTGATTTCCAAGTAATTAAGGCCAAACGAGGTCAGTTTTTCCAGTCCTCTGAACTGTGCAATCAGAGTGCATTAAGTCCTCCTTAAAGCTGTAGGTAGACAAAAACATCTCAATCTTCAGGATATTAAATTCTGTGGGTTCAGAGGGAAAAGAACAAAATCTAAGTCCTGCCAGTAATCTTAGTTCATAGGAGTCTTAGGAACTCAAGTGGTCTTATTTTACCGATCTTCATCATAAGCTCCAAAGTGAAGACAGACTTACATAGCCTCCCCACTAGTGTAAGGCAGAAAAATATCTTCTGAACAGTTCATGAAATATGTTTATATTGCTATAAGAAAAGTATCTAAGAAAGGTTTAAGTGATTTTATATTTTTCATCAAACCTTGTTCTGCTCAGTATGATATTTTCTGTCAATATACAAAAGTTTGGGGGAAAGTCAGAAAGGAGAATAGAAAGTAAAAAAGAAAACATTCAACCACCTTTCTTTCATAGGTAAAAGCAACAAAAAATATAATTCTTGCAAACTTTAGGAAAGACAATGTCCACACTACAGTCAAGAGAAGCTAGTGTAGTACTTTCTCCATACTGACACCAATGTAAGCAATTCCCCCTTTTACCTGGCCATCCAAAAGAAAATTTGGATGGGCTTTCCCTGGGTGAGACATAGAATTTACAGAACATATAGTTGTATCCCATTCAGTAATAACAGTAATATTGGTCATCTTTTTTTTTTCCTGAATCTGGGAAACAGCATACTTGCAAAGTATCCTGTAAAATATGCCACTACATGTTATGAAGTGTCATGGTAAGAAGGTGTGTATACCACATCAGTCCATGTTTTTTAACTGCTTTTGTTGCTATATTATTTCCAGACTGCACTAAACTGAGTGTTTATAATAACAACCAAATACTATATTTTACATTATCTTTGTAAATTTGGAAATAGTTGCCTTATCGGGTAGCTTTACAAACATCCACACAGAAAGTTACAGGGGTTTTCAAACTTTTCAAATTTTTCAAAGTCCAATTTGATAAGATGAATAACTCTAAATGTATAAGTGCTTATTTTTTCTTCCTTTAATTTCTTTGTGTGATGCCTTTGATGTCTTTCCAGCGTACGGATAGCTTTTGTGAAATGTGATACTCAGGCCTGGAGTATTTTCATAGCAATGCTCATAACACTACCAGTAGAGGCAGGATAGCTTTCCTATTTCAAATGGATGTTCCCCATTTTGTTTAACCCAGAAATGCATCAAGCAGGCCTTTTTACTGGAACACTGCACGCAAAGGTCATGTAGAGATGACTATTCAGGATGACCTCCTAACTCTTTCTGAATCACTGCTCCACCATCTGGTACATGCTCCAGATATATGTCCTTGTGTGTGACTTTAGTAGTTTTGGATTAATAATTATAACGATTTGCTGAATATTTTGAATATTTTTAAATTCTAAAAAAGAAACATTGAATATATTCTGGAGACTATTCTACTGGAAAATGCTGTATTAAATGTACCCAATATGCTAAACATTTAAATTTAATAAATTGTTGGCATTTCCCTTTTTAGCAAGTTAGTTTTTCCTTTTTTTTTAATATGATCTGCATCAGGTGGCAACAAGTCCGTGCAGTGGTATCAACAAATTCATTGCTTTCTAAGCAATTTGACTGTGAATATTGGAGATAATTCCATTGATGTTAATACAGTTAAAAAGATTAAACAAAATCAAATGAAAAGAATATTATGTTACAGCTTGCTTGTATGATCTTTCACTTGCATTTTCAATACTTGGATTTATGGGTTTCCCTTAATGTTCCCAAGACTTAGGAGTGTTCTTCAATGGAAATTGGAAGTCGGATTTCATACAGGTATGCATTTTCCTTCATATAATCACTGGGCAGCAAAGTAGCCCTGGAGGTCTTGAAAGGAATATCCATCACTTACTTTAAACATGCTGACTGTTTTCAGTAAATTGAAGGAAAAGTAAAAGTTAATGTTCTCTTCATCTTTCTTCTCCTGACACTTCACTTTGTAGGAAATGTGTAAAAAAAGAATGTTAAGTTTGTGTCTCTGCTGCTGTCCTTGAGTGATCTTTATCCTCATACACTTTTTCATCATGTTTGATTACAAAATAAGTCACATGGAGACTTTGGCATTTTTAATGCATGGACAAAGTTAAATGCTAAGAATTGCAAGAATTTTAGCTGTGTTAAGCTGTGCTCTAGGTACTTCTGGATTTCAGGGCCATGTTTATAATAAGCTTAGCAGTGAATCTCTCTGAAATTAAAAATAGAAAGAAATGTACTCCTGAAAATGTTGAAAATTTGCATTTCAGTTGATATTCAGGAGAAGTTAAATGGCAGTCTATCTCCTGCTGTAACTTGCGACAAATTTTCTTACTAAAATCCAAAAATTAAACATTTTCTATACAATAAGGCAAATCTAAGGCAAATAGTGATACTAAACCTGAAAAGTAGAAAAGTGTTCATGTTAATACATAAAAAAATGGATTACTAAGTGGGATGATTGGGAATAAGTAGTCTTTTGAATTTAGAGAGTAACTGCTGCTCTTGATGTGGCAAACAATTTTGAATTACAAGTAGAGAATTTTTTCCTTCTTATAAGCTCCATATATGTGTTCCTTTCTCTTTTTATATACTATTCTTTATAATCAATCTTCTCTGCCAAAAAAATATTTTCTGAAACCTTGTCCTTAGAATTTTTCAGCTCAATAGACTCATAAACTTCCACAAAACAAATGGGAAACAAATAATCAAAAATACTGAGTTGCATCTCATCAGGCTCTGTTCTCAAATATCGACCTATGTATTTGGCATTTATATATATGTAGTGAACATATAATCATCTTGATGATTAAGGTTGTCTGTAGTGACTTCAGACCATTCGGTAAAAAACCTCCCAAATACACTTTGTATGGGCATAAATTTCAAATAATACAGAATGAAGAAATAAACACAGAAATATGAAAATTCACAACACTGGATTTTTTAAATTTACATAGGCTGTAGTAAATGTGCACCTGTTATGCAAATTGTATGTAGGGAGAGGAAGTAATGTCTGCACTTGATTTTATACACACTTTCAAATATTTGCTTCAGGCTTTCCCAAAGCTCCCCAAAAGTGTCCTTCTCTCTGCTTCAACTATTTCTTTGAACTCTCTGATACTTCCTAGCACATCAGACATTTCAGTGGACAACCTTATCATATAGTATTTTCCCATTTAGTTTCCTGTTGTCAGACAGTAAAGAAATACAGCAAGTGATGCAATGAAGTGAGTTCTGTTTTCTTCTTTTTCCTTTCCCTTTATATAGAGGTATGAGCAAAGTACCATTAATACTTAGGGGTTTTTTGCCAGTTGTGTAACTTTGGAATGTAACACTGGTATAACTTCATTATATAACACTGGCAAGTTTTTGCTAATCTAGGCAACTGAAATTACTTGTCACACTTCAGTACATTTCCTTGGGTCATAACGATTTGCTGTTATAAAGTATCACAGAGATAGAAGTAAATATGTTTTGTAAGAAAAAAATCTGTACTTTTTGTTATGATAAATAAACTATTTTGGACTATGCTCTATGATTTTATATGGATTTTATATCAGGGAAAAATTCAATGCATATTAAACTTTTCTTTGTTTGTTTCTCCCGCCTTTCTTTTACTCTCCTTACTTGCAGTGCAATGTATTCATTAAAATAGCAAACATACGTTCACAGAGCTGTGACTGAAACTTTGCTAAACCATTCAGTGAGTTTTATCTAAGTAACTCTTCCAGCACCTTGCAAAACCTTGCTAAACCTTGCTAAAGACCTTGCTAAAAATTTTTGCGTGTTAATAGTATGATGAAGTTGCATGGATAGTTATACGGTTGGAATTAGGTATATGCTTTCAGACTTTGCTCAAGAGGTGCATTTTAATTGTTATATCTTTATTTCTGCAGCCTCGTCTGTTTTTGTATTCTAAGTAGTCATTTTTTGGGGCCCACCTTTTAAATTATATCATATATCTTCAATCATACTAGCTGGTTAATTATCTATCTACAGCTTATTATTTTAAGTATTTTGACAGCTAAAAGTAATTGTGTGCATTTCATAAATTTACCACTGCTTTTCAGCAGTGTAAGTCCATTTCAATTAGCTTTCTTAGGAAGTGCTAAATTGCAAGTCCTTGTCGAAATAAAGGGAGTGTTCTATCAAGCTCATTCTAAGATGATAAGTTCATCGATTTGCCTTAATACACACGTAAACCCAAGTGTATTTGCATATAAAATGCCACAGGGCCTATAGRACCTAATACAAATGGTTGACTGTTTTTATCTTCTGGTAGCACAGGGCTTCCACATAACAAACTATGTGTTGTACAAGGGAGAAGGCTGGAATTCGTCTGTGGTTAAGCACTGAAAAAAGGTTTTTGGATTTTGTCCATGCACTCAGAACTGCTGCCCAGTTGTTGATACTGTACATCCTGGGATAACCAACAGCAGCGTGTCATTGACACTGTGGATGGCTCCAATTTAAATCCCATCATTTGGATTTTATTAGAATGGTACTAAAATGGGAGAGCAGTTTAGTTTTAGGAGCATTAGTGCCTGGATTTTTAGCCACAGAACTGATATTTACTCTAATGGGAATGGTAAATCCCTTGCATTTGGTTACAAATACCCTTTAGTGATTTCCCATGACTCCTACTCATGTTTAATATCCATTCACTCTGTTTAGTTTCAGATTAGTGTGGTTTGGGGTCTGACATTGATATATAGACAGTGAACACACTCTACAAACAGAGAACATGCTCGGTTTCATCAGAGCTCTGTGGAGAATGCCAGCCCTGCTCCCAGCGCTGGCCAAGTTGAGTCATGTAAAGTGCTGTTCAGTGCCTCCTGTATCTGACGACACGCGAGGGACAGACTTTGACAGGTTTTGGAAGTGCAGATCACTTGTTTGGTGCCATAAGGAAGCCATGGGGTCATGGAGGGGAAGGGAACGATTGGACTGAAAATGTGAGTGAGGGATACTAAACCCCTACCTAGTGCTATGCTGATAGGAGCAGTATCTACAGAAATGTTTCTGCTGATTCTATTCAGCAGACATCTGGATTCTGTTTTTAGCACAAAGATATATWTCTTGTTTGACCTTGAAAAAGATATCTCATAAAATGTTTGCCATATTCAAGCTGACTGTTAAATGTCCATTCATTTCAATGAGTTATACTGTGAATAAAGAGTGCTGCAGCCTGCCTTGATTAGCTCATGTGCCGTACAGACATAATTCCAATGGGCAAGACAGAGTTAGTATAGCACTAATGTAGCATTATAAATGTTGACAAATATAATAACTTTAGCTGGTGAACAGGAGCTCTGAGTGACTGTAATATTTTTGTTCACTTCATAATAGCTGACATTTCTCCAATACTGTTTCCTCAACAGCCTCTGCATGAATCCATTGTTACTACATTAAAATAATTGCCTGTAACTGAGGCCTTTCGGCACAAGGAATAATGAAATCTGTATGTAAAATGGAGGCTAATTAAGTGCCATTTTGTACCTGTAAGTTTTGCTGAATGGCGTTTCCATAGTGGATATCTTCATGTTGTTGCAATCACAAATGATTATCTCTACAACTCCAGAGAGAGAACCAGCTGGCTGAGAAACCACACAGATTTTCATGGCAAAAAACCCCAAACCCACAACTTGGTAGACTGCATGAAATTCTTGGTACAGGGCAGAGAGGGAAATACCAAAATTGTATAGAAATTTTAAAGGGATGGATAATGTTAAAATAAATGGTTGAACTTGATAGTGTCAGTGAAACCACTACCTATGCCTTTACTATAATGATAAAAAAGAGGAGTAGCTGCCTCACAGCATCCCCTGTGGTGTGTTCCTGAAGTCATGCTTCCTGGTTTCCTTGTAGCTCATGCCAATTCAGGGAGTACACAAAAGAAGGTATTCCTTGGTGAGTTAGGGTAGGTAGATACAGATAAGGTGTAATGTTGAATAGTGTCCTTTAGAATGGTAAAAATAATATATTTTGCTTACTTTTCTTTGGAAAGAAGTCAAAGCAGCAAATACAGTAATCTGTATCAGATTTCCCTACTGAAAGCAGCCCTGTAGTCTGCTTGCCTGCTTTGCTGCATAAAGATCATAACATCCTTTTTCTTTTTGTCTGCTTTGAAAAATTCATTCATTCTGTGAAAACCTGCTGGAGAAAGCAGGCTTTCACACAGTCAGAGCTGCTCAGACAGACTGTGTTTTCTACTAGATGCAACAGTGTTAGCTCAAGAATAAAACAGCACAATCTCCCGATCTGAGCAAGGTATTCATAGAAATATATGCAGACACAGCCATCAATCAAAATTTTGTATCCCTGAAAATCAAACCATGAGATAATTTGTGTCTCAACCTTAATCTAGAATTGGGGATTTGATTCCATTCCTGTTTCCAAAACATACTTTCTGCCCTTTTTGACAGTGGCAGTAAGTCTAGTTTCTTCTGCTTCTCTGAAACATACTGGTTTTTTCAATGAGCACCATCTGAAAGAAAAAAAAAAACAACAAACCAACCAGCTACAAAACAATTCCTCTTTGTTCTCAGACATGAAGTATTTCTTTTAGGTTGATATTTAGTGATAACTAACCAGCCTTTTCTTTTCTTTGGCTGTTCCCACAAATAACCACATAACATTTTCTTATAAAGAATAGAAGCATGCTAAAATTAAGTAGCAAATTTTAAACAAAAGAATGGGATTATCCTACCCATTAGACAGAACATCTGTGCATAGTTTGTTTGGAAGGTCAAATGCTGAGTTAAATACTGTGAAGGACTGTTTGTGTCATGCTAGCTAGACACATGCACATCTAAAAAAGCAGGAATAATCAAGTTTCATACTTTAACAAGCAGTTTGCATATGAAGGTTGGGAAATAATTTTATAGCGGAAATAATTAAATTTGCTATAGTGGGTTCTAAGTGAAACCAGCACAGGCAAACCATATGAAATTGGGTTTATTCCCTCAGTAAGCCTGTTTTCAGCTTCATAAATTCATGATCAATAGCCAGGTCAGTCTTAATATTTGTTTAAAATCACCAGCTACATATTATTACTTCTACATGCATAGAAGGAAAATACTTTGCTTTAATTTAAAGATTACATATTTCTTTCAGTCTCTCAGCAATCCTCTGCTTGGACATAAAGCTGGAGTGTTCAAGTGGTATGGACATATAGGCAAAGAAGGTGTGTTCTCTGATGCATTTGCTGAAATTTACTGAGATGGTGAATTAAAGGCACTTGAGGAAACATTGATACCCTCTGAATTACTGTGAGGATACAGCAGTTAGTGCCAATGTCAGCTGCCAGCTGGGAGGGGCAGCAGCATCGCAGGGAGGAGATCACAGTGCCCTGCAGGGACCAGGGAACACGCATCCCGGCTGGATGGAGCACACAGGGGAGGGTACGCAGGGTGCTTCTGTGAAGGGAAGAGCTCACTGTCCACTGCAAGGGGATTCTCCTTCACAGAACGGCAGCTACAAAATACAGTGCCTTCAGAGGTTTGAAGAGCAGGTTAAATGATAAGCAGGTCTTCTGGGATTTTTTGTGGTGGTGGTGGTATTTTTTATTGGGCTTTTGGGTTTATTTGTTTGTTTGTTTGTTTGGGGTTTTTTACTTTTTTCCAATCTCATTGGTATCTATGGATATTTACTCGGAATTTTAGGAAAAAAGAGTAAGAGTTTTTTTTCTAAGATGACACATATCTTAAAAATCACCTACTAAAAATGAAATAAAGGCACGAATTTGGAAGAAAACTCTTTTCCTACTTATTCTCACTCATGATAATTTTCAGCCCATCTTGTGGTTTTGTTATCATAGAGTAATTGGAACCTTAGTTTACTGAATCTTTAAAAAGAAGACAGGTTTAGATGCATAAAATGTTTCCTGTTTATTATGGTGATACTCACTGCATTTAAGAGACACCTGTGCAATATTCAGTCAGAAAAGTTAGCTCCAGAAGGCTAACTTTCTATATCCTCAAATCTATATCCATCTATATCCTCAAATAATTTCATCAAGCAACATGACGTATGTGATGTGTGAATCTCTGTGCCTCAAGAGGGAAAAAGGGCAATGAGATATTTTAAGGCTATTGTGAAAACATATTTCCCAGGAATCTTTCTGCAGTTACTGCTATAGAAAGTCTACAAACCTAAATGCTGAGAATCAGAACCAACCAGATGTTTTCTATTCAGATGACTATCAGTTTCTTGTTTGCAGTCTATCAATGTGAGATCCCATTGATGACATTATAAAACTTAAAATGACAGCTTCATCTTCAAGAAATTGAAGACAAATTATGATATGCTAGGATACAAGAATTTGCTCTGAGACCTGTGTACAGTTTAATAAATTAAACACTGTTAATATATTATTATTTAAAATATAATCTAACCACATTATTTATACCGTTTATTAATACATAATTTATGAAAATGTGTATCATGTTATTATTAATGAAACATGTATGTTTGACTGTATATATACATACATCTATCTATGTAATTCCACATCTAACAAAAGTGTGTGATTGGTGTAATTAGCATTTGCTACTGCCGCAGTTGGAGCCAGTGATTTGCTTACTTGTCTGCCTGTGATTCCTCCGTCTATTGCTCATCTGACAGCATATTTCAGCTAATTTCAGTTTTATCCGCTCGACTTTGGCTGCTTGTTCCAAAGTATTATATTTTCAATGACAGTTAAATGACTCTTTTCTCAAGATGCAGTTTAATATGCAGGGTGATGATTTGGCAGTTAAATGTGATATGGAGCAGTCCTGATGAAAGTTTTAGTATGATTTGTGCTATGGAGTAAAACCCACCCTAATTGCATATCCAAAAACTGGAAAATACAATGTGAATGTTTAGACTTAGGGGTTGGGATCTTTCAACTTTATTTTTTTCCCCAAAGGAATAAATATCTGCGATGTGTTTCCTTTTAATTATTTAYTTATTTAGCTCCTGTAAAGTATAGTTGAATTTTGCTCCATGGGAAATAGGAGATAGTAGTGCATACATTGCTTTAAAAAAGTTATTACTTTATATGTTCATTAACGCATAAAATTAAGGTTACAAAGAATAGCTTATCAAGGGTCATGCTGCTCAGCTCAAGTACAGCACTCTTAAATCTTCCCAAAACTCACTTTAAAGGTTTGCATTTCATTTCAGCTTTTCCCAGGCTGCTACTTGAATTCATTTACTACACAGATCAGCTTCTACAAAAAGTACCGTGCTTCTAAATTAAACAACAGATATTTTATATTTAAGAGCTGCAGAAATGTATTATTTCTTAATGGGATCAGAATATCTCTTAATCCAATAAGCAGTCTTTAAAGACCAGTAGGCAGCCTGGGTACCATTATTGCCATTTAAAGATTAGTTTAGATGGTGGTRATTGCTACCATTCTTAGATGTCATCAAGAAAATTGCAACTCTCATAATTTCAGAGCGATAAATTGTTGYGAACTTTTTATTTCCATTTTCAGGTTTCAAAACATTTCCAGGGCGTCAACCAATATTACTTTTCTTTCTAACTTCCTGGTTGCTTTCTTAGCCTCATTGTTTATTGTGATTTTTCTCTGTAGGACAAATGTAGGTGCTAATTTTCTTTACAGTTCATTATAATTAAAAACATAATTTTCCTTATACAAATTATGACTACCAAGAAAAGAATGGCTCCTTTGAAAATACGGTTCAAAATAGAGTAAAAATAGAAACCTGCAAAATATCACCTAATCTGATTTTCAATATAGATATTCACATGTAAAAACTCAAGAGTTTTTTAAAGATATATTTCAAGTTTTCTTATCACCTTTAAGAAGTAATATCATTTCAAAAAATAGCAAGTATAAATTAAAGGATGTCCTGTCTGACAGTAATCTCAAGAAGTTACTTTCCTTTTAAGGCTAGCAGTAAAAAAAGGAATCAGCTTTAACAATTGGACATGTAATTTCATTTTTTTGGAACGTGAATAATTTGCTAATAACTAATGATTTTGAAAATATAAACCAGACGACTCAGAATCAAACAGTGAACCTTTTCTACCATCTGGTCAAACATCCTCCAGTATTGTAGTATAACATCTATTTGCAATTTTTCTTTTTCATTTTGAATGAAAAAATCAGTTTAAATTGCTAGCCTTTCTGTGATTCTCTTGGACTTAAACAAATACATGTAACCATTAAAATGACTAGTCCTTCTCTACCCACCAATACACACTATCATATTTCTTAGACGACAAAAGGCATTCTGAGAAAAGTGCATAAGCACAGCAATACAACGATCAATAATGTCCAATAAAGTTACAGGTTGTTTCTTATGAGGACTCATGATGGAGAGATTGATACATATATATATATATATATCTACACATCCATAAATATATATGGTGTATATATATATAGACACACACACACACACATATATATATATATATATATATCTCAAAGAGGCCAAACAAACATTTGACATAAGTCTGAAGTAAAAATGTTGATGGAAAAAGACAATGATTAAACTTTACCACTGACAAAAATTGGATTGCAAATCAATTTTCAATTCTCAGTGCTGCTACCTTGCAACTTTGGAGCTCTGGGGCAAAGCAGTTTAGTTTCAGGATAAGAATATAAAAGGTAGGAAATGTGATGTGTTGGAAAATCAGAATGATTCCTGTGATGTTAAATTATCCAATCCTGAAACTGCTCTACAGGTTGAGAGATGAGCTCGTAGGCTGATTTCAGCTAAAGCTTTGGGATTACAAATTCAGTGCTTGGGTTTTTTCGGTTTTTTTCAGATGACTTTATTTATATAATCCTGTATTTATTCAAGTRTTTTAAATGTCAACTCACTAAGTTTGAAGCTGTTCCATTTCCTTCAAATCTAGGTCTTCTACCTTTTGGTTCCTTATGCCACCTTTAATTCTGCATAAAGCCTGAGCTTCAAGACTGCTTGGCTGTACTCTGCCAGGCACTAGCACCAGTGCAGGAAGGAGCATTTCCCACATACCTCTGTGGTCTGGTAAGCTAAGCCATAACAGGAAGGTAGTATACATTAGTAGTCACATTATAAAGCTGAGCCAAGAAATGGTTAGATAAAGCAAAACAGATGACTTGCTTAGATCAGTACCACCTCCCATAATCCTGCCACTGCCAGATATGGAATTTGTGCGATAACGGCGATGTAGAATGCAATTAGTACATCTGCAACACCATTATTTTAATTGTTATGCCATTACTGTAAAATGTTGTATAGCATGCACAGGTGCAAAGGTGAATGAGGAATAATTTCTGCTCAAGACTGTTACTGAGCAGTAAATATGTTGATATACTGAATTGGTACAATGATCATAGTCAACTGTGGAGAGAGACTATTTGCAAGATCATGTAGTGACAGGACAAAGGGGAATGGCTTCAAACTGAAAGTGAGTAGGTTGGGATTAGATAGTAGTGAAAATTTTTTTACTCAGAGGTCAAAAAAGATAACAAAGCTAAAATATTGACAGTAATGCTGAGCTCAGGATCAAGGCTTTGGTCATCACAAAGTGATCCCACAGAAACTGGAATAGTTTTCTATTATGCCAAATATGATCTGCCTTCCTTTTTTAATTTTGGTGCTAACACAGAAGAGGGATTAAAGACATCAAATAAATAAAGCAATTAATATAGTGGTGGAGAAAGATCAGCCTTTATCAGTGGGACAAACTGAGCTGATATTCAGAGGTGGATATTATGGGTGTTAGCTATGATGCTCAGTCAGATAAGGTTGACACCTTAATATATTTTTCCATTTTGATGCTGAGAAAACATTAAGTATAGATAATGATAAGGATAAACCCAACTTTCAGATACTTTCACTGAGTATTTTACTGAGTAACACATAGTCTACAGCTATGTGTTAGAGAACTTTTACTGTTAAAAACTGGATTGCTTACAAATATTCATAGTGGTATCGTTATTTTCAAGTAAAGATATGTTTCATTTAGATTTACATACTTCTCCATGCCAATCTCTGTTTTAATACAGAGGGTAAAATAATCTAATATGTAGATAGCAGACTGCTAACAGCATTGTTTCTAGCTATTTTCTAATGTTGTTTAGATTCAGGACTACACTGAAGCATGAGAGAAGAATGCTGTGTTGTTAGAAGACAAATTCTAACGCTCTAACTGAGAATGATTGGGAGAGTGGTGAACTTTGCCTTTCCATTCATAAAGCAGTCAATACCCACAATGAGTTTGCAAGTTGAAAGTTATTGAACAGCAGTCAGAATATTAACCATGGCCCTAGATAGTTGTCTCCAGCAAGTCACAAATATTATCCTTATGTCACAAGGAAGAGTCTTGGCTTCTCCTCTCCAGTGAGTAAGGTTAATGTGATGGTTGGAGTTGGAGCTTGGTAAGCAAGAATGGAAGAGTGTTCACTCTTTTTATGAATTTCCAAATCCCTGTTGCATTTACAGGTAAGTTCAGCATAAATTCCCAGATGCCTTTAAGTTTTCTCTTGGGGTCAGCAAGCAATTATCTTTCTCTGACCGGTGTCTTGAATAAAAAAACTTTGGCCCATTGCTTACCGTAATTCAAAGTTCAGATCACCTAGCTGTTAAACTGGTATGTTTTCTATCTACCAGTACTAGCAGACATAAATGTGCTGTGTGTATATATCCAAAAATAGCTGGTGGGGTTTTACATTTACACCGAGTTTCCTTAACTCCCTGGCTAGAATTTTGAAAGCGAGCTTTATCCTGCAAGAGACTGATTACTTTGCAAGGCAAAGCTGGTCTTTCATATGTATGTGTATATGTACTGTTCACGTCTTAAGACATTCAACAGTCACAGTGTTTTTCCCTCCATTTTTGTGGAAAATGAAAACTGGTGTAAGTCTGGTCCAACAGTGTCACATATCTGGCTAGAAAGTTCACATGCCTTCCTATTTTTGTATGAATTCCATTAATCTCTGAAGATTGGTGCCAAATAACTGCTAAGTTTACACTAACAATGACCTTACTTGTAATGCAGCAGAGGAGACAACGTGAAGGCTGAGGGAACCTGTCACTGTTGGGTGACAGGGGTGCAAGTTTTCAAACTATGGAAAAGGATATGATTTTGGGAATGGAATGCAGACTGTGTGAAGCAGTGTTGTATCAGCTTCATGGACTCTTCAGTCCTGGAAAAAACATGAGAGATGGACAGTGGTTCCTCCAGATGCGCTGGAATGAATTAGTGAAAGAATTAACGTGGGGACTGGAAGCAAAAGGGCCAAGGGCCTGGAAAGCCATGCTCTGTAAAGCACTGGATGAATAGTGCCAGCCTTATATTCAGTGGAAAAACTTCCGTGGTGCTTACCTCCTGATTAATATAGCTTCAGAAAAAGGTGGATTCCATTATGAGGAGGAGTATTTTACACAGTAAAATCTGAAATTCAAAATTTTTAAGAATAAAGTAGCACTTTGAGTACATGAAAAATTGTTGGAACTGAGAAATAAAGATAGTTTGATGGGTGACATGAAAGACTGCAGCCATCTGGACTGGAGAAATGAAAATATGGATAAAACAATAAGCACAGACATCATAAGGGCACCTGAATAGCAGTTACCTCCAAATGTGTAACATCTGTGAGTGTGGGGAAGTATCTCTTCATCCTTTCTTCCTTGCATTAAGGTCTGTGTTACTTGCTGCATTGGGACCTGCTTTGCACTTTATTTTGAAGTCTTTCAAAGCATGGATTTAAAGTAATGGCCCAGACCGACTTGGCCCAGACCAACACAGAACTCAAGAAAGACAAATTCTACCTAGCAAAGTGGCTGAGATTTCAGAATACTTAAGCAAAGGCCACATATTATGTCATCAAACTGCTTTTGATTATGGCAGACTTTTCTCTTTTCTTTAGGTAGTATTAAATTTAATGGKTTTTTTTGTTCTGTTTTGGTTTGTTGGTTTGTTTGTTTGTGTTTGGGTTTTTTTGTTTGTTTGTTTAGACCGCTGTATTTTCAGCAGTTAATTTCAGACTTTTGTGCTTATTTAGTTTTGATGTGGCTATACTTAAGCACATGTGAGTGATTATTTACAGTTTTAAGTAAAGACCAAACTTTGGGAGGCATATTGTAAAGTGTGAAAAAACCTTAAAATATCCCTTATGACTGAAGTTGGAAAATAACTTTTGAATTACAAAAACTCATTTCAAGTCTTGCAATCTTGCAGTATTTTTACCCTCAGTAACGTGATTTAGTTGGTAGAAAACTCAAAGATGTCCCAAGCAGACTTTGGAGAATTAATGGTGAGAGTGCAGTCAAAACAGCTTTGAACAATTTAGCAATTCCTTTACATGGAAAGGTAACCATAAGACACAGATTTTCCCATCTTGTGGTACTTTGTTGATAAATCCAGCTGCCAAAGACCAACTGGCAAAAATAGGGAACAGCKGTTGCTTTTCTTTTTCTTTTTTTTTTCCTTTGAGAGTCACATTTACAAGCATAAAACTTGTGTGGATTTGTTATCAGTAACTTTCTCACTAATTTTAACTACTAAGACAAAAAGAAATCTTTATTTTTCATGCTGCTTGACCTTTACAGCTTACAAAGTGAAAGACAGATTGCTCTCCTCTTATAAATAATATTTATAGTGTGTTTATTTTGCATTTTTTTGCATGTTAGCTCAGTGCTATATTGTCTAAATTGCACATATTTGTGTATGTGTGGAGTTTATTATTAAGAACAATTAAGGCACTGTTTATTTCATTTTTTTCCTAAAACGTGAATTTTTAACCATCCCATATCTCACAAAATTGTGCTGTTTAGTAATATTTATATGCTTGTTATTTTCCCAGATAAATTTTTTCTAACGTCCAGTATTTGAAATTCTAATAAACACCTTAAAACACACTGAGCCTTTTGCAGGATAAAAAAATACTTTTTGCAAGAGTAATCTATACTTACACAAGTAACATGATTTGATTACCCAGATGAATTTAATCACTTTTTATGAAGAATGTGTTCACGCACCAGCATAGCATCCATTAAGGCAAGCACTACCTACTTGTTAGAATTAAAAAAAAAAGAAAAAAGAAAAACATCAAAAGAGAAGATGAGTTAAAACTTTTGCAACAGCATATTAGAGCACAAGTTTGTGTACATGCTTTACTAAACCAACAAGGCCTTGTAGAGCTCCAAATCACCCCATGCAGGATGTACACTCAGGTGGCTTTATGAGTCTCAACAGTTCACAGGAACTGCTGAGCATGTCTTGGTCTTTCTCCGGCCTCATAATGGTCTTTGAATCAGGGTATCCTAAAGAAGTGATTGGAATGACTCTTGCAAAGAGCCATTTCCAACTCTATCTCATAACTTCTGCCAGCTGACCTTGGTATCTAAGCCTAGGCAGGCAGGACTGCCTTTAGAAAAATGGAGTTCTTGCATTGGGAATAAAGACATAGGAACAGTACAAGGTTTAGTAGCAGGATCAGGATAGGTAAGAGCAAGTATTTAAAAATATTTTCCATTTAAAACATCTAAAGCAGATAGTCAATAACCTCTCTAGGAAAGCTGAAGGACTCCTTGGATCCTCTCATCCAACACTCTTTGTGCACAAACAGGGAACTGGGGACAGATTAAGCAATGAGGTGAAGAGACTTTAAAAAATGAGCTTCTAGATTTAATACTGGATCATGTCCACTTGGCTTATCTTGGTTTGCTTGAGAACAGTCAAGCATGACTCTTTTCCATTTAGTATACCTCTCTGCCCCTCTGTGAGGATTTCTATGAAGTGGAGAGGTCCAGAAGGCTGAAAGCAGGGAATTGCAAAGAGCCACATTGCAAATTGCTCAGAGCAAAGGTCAGAAGGACAGACATCACCAATGCTACAGGCAAGGCCACTGCAGGCAAGTTAAATCCTTTCCATAATGTCAGCTTGGCTGTAAAAGGCAGACACATTGAGTAGAGCCACCTGGGAAGCAAAAATCAAATTTGACAAAATAAGTCACTTTTCAATTATTTAGGTTAATAGGTTGCAGAGTCAGAAAACACCACTGTGCTCACTGAATGAATCTGTTGCATAATGCTGCACAAAAATTGCTTTTAAATGTGTTTGTATTTGTGTAAGAAATGTATTTTAGAAAAATCAAAATCTTAATTTCCAAAATGCTTGTAATGGAAAACTCTACCAAACCTCAAAAGTCTGCACTAAGATCAAGTTTAAATCCTTTGAACTTTTCCAATTTTCCAAGAAAATCATTAATAGATTAGAAATCACTTTCAAAATGAAGTAGTTTGACAGGCAGAGCTCTTTTACCTGGACTATGGAAATCATGGGTTCAAAATTGTTCAGTGACCTGGGAAAAAACAGAAGCCTTTGTGCTTACATTCTTTGTCAGAACTGTAAGGTATRTATAATTCTTTCCTGTAAATTACTGCTTTGAATATGACCAATTGCCTTGAATAGTTCCCTTTCTAAGTATTGCAGGCATCCAGAAATTTTCATAGATGCAAGGATGAATGCCAAATATTAGATATGTATGGTAAAAAAATTCATCTGTTAAAATTTAATATGTTCTGGTAATTAGCCATTCACAAATCTTCCTTGCTAAGGGAGATATTCTTTTCCTTCCCTGATTAATGGGTTATATAAATATTTAAGTATGTCCTTTTTTTAGCAAGAATTGTACCTAATCTGCTAAGATAATGTCATCCCATATGAATAAAATATGTAACTCCTCTTTTGAAAAATTTTATAATATTTCAGACTTCTCTGTTTCTTTCTGGATTTCACTACATAAAATATTCTATATTGCATAGCTGTAATACTTCATAGGTCTTAGCATGTAACAATTCATTGTATTCTTTAGAAAGGCTGGTATTTGATTGTTTTCCTGCTGCACCTCACCAGCATAGCATTATTCAATTGCTCAGATGTCACAACTCCTCCCGTTTTCTAATGACATCTTTATTTTCCTTGAAGAGCAAACATCACCAGCATTTCAGCCAGAASAGCCTCCTTACCAAAATGTCAGCCATATGTTTAACACTTCACACCTGGCACACGAGAGGTGTTGATCCCAGTGATGGAGAGTCCCCCAGTACTCTGCACCTCAGTACACAGTTTTCAGACCCTCTCGAGTGAACCAGAAGAAGCCTGTTTTATTAGGCAACTAGAATATTATTTTGCAAGAAGACAGTTTTGATGTTCAGAGGTTTCAATCATGCTAAAACATATGCCAGTGGCTTGTGACCCCACAGCACTGGTGGTAGGCAAAGAAGGTCATCAGCAAAGTTCATTACTGGGAAAGCTGCTCTGCATCAGGTACTGACCAGCTGGAATATCTCTCTTAAAACTGTTAGCACACAATAACGAATCATCTGCCTATATTTTTCTTTTAATGAGGGTTTTCTAGGTAACCTCAAGCTCTCTTCCTAATTCACAGAGGGCATCATTATTTGATACCGTTACTGTGCAGTGAGGCACATCCTGAAAGAAGTGAGAGCTTGCCCTGCCTGTAAAGGGCTTTTTTCTCTTCCACATTAGGTTGGAAAGCATGAAGTTCAGGAAGATAGCTGAGAAAAACACACTCATTTTGTTATGTATATAAGGGGCTTTCTACATTTCACTTAGGCTTTCATTCTTTGAGTAAAAAATTTAAGGAAAAAAACCTCAACTGCTTTTTAAGTGGACTGAAAACCATATGCAAATTTGAAAGTAGCTACTGCTTTATCATCAAATCATGGTGTTTATGAAGTTATGGCTGAGTAAGTTCATTAGTTCACTCTAAACCCTTTGCCATCCACATTATAGTATACATTTTTGTTTCAAGTAGGTAGAACAGCCTATAGTTATCATGTTGATTCTATAAATATAGCCAAAGGGAATATTTTTTTTCAAAACAAAGGCTGTTTGTGACATTAGATTGTTCCTTTTAGCAGTGTATTTAGCTGAAATGACATGATTTGGCACTGTCAATGCTTTTGACTCATGATGTAGGATGAGGAGTTTTGAAACTAGACTCTTCTCTCTCTAATATATTTAGGAAAAATCAAACATTATCTGAACCTCTTTTTTAACTGCTAAAAACAGCACTAACCCTTAGAAAAATTAGACACTGTTAAACTGTATTTGCTGGTAACTAACTGCTGAACTTCATGTAGTGTATGAAGGACAAATACGGTAGATTGGAAGACTTTTTCTTTTTATAACATGGTTTCTTGTGCGCCACACAAACTCATGAAATGCGTATTTCTTTTGGCAAGGGCCGCTAAAGTCACAATTCCTGATACAGCTGTGCACATACTAGTGTCAGCATAAAAATGGGGGCAAGAATAAATAGATCTTGGTGAAACAGAGGATGAGATCTCCTCTGCCATCGGATTCATGCAGAAATGAAGTTGTCCAAATTTCCATCTGTTAAATGCAAAAATTATTCCACAGGAAAATAAAGCAGCAGTCACAAAGCAAGCTATGTATATACCCATCACAACTTTTTTGATTCCCATTTTTCTAGGCCTTTCTATCAGTCTGCTTTATAATATAAGGAGATCTCTATCCCAGGCCTGTACAAGTAGTTTACTACCATTCAAAGTGCTGAAATTACGACATAATTTTTAAAAATACAAAGCCAGAAATAAATAATGAACAAGTTTGCACACAAAAGGTGAAAATATTGTTAGAGACAGTATTTTCTGCACTGAATCAGAAAACATTTTGCAGGCAGTGAACTGACCTTTTTGAATCACTGCCTCTGATGGCTCATCTGCCTTTAGGAAACAGAGCTCTGTGCTTTAGGAAAAACAGACACAGCATTTCATAGCATAACACATTTTCATGACTATTATAACAGAAAATTTTGATGCTTTATACTCTTTAAAATGTTTAATCTCTGAGGACTACAAATTACAACCTTTGATCATTTCACATTGTTTTTCTTAAAGATGTTAATGTACGTTGCTCGGCTTGCTCATCCACAAAGCTGGACTCATGTCCAAGCCTCCTCATGTCCAATGTAATTGAGACTCCACTTTAATCTTCCCTCAGATGTCTAGAAAAGAGTGAGTGTGATGCTTCAGCCAAAGGCCCTAAAGAACATCTTTGCACCCATAGACATTTGTATGTTCTCATCTAAGTTCTTGAAAATGCAAAGTGACATGAAGTTAAATTTGCCCATCTGCATCACATGGTCTTTACTTTAAGTATTCTTCTCCCTGGAACTAAAAATTGAGTCAAAGTGCTCTTTTCTGGTCTGCTAAACTAGTTTGTCACTGCTTAAGTGCCAGATTTCCAGAGCAACAAAATGTCTATACAACAAACATTTCAGCATAACCGACAAAAATAACTGATATATTACTAATGTGTAAATATTTGCACAATATTCAAATATACCATGCATGTGTAGTTCCAACTATCTGGCCCTGAAACTATCCATATTTCAAGGAAACTTCTCCCAAATGTTCTAATGTCATTTCCAGGCAATATAAATGCTCGTTATGTTGGGCAGCTTTCCCAATTCTGGAGAAGAAAGAAGTGTTTCTTCAGCAAGCCTTCGTAACTCCTCAACACTGATTCCTTTTTCTTCTGGAGTCCAGAATTCCTCTTTCTGCTCATCATGGTCTTTCTTTTGTTCACTTCAGCTGTTCAAACAGAAGATATGTATTTCAGAAGTGACAACATTTGCTTTTAACATACAGACTGAATTAGATATATTTCTCTTTCCATGATTTTAGAAGCTCCTGCCTCCGTTATGATCCATACTGCTTTGTCCTTTCTTAGGACAGCTGTGTAAAAATACCTCCAATGAGAAGTGAAGACGGAAGGGAGAAGGAAAAGATGAATAGGAGTGAAGGATGTAGGCCAAAAATCCATGGTTGAGTTCGTATGGTTCAAATGCTAGTTGTAGCTATGCAACTTTTCTTTGCCAAAAACTTTCTGGAATAGAAAAACCTCTTTAGCCTTACCAGCATAGGGCAATTTTATAGAATTAGTGGACATTAACATGACATCATGAGCAATTTTGCTATCTTATTTTTTCTCATGTCTGCTGCTGGGTTCAATACAGATATTTAGGGTAACACAGTAAAGTCTACTTTGCAGTAAAAACTGTAAAGCATCAAAAGACCCATATAAACACAATTTACTGCAATTGTCATTGTTTGAACTGAAGTAGTGTGTAACAACTGCTGCATTTTTAGTGTCCTTGTTGTACTCTTTGCTGCACAAACATTCTGTGTGATTTATATTCTACGTAGGGATCACAGATGGCTATAGGAATAAAGACAAAATAAGCACAGAAAGAAAAGCAAATACAAAGTCGCAAATGTTATCAAATATACATTCTGACAGTAACATAAGGTTGTCTTTTTTGCTAGTGTTTCTTCCATTGTCATACCAGAGTAAGCAAACAGTTATTCTGATTTGGTAATTGGACTTCCTTCATTAACGCAGAATTCATGGTACAGTAGCAGCTGGTGGGAGAAAGGAAACTACAATCCACTGTGGATTAAAAAGGAGCAAGCAAGGGAACTGAGGCTTAATGAAGAGTCTTGTAAAGGAAGCCAAATTGTTGTAYTAACAGTCTAATTAATGTAAAAGTTCAGGTGTGCCATATTTCTTCAGCAAAGCATAAAATACAGTTTTAAGAAATAAAATTACTTATTTTTTTATTTATCTTTAATTAGGCTTGCCACTGACGTTTACCTTTTTGTCCTAGATGTATGTGAAAATTAATAAAACATGCTAGAAAAGTCTAAACATATCTAGTAGTTACCTAGCAAAACAAACGTGTTTTTCTAAGCTTCATTTTTAGGATCCTCACTCTTATTTAACTTTTTGGGGACATTTTCCCTATATAGGAAACCATAATTTTTCTTGGGCAATGGCCTCACTAACACTGAAAACAAGAGATTCTGGAGTTTTTAAAATAGCTTCACATGCCTATTCTTGTTAGGCTTAAGGATGGTTTTTAAGATTACCTTAACATGGCAGAATGAACTCTGTTCGTGTTTGCATAGTGCTTGGTTCTCCAAAGATTTCTAACTTCAAAGATCTTATTCTCCATTAAAGACATTGTATTTTCACTTCTGTATTTAAAGCATTGCTTTATAACATACAGGAAATGTATACCGTTAATCAATAAAAATCTAAAGCAATACAGTAGAGATGATGGAATGTTTATGGTCTGCTTTTACTGATCCTCACTATCATTCAGATCCAAGTTTGCATTTCCCAAACCTGAGATGATATCCAAAGGGAACAGATTGACCCATAGACTCTACCCTGTGGTGCTTTGGGCCAGGTTGCTTTTCAAAGTGTGCTCTTTCTGCCCCACGTACCATCTGAACAGGTGCTCCACTGAAGTTTGAATTATGGCCAGCTAGCTCAAAAACAACTAGGGAGTAGAGGTGAAGGGAAACAAGGGCCAGAAGGCAGAAATATGGATAGAAGTAAATGAAAAACAGAACGGAAAAGGTTACACTAAAGTAGATATAGGTGAGTAAGTACAAGCAAGGCTTGGGAAGAGAAAAGGTACAAAATACTGCAAATAGAAAAGAAAGACAAAGAAAATGAGGAAATCTAGCAAAAAATAAATACCAAAAAAAGAGAAAAATTGAATGAAAGAATAAAAAAGGCAGAAAAAGGATAAAAAAATGCAAAAATGAGAATAGAAATTTTGCCTTTATATAAAGGTAGAAAAAGGATAATTAAATCACCTATTTATGATTGCATGTAATGGAGAGAGATTCTTTGAGTCTGAAGTATATCCATTAGTTATGTGGATATGCATTATAATTATGATTTTACTAAACTTAATCCATATAATCCCAATTTAAACCAACACTGGATTGAGATGTATATTTCACTTAAGTAATTCAAGATAAAATCACACTCTCTATATAAACAATTTCCTCTGTCTTTATACACAGAAGAAATACTGTACATTGAAATAACTGTTAAGATGAAGCTATTGAGGTAACTGGAGCAAAAGACTGAATATGGATAAAATAATAACAAATGTGAAYGAGAAATTAAGAACTATTTTAAGTAAAACATATTGGAGTCATATTTATCCAAGTAGCTCGAGACACTTAAATCTATATTGGCAGAATTGTTTTGAAACAAATGTACACTCTTTACATGCAAATTCAATAAACAGAAAGCAAGTAAATATAGTGGGTTTAAGTAATTTAYGGAAAAAGGCATAGACTGAAGTTGTTAATCAATGTTTAAGTCCAGAGAAAAGAGAAATTAAACTCACCATACTCATTTTAAGACACAAGACTTTGTCCAAATTATAGTTAGTTTCAAATTACTCTTGAAACATTTATGAATTGTATTATAAAACTCAGGGTGCATATAACTATGTGGCTGGATCTTAGGTTTAGTGGAACAATACAGTTCTGATTGGAAGGAAATACATTTCCTCTTCTAAAACTTTTTTATATCATTTCTGGTCCAAAATATAAAATAGTATTTCACCAAATGAAGAAAACACAGGAAAGTATAGGACTCTGCCAGGAATTCACAGTGTCTGGATCTCACCTCTTTGTAACAAGAGAATACTTACCTTAGGGAAGCTAATTTTCCCTTGTAAAATTGGACTATAATTGTGAAAGCCAGAAATGTAAAATAAGTGAGACAGTTCCCACTAACAGAAAGAAATATAGGAAATCACATTGCCAGGATCAGTCAGACATGGAGGCAACAGGATTTTTCCGCCACCTCATTTTTTTAGCTAGCAACTTAACTAAAATAGTACCATTATTCAGGGACCCGAACAGGGTTTTTTTAATGTATTCTGCTAGGATGAGCATCTTGATAATGTGTGTCAAATTCTGTGATATAGTTGCATAGGAGGGACACCAGGTGACTTGCCTTAAATATACTGCCCATAGAAAACTAGATTTCTTGTGTTCTCTTTGAGCAGAGGGCTCATTCTGTTACTGTTAAATAGCCTTCCATAGGTTTCTCCACTTCACAGCATAGTTTGTAGAGTTTTTTGGGTTCTTCACTATAAGGCCGGAAGACAGAGAGATTCAATAGATAGGATCCATTAAAAAAAAAAAAGAAAAAAAGCCTTCGAGTGAAATGGATAGGGTTTTATTGAAAGACTTTATATAATGATGTTGGATATTACATTACCATTATATATTGAGATTCCTAAATATTAATAAAAATCATAATTGCATGCTCTGTAATTAGGTTCACCATAAAAATAAAGTCTGCTTGAATTCTTTTTGTTTTTAATGTAACTTGTTCCCTTGCTCCAGGATATTTTCACCCTTCACCAAATATCTTATGAAAGGCACTGGTGTATAGAATAATTAAAATGTGATACTAAAAGATCTGAAGTGACTGAAACCAGACAGAATATTAGTGCATATATATGCACACCTAGTTCAAGAAGACATTTGTAAAGCATCTCTTCTTTCAAGCAGCAAGCAGACTTTATGATCCCAGTGATTTTACAAGCTTGCTGTTTGCCCCAGGAAAGCTAAAACTTTCAGCTCTCTAAATATTAATTCTTTGAGAAAGACAGAATCCTTAAGAGGACTAGAGTTTGAGGGAGGCAGGAATCCAGCAATATATTCAAGTTCCTCTCTCAAAATAAATCATATGACTTACAATTGATGTTACTAATAAATAAAGATTCTGTCTGTTTTTCAAGAAATGACTAGCAGTCCCACTATAGTTCTAAGCTAGTATTTAAATACACATCACATATCTTCCTTCTGTGACAGGCATAATTTAAAACAATTTACAGAACTCTTCTTCTGAGATATTGCTTTATGCTGTTAAGGCAGAAATCTGATTAATTAACTCTCAACTTAGGAGAAAATTGCTAAAACCTGTAAAAATATAAACCTCATAACTAGTATTTACACAGATCCCAGAATTAAAAATAATTGCCTTCCCATTTAATTACTTTGGCTATTAGTTTGTTAGACTTTCTGCACATTTCTAAAATATCAATATCACAACAAGACAATGTAGCTTGGAAGTCGTGATGGCCAGATTTGGCAATCAATTCATCCATTCTGCTTTCTCTTATCATTAATCAGTTATGAGACTATCTTGGAAAAATAGACCAGTATTTCTAGTGACTTTGTTACTGAATTGGGTATATGGGTTTTATTAATTTGAGGAAATTCAGGGAAAAAGATTAGAATAATATTTTTATGTTTTGTTTGAATCATAATTTATTAACAACAATTAAAATTAATAATTTTTTAATTAAAATATTCCTTGTAATTAAAAGCATTATGTTAAAATATCCTAGCTACTTTTTCAGCTTTATATTGTTGCTTTGGGTTTAAAGATGGAAAATATTCAAATTGGGAGCTTGGGATCTCTTTTAAACATTTTTTTTCTTATTATATAATATGTTAAAAGTAAGTGATCACTAGTGAGGTTGCTTTATTATGCTTTTCTTTTCAGACTTACTTAAGATCAAAGGGTTAGCTACTACTAGATTTTCTAGCAATAAAATATACTCTGCTATGGACATGCCTTTTAGAAATACAGTTAAAAATATTGAGCCAAATGTCACAAATTGGTGCCACAGCTTCACATCTTAATATCTGCTTGCTATTAAGCCCATCCAGAGAGCAGGTGATCATCTAAAAAATAATAATTCAAATTTTTCTTTATTTAACATTTCACCTTCACTGTATATATCAGGCAGTACTTAACATTTCCTAGAAACATAAAGAGATTAACTAACTAAAAGATTTAAACTAATGCATCTAAGGCAAATAAGAGACTGAAATATTTTTCTAAATAGTATGTTTAAAGTGCTTGAAAGTGCTTCTGCAAAGTGTTTCTCTTCTATTCAAGCCTGATGTCAGGAAGAGACGAAGAAACAACAGGAATATTATTTGCAACCTTATCCTGGTTTGAAGGACAGGTGTCTGTCAAGGAAGGTGGGAAACCTCCCTTGAGCACAGGAATGACCCCCTCCCTCCTCCAAATTACTGTACCTTTGAAATTACGGGGCTCTCAGGCAAAGATGCGGTAAAAAGAATAACAGTTCTTTACTAGGGTTATATAAATTATATACATATATATATATATATAAAACAAGACGGTTAAACGGCAACCATAAGAGAACAGACAAACCCTTTATCAGTTCCTTGTGTGTTGTTGGGAAAAATCCTCTGCTGGGGCAGAGAGGCTGCAGTGACTCTCCCGCGGCTGCAGGGGGCGCTGTGGCGTGAGCGCGACGACCCTCACGCGGCAATGGCGGCTCCGGCGAACGGGAAAGGGGGGAAGTCGCCCCTGGCGCGACCCCACGGGGCAGCCGCCCAGTTCCACCAACCTCGGCAGCGGGCAGCGAGCAGCGCAGGCAGGGAGGGTTGACTGGGGAGCAATGGATCTTGGTATCACTCACCGACAGACCAGCAGAAGGCAGGAAACAGCCGAGACGAACAGCTCCGGCTGGAGGTTGGTCACAGCGTAACTCTGAACTTTGTGCCGCAGCGGGACTCTCGGACATGTCACAGTGTATCTCTGCTCTGGAGCCAGGCAGGACTCTCCGAGATGTCACAGTGTATCCGTGCTCCGGAGTCAGCCGGTGGAGGCGTGGCAGTGTAGCAGTGTTCCCGGAGCGAAACCGGCACTCGCTGCAGACACGACCGCCCTCACCGAACGCAGAGTGGGGAGTGAGGCAAGCCCCGGTCTCCACTCACCTCTCCCCTAAGTCTCTGGTAGTTCTCCCGAGATGTTTCAGCTTCTAAGGAAACATCCCCCTTCAGTATTTCCAAGTCTCTGTTTTCTTTAATCGAGGGAATTGTCCTGGCTTCTGGGCTGGGCAAGTGGTCCCTTTTGTCCTTAAGTACCATCCATTCTGCATCATTACCGTGGAATGCAGCTGAACAGATAACTCCTTTTTGTTCTTAAGTATCGCCCATCAATTCCCGGCCAGCCYCTCCCCAACTACACAGCCTCCCTGGTACCCCGGGGCGGGGGGGGGAGAAAAGAAACAATTTTTTTAATTACTTTTTTTACTTTATTTTTTTTTTTTCCTAACCCATAACAAACCTTTTAATGGGAGATGGAACTATAAAATTTACCTGCCTTTTACACATTTAAGAGATGGTCAGGGAACATTCCTGATCAGGTCTTGTCTTGGAAATTCTTTTTTTCAGTTCATGGCACTTTGTGAAGTTACAACTAAACTCCTGAGAGTTGTGCTCCCGGAAATTACAGCTTAGCTGGACTTTAGTTTTAAATTAGCTAGATGCCTTTAGGCACAAAGCTAACTATTTTAATGATCTTTTTGAGGATCAAGAGTAAGCTAAACTTGTCATTCAGACAAAGTCTCACAAAAAAAAGGGCAATATAAATACAGTCATTCCAGTTCTTTTGTCAAATATCTTTCACAAATAATAGCACTAAATAAAGGGCTTATAAAAAATCAACTGATAAAAAGAAAGAGATGTTTTTGCTACTAATGCAAATTGGAGACACCAGTTAAGTCTAGGAAACCACCACATGGTGTTAAACTATCCTYTTAAGGAGGAATGAAAAAGTACTTTGTATCAATCTATTTTACTCTAATATCACAATTTTTCTGTCCTCCTGACAGTATTTTCATTAAAATTCAGGCTTACATGTTCCTACATGTGCACAGGGTAGAAGAGTTTTACATTGACCCTGTCAGTTTTCTGGAATTTTGACTGGCTGTCTGCTACCTTTTGCTTCCACCACCCTGACAAAATGTAAGAAAGAATAAAATTGCTAGCCTACTAAAATACAGAAGATCTGAAAGGTTAATGCAGTTCATCAAGTGAATAATAAATTGTACATGAAAAGTTTAATGTCTTTTTCGCAGAGCAAGAATTGTAATAAGAACAGAGAATTACAGAAATTTAATCAATCCTCATGATAATATTTGTAATAAGAACAGAAAGCGTTACTGAAAAAAAAATTCTTTTGAAATGCATGGTTGAAATTGCAATCTAGAGCTTGAATTGTGAAAGAGGAGACAATGGACATTATCAAATGAAAACCAGCAGGTGCAAGAGAAACCAAAACCAAGGAAAAATCAAGTGCTTTGATAAATGTTCACTATAAGATAGGAAACATTCTAAGAACTTGCCTTATGGGGCTAATCTGTGATTTTAAAGAACCTTATCCTTTAGGTAGTTTTTCTTACAGTTAATCGTTAACAAAATCTCTGTATCTAACTCTGAAGAACCAGATACCTACCATTTTCAAGCAGAAAAGCAGAATAAATTGCAGAATTTTGTCATTGTTTCTAAATTTGAGTATATGCAGGCGCTGTTCTGAAACCTACATACTAAAAAAAATGGTAAAAATATGATGGTTTAAGTTATGAACAGAACGTTAGAATTGCTTCAAAAGAAACTTTTATGCCTGGTCAAAGTATTTAGTAGTAGTTCCATCTTGAAATAGTGATTGTTTTCTCTGACCTGAAGGCAGAATACTCTGCCAAAACTTAACTATCTCATTCTTTTTTCCTTCAGCCTTATTTCCTAAGTAGCTAGTCTAAAACTGGAACCTAGTAACAACAGTAAGAGAAGAAGGTTGTATCTTGTCCAACTCATTAATTGAACTGAAATTTCTGTAAAAGGGAGCAACTTTCCTGTGCCTGAATTCAATGGAAAACCATAGTGCATATGAAAAACTTAGTCACTAGTTTGGTTCAGCCAATAAAAAACTTCATCAAATAGTTGCACGGTAACTTCTTATGACACTCCACTCCCAATGGAGAAATAAAGTGATACTCTGTTCAAGGCTGAATATTCAGTTTAGCTTATGACTTATGAACATCATTATGCCAGTTTAACAGTGGGCTCTCAGGCTCTCACATGAAGTGACTGACAGCGGGAACAACTTAGCTGCAATTTGACCGTAACAGAAAAGAAAAAAAAAAAAAAAAGCCTCTGTTACTGCGATATTTGTCTACATCTGCTTTAGTGGACAGTTCAGTCAATGGTGAGGTTATGACTTAAAGACTTAAAGAGTACCTATTTCATCATATCACCCTTCTTTTTTTTTTCCCCTCCAATGCAGATGAATCCTAGCTGTGTTCCATGGACTGAATGACTGTTTGCAGAGTGCATCAGCTTGCCAATACAAACACATCTTCTAGCTTAAATTTATAAAAAASGAATCCAGTTCATGCACTGCAAGACCACTCCAATACATTAATATTTTTCCAGTTCTATCTTCAAAATACAACCCACAGTAGAACTAACCGGAAAAATAATCTTCATGGACAGCACCAAAGTTTTCTAAAATTCAGTTTCTATCTATCACTAAGGCTGATAATGGCTACAGCTGCTCTGTATAAATTTTAAAGTGATGACAATTTTTAGAACTGTGGTGCTAAAAATAAAGTAATTATTTTGATCTTTGCACGGTAGCATCTTAACAAATAAGACTATGGTGATTTTGAAATTAAGCTGGTTCAATTAAAAATATATAGAACTATATAAAATATATGTATTTTTTTCTGATGAAGATTATATTAAAGGATGCATGCAAATAATTCTATAATAATTTTCCTATAAATAGCTGTTGGTTAGTGCATTTATTATTTAATTATTTAATAATGCAATACTAGCCAGCAAGAATTTATCTAGCTTCTGCAGAAAAAAATGTTTGTCAGTGTTATCTGCCTCCTGCCTGTCCATATTGAGGAAAGGATCAAAATAAATCTTGACTGTCCAAGTTTCTTTCAGACTCTTAATCAGAGGGTTAAAGAATATCCTTAAATAAGAATAAAGAAGAATGATTGTTTTTTCACAGTTCTGGTCTTGAGTGGGAAAAGGATTGCATTATCAAAGCGGAAATAAGAAATCGGAACAAATGTAATTTGCCTGTCTTACCACTTAAGTCCTGTCGCAAAAGCATTTTAGCTGCCTTGAGGCAAGAGAGAAGATACAAGCAATTAACTGTTCCTGCAATTCAAGGGGAGACAAAATCTCTTGTTGAGTAAAACTGAAGAAGCAGGTTCCTCTAAGTTCTAAGCAACTACAGTTTAAATGTGTAAACGAGGTTGAATATTACCCGTCATATACACTGTAGTATATTTCATAAAGTATTTCATAAAGCCAAATCTCTAGATATAAGTGTATTAAACTCTGTTGAAGATAACTGAATCAGAAATTTTCTAGTCAAAAAAGCTTGTACATAAACCTAATGGCATTATGAAATCTATCCTGCTTTCCAAGTTTATGTAACTTTATTTAATTACCTGGGTATCTTCTTTATACAGTTTTGCCAAAAAGTCTAAAGAGTTCCTACAGTAATTTTGACTCCCAATGGAAAGTCAATTTAAAAATTTCTTGTTGTTTACCATGTCATTTTAGACAAAAAATGGTCTGACACATGCTAGGGATGTCACTGATACTTAATGACTCATAATATGGAAAAGCTACTGTATTGGCCACATAACAGAAACAACTCATACAGTGGATGTAGTGGCTCAAGTAAATCTGCCTTACAAAATAGCTCTTCAAATCCTTGATGCACTTGATCCAAGGGACTGACTCTCAACTGAACACAATCATATATCATACTACAAATGGTGCCTTAAGAAATATACTTCAGTTCATCTAAGCACTTTCACAGCATCACGGAAATTCAAGCATTCCACTTCAGTGTGAATGTAAGAAAAAATTCTGAAAGAACAAAGTAAGACTATCACCTGTCCTGAGAAGAAATTAAAAAAATATTTTAAGAAGTTTTCTTACTATATTTATAATAGTATTAAGTATAGTTATATTTATGTAATACATATATAATAAATTTTTTATATATTAAGTCATTGTTACTTTAGCAATATTTCAACAAAATATGTTATGCTTCTATACAGTCTTGGATTTAATTTGTAAAATAAAATTATTAGAGATCAACTTAATGGAATTATATTTTTTATTTTGTGTGTGACATACATGGCGTGGAACAATAGAAGACACATAATTTTTTCTTTATTTGCATTTATTTGTCTATTCTAGATGTGAAGCAATCAGCTTCCTTGAGGCAAGAGAGATATAGGCAGTAATACTGAAACACTTCTTTGCACTAAGATCAAATGCTGTTAAATCCACATGCCTGTGCCAAACCTGAATAAGCTTTTTAAAATTATTTTTCCCCCCAGTTCTTTATATGTTCTGGATTCTGCATGTTTTTACTGTTGCTGCTTTCATTTCCTGCTTGTATCTATCTTTTTGCACTTCGTGCTTCCTGTTAAAATGATCCAAATTTTAATAATCAGTTTTGATACTGACATTTTATCTTTGGAATTTCAAGCTTAGATATACCACTGAGATTAATGGGATAAAGGTGAACTTGTTGGTTAAGACTGCCGGTTATATACTATTCTTATAAGCAAGTGCCCCATGAATAAAACTGTTAAAAASTAAGATACTCCGAGCAAACTGAACGGATTCTGTGATCAATAAAAATATATAGATGGATTATATTTTTGTTAGGATTCATCTATTGAATTCATTCATCTGATGGCTCACATAAACTAATAAACATCTGTAGAACAACAAAAATCTCAGTGACTGATTGATCCTTTCTCAGCAACATTATTATCTCTATATGTTGCAACCACCAAACAACCATTACAACCTGACAAACTAGTACACATATATTATATTGCCTTTAATGCCCTTAATTTTTCAGTTTTTATCCAGAAATCAATTTAAAAATTTTCAAGTAAATAATTTTTAACTAAAATTTTCAAGTAAATAATTCATTTGTCTAGCTATGAGAAGACTTTATGATTTTGCTTAGAAGCCAGATGGTTTTCTCCTCTATTTCTAGGATCTCCTAGAGTTCTTGCCCTAAAGATTAAATGTTACTTCAGACATCCAGTTTCTGAAGTATTCTTTCTAATATTCTAATTTTGCACTCAGTTTATACTCTTCTGTCYGTAACGACTATGCATCTATAATTCCTTTCAAAAAGCTATAGTATTAAATATTTTTTGTCTCATTTTTGCAAAATTATGTGCTGAGTTATTTATGACCAGTGATGCTAAGTGCTGCTTTCTAGTAAAATTGGCCCCCGTGTGACAAGCTCCATTTTCACAAAATACATTTTCTCAAGGTAACCACTAAACTTTCATCTAAATTTCAGGTTAGACCTTGGGGGAACAAAGTAACACAGGCATGTTTTTCATTGAAATAAAACATTTTTGCTGTATATACATTTAAGTCCATTGTCATTTAACATTCTCAGAAAGAACTGACTCAATTTTAGCCACATTTCTCCTATTGACACTAATGGGAATTGTACAACTAGTAAAGTTTACAACCCATTAAATATCCAGAGGAAAACATAAAACACTTCTGCTTCCTACTGCTGTACCCTATTTCAGTAAAATTTGCTGAACTTTTGCTGTGCTGATGTCAGTGGGAGTTTTGCCACTGCTGTCAGAGGGGATGAATTTTACTCATCATATCAATTACCTTTGTAGAAACGTTTACTATATTTCTGGTGAGTTGTTTAATTCCTTAAAAAGGAACAAACTGAACCTGCAGGCTTTTGTGCTATGTGGACCATGAGCTAAACCAGCTGTATCGAGGCAAACTCAGCCCTGATTCTTCGGCCAGAAACGGTTCAGCATGTGCTTACTACTGCCTGAAGTGCAGTGAGTCCACTGCATGGCATGGGTGCAAACAGGGGTGTCCAGGGTCAGACTGTACTGAGATGGCCATTGCTTCCAGTGTGCTGCATTATGGCTTCCAGTTACAGCCATTAAGAGGGAGCTGCTGTGCATTCCCTGTTAGAGAAAATGTCTCCTTTTAATTGCAATTCCATCGTGGAATGATTACATCCCACAAATCGGCACAATCTTGTTTTAGTTGTAAATAGCGGGCACTGCATGCTGATCAAAATAAGACGCTTTTCCACATTTTTAAAGGGGGTTATTTTCATTTGGTTTTTTGGTATGTCTGTCGTGCTGTGTCTCATTGAAAGGTATTTGCATTCAGCTGGGCACTAAGAGCCACGTGTTCTCAAGCATGCCTGAGATTTTCTCTGTTTGTCAGTATTAGCAATAATATACCACTAAGTTGAAAGAATGGAACATTTATTTTTCCATCTTGGCTTTACATGAAGCCAGCCAAGTAGAGCAGAGTTGGAGGAGGAGAGTTTATGTTATGTTTTATTCACCAGAAGGACATAACCTCGTTTTATTGGCATGGACATATTATACTGAAGACAAAAAATAATTTCTTATTAAATAATTTTAAAGTCAACTGCTATCACTCAAAGCTTCAGAAGAAGATATATTTTGGAGGAAAAAAGTATGCATTTGTGAAATGAAGATGACTGTCATATAAGATACATTTTAAAATCCAWGTATTATCATAGTTTAAACACAAAAATATGTCTTTTATCACCTGTTTTCCTTTCAAAAGAAAAGGCTTTTTTGGTACACTTACAGAACCAATCACACTTTAGATTTCAGTAAGGAAAACACTACTTGTCAGACAACCGGTTCAAATATTATAATAAAATATTATATTGTTATTATATTTTTAACAATAGCTTCTAAATAATTCTCTCGGTTTTTCTTCATATACACATGACTAACAGATAACCAGTAAAATTCAAAGGTTAGAGGTTACATGAATCACAAATGAAATTCTATAATCTAAGGAAAAAAATACTGGAAATTTCACACAGTGCCATTTTAATTATCCTGGAATACATTTGATGTTGATTAATTTTGAAATAGAAAGCAAGGGCTGCAAGTGCTCATCTACTTTCTCAGTTTTTAAACTGGTTGCAGATAACTTATTCAGCAACTTAGGTAGTGGCTGTTTGATGAATTATTGGGATGTTTTTACTCTTTTTCTCCAAGTGAAAGTTTTTCTGTCTTTGGACAGCATTAATTTCTATTTTTTCTTCTGTGCCTTTTTCCTCCAGGGTCAAAAATAAAATTTAGGTGAAACAGGCAGGAGAAGTGAACCTTGGAAGTGTTTAGAAATATAATCCAGAGACATTTTAATTGCAGAGTAGAAATAAGTTTAAAATATTTTCTTCTGTAATATGCTCATTGTGAGGAAACTTTCTTCTAATAAAAAGTCACATTTTGAAAGATTTTTTCCTAGAGGAAACCTGAGATTGCATTGGTTGTGTGCTAGGTTATAGCACTGAATGCACACTCTGCCTTTCATAGCAGTGCCAGAGGAGTACAGGGAAAAAAATTTACAAGAAATATTTCTGTTGCAGGCAAGTTTATTGACTTTGTTTTTAAATCAGCCTGGTGATCCATGGAAAATATACATACTTTAACATTCACATCCTCCATCTGAGCTACAGTGAAATGTCAGCTGGAGAAAACTTTGCAATAACACCACATCTTCAAAACACCACTTATTTTTTTCTTACTTTCAGCATTTGCTCCAAAGTAGAGATTTAAAGGGCCTCTGAGCCAGTGGCCACTACAGAGCTTGAGCAGGTTAATGACTGGTACCAAGCAGTGGCAGCTCCATCGTTGGCATGGCCCTCTGCCAGTTCAAGGCCATGAGCACAGAGAGCCCAAGTGGAGGTCAGGTGCATTTTGTCCCTCCGTCTCACACCCAAAAGTGAGAAAAGTGTCAGGATGTCTTAACACTTACAATCACACTACTGCAATCAGACTTGCGGCCTGTAGTAATGCAGAACAAAGAGGGAAATTTATTCTGCTTTTGGTTAAGGACAGCTCTGTAACTGTACATGTGGGGAGGGGGGTAAAAAAAAAAAAAAGGTAAAGCAGAACTTATGGACTGCCCTTGCTTATGTGGCTGTATGCCCATCCTCTGACATAAAAATACTATACACTACACTGATGTCACTAAGTGACAATTTTAACCAAGACAGGTTTTAAAAATATTATTCTCCTCTCTGCATAAGACACCTGCAAGACTCGGCAGTGCACAAAAAAGTATAAATGCTCATACATATATGAGCCTCTGTACAAATGTAGAAATTTTCTGTCTGTATAGCACCTTTAACCATCATGTAGACTCCAGCCAAGGCTTAAAGTAGTATTTATTGTTGTCTTTTGCTAGGTTCTTATTTCTTAAGGCAGAAAGAAAGTGTATATTCCAACATAGTGTGTGTTTATTGTATATTTCAAATCCATTCTCTTTCCATAACAGGCACACAATAATAAATCAAATGTGATTTTCATTTACCCCAGATGAATTCAGTGTAGTTACCTAAAATTCAGTACCTAAATAGCAATATTTGAATAGTTGTATTTTAGAGCCTATTCTGCAGTATGGGGAAAATTTGAATTATTCAAAAATATTTGAGTAATACAAAATCATATTGTAATATTTGTATTCTTGAAGTCTTTCTAAAAGTTAAATATGCACACACATGCTTATGATTCCTTCATTTCCCCATTTATAAAAACCTCTATATGCACAATTATATAGCATGGAATATGTGCAACTATGGGTACACTGGCAATATATATACACATAGATACAATACATACTACCTGCCTATTCATATATTTCTCTAATCCATATTTTTAATTTGTACATGCATATTAATGAGCATGTGTACACATTCGGAAAGAATTTATCAATCTGTAAACCACAAGCACATAAGTGTTGTTTAACAGCGAAAAAAGATGTTCATAATTGTAAGAAAACTGTCTAATTGCATTTCCTGAACACTTTGGACTGCTTCTCTTGCACTTTTCTTGAAGTGGCAGGCTGAGATTAACATCTCAGTTTTGGGGTTAAGAGAAAATAAGTATGGAATTAGGTTGTCACTTATCTTATTATTTTGAATCTCTTAAAGCAGTCAAATTATTCTGTAGTCAAGGCTCACATTTTAAAACAATTTATGCAAGTGCATACATACTGTTTTAAAAGATGAAATAAAAACAATAAAAAGTTATAYGTTTTTCTTTGTTTACTATTTTTTTGCTTTTCGGAGACATATCCTGACATTTGTTTATACTTTCGTTTGTATCCTTCCACTTGACTTTATGGTTGAGAGTTTGCAAGCATGCTGAACTCCCAAGAGAATGAGAGTTCAGCTGAGGAAATAAGGCCCATTCTTCAAATAATGAGACCTATAACCACTCCTTCCCCACACAGGAGCAGATTCAGCAATTTTGACTACAATTCAGTGACAATTCGTGGTGCCAAGGTCATACACTGTTTGACAGAGGAATCACAGTTTTTGAAGCAGCAACAGTAAGTTGGTTTGACTATCGGGAGTAACATTAGAAACTGAACTCCTTCCTGAAAATGCCTGTGCTTAGCAACTAACTCTATTAAACTCTGCATGGCCTGCATTTCCAACATACCTTTCATATTTTTCCTTTTTAATATGTTCTGCAGCTAAGAAAAGTCTCATCCGCTCAGCCCACAGCTACAAGCTACTAGTCTGGAACCGAGATGAAATCTAAAAAATGTCAAATATAATGAAAAAGAGCAGAGGATGAGACTGGATGGCTTAGTGGAATGGAAATGGTTTATGAAGTCTCTCACCTCTAACTCACTGCTCTGAATCTTCTGCCGTCTATAGTCACTGGAACTTTGGAGTATTTGACAATTGTTCAGTGACCTATGCTAAATAAGTTGTTAGTCTCGGCTGAGCTCTTTGTGACTGGTGGACACAATCCAGAAAAACATAACATCTGATATTGAGAGAATTTTATGTCATCATTGGTGATATTAGCAAAGAACTAAAAGGTCAGAGAATGATGTATACTTGTCCAAAAAGAATTTGTACATCAATTTCAATAGAATTTTATTAGCAATTGCTGAACATTACTGATATTATTTTGACATCCTTTTCTGCTCTTGGCAAATTGCCTTAAAAAGATCCAACAGCCATTTTGCATTTAATAAGAATTCAAGAACTATAGAAGATTGTGAAACTATATCTGTCTTTGTAGTCTTGAACAGGACACAAAGATAGCCATCATCCAGAATTTCTGCAATCTAAAGTTCAATCTGTGTGAAATGATTTATCCCATGAAAATGAAAATGTCTGTCATCATTTACCATTTACCAGCCATTACAATTAYTGACACCATTTGTGTCGGATAATGATGCAACATTCTGAAAAGTTCACTGACTCTACCTTTTTYGATTTCATCCTTTACCACTTAATAAGGATTATTGTTGTGAATGGGAGAATAGATTCTTCAGCTTTAAAAGTAACACAATGCAGATTGCCTAAACAGCAATTTTGAAGTTTTTCAGTTTTAAGAATATCTGAGAAGATGCATTTCAATAAAAAGGGAAGTATTTTCATACTAACTTTTACCAAGATGTACTGGAAATATCCCTTGAGCTTCATTTGGTTACATTAAGGAACAGCATAGAAGACCAATACAGTCATATTTTTTACTATTTTCAGAAACTTTCCAAGGTGTGTAAATATTACATATATTTTTCTATATTACTGTCAGTATTTCTGCCTCTGCTCCTCCTCTCGGTCTTCTCTTTCCTTTTTTTGCTTGCTCTCTTAATATGTCAAAACTAATCCCTTTCTAAGATTTATAGGTCAGTTAAGATTTGCAAGGAAGTTCTTATAATTCTCTGCCATATGCCCAGCTAAATCTCTCTATTTACTCTGCACGTTTTAGAGAAAGTGTGTAGCAAGTCTTTAGCATACAAACAGGAAACATTTCATCAGGCAGTAAGGAGTGTACTTTCATGAAAAGAATAATGGAAAGAATCTTTTCACTCGTATTTTAACAAAAATATACTGTGTGCATTCATCTGTTTTAAAGTCTATTTTTTAAGTAATTGAAATAGATGTCTGGATGTTATGATAAGTACAGAGGCCTTCTTAAGGAAATTAACCTTTAAATTGCCGTCCTATCATGTTTTGCTGTCACATCTGATGTGTCAAAAAAAGTAGGAAAATAAATCCAATTTTCTTATTTGTTGACCATTTCATTTTCACTTAGTTTATTTGTGGGAGATTTAGTTCATGGTAGACAAGAAGTGCCTGAAGGTCAGGAAGCCAAAAGCAGTGCAAGCACCTACAAAAAGAAATTAATATATTCATTAAATTAAATTAAATATACTATTTAAAGATTTATATTTGTATACATTTTACTAGGATGTGTCATAATGTAAAAGCTCATAATATCAGTAAAAATGCAAAGCATTGAACTAAGCTAATATGCCTAATTGGTCTCCAGAGGACAGGATTTTATACTTTCCTGGGGAAAATGGCTTCACAAACATAGGCTATCAATTACACCTGTAAAGATAATACTTTTTAAAAAACATCATGTACCAAATCTAACAAAGATTCACAGACACTAATGAAATATATTATATTTTGTCCCAGTTTGAAAGAGAGATGTCTGTCAAGGAAGGTGGGAACCTTCCTGGGGTGGAAAGGATGAACCCCACCCCTACAAATTATTATATCCTTGAAATTACGGGGCTTTCAGCCAAAGACGTGGGAAAAAGAATAACRGTTCTTTACTAGGATTATATATCTATGTATATATATCGAGACAGACAAACTCAGTAATAGTCCTTTGTCGTTGGGCGATTCTCCGTTGGGGCAGAGAGGCTGCGGTGACTCCCCCACGGCTGCAGGGGGCGCTTTGGCGCAACGGCTGCGACCCCGCCACATGGCAATGGCGGCTCAGGCGAGCAGGAGAGGGAGAGGGGAGATCGCTCCCGGTGCGAACCCACGGGGCAGCAGCCTGGCTCAGCACCAACCTCGGCAGTGGGCAGCAAGCAGCGCAGGCAGGCAGGGTTGATTGGGGGGCGATGGACCTCGGTATCACCCACTGAAGGGCCAGCAGAAGGCAGGAACAGCAGAGACGAGTAGACCCCGGCGCCGACCCACATGCAGCAGAAATCCAGGCTGGAGACGGAGACGACAGAGGCGAGCAGCTCTGGACGGCGACAGTTCCAGCCTARCGCTGCACCCTCTGCCGGTGGAGACGTCACAGTGTATCTGTGCTCTCGGAGCAAACCAGCACTCCCGCACACGACCGGCCGAGCTGAGAGAGAGCCAGCCCGGCCCCCTCCAGCCAAGTCTCGAAGTCTTTCCCCTCTTGTGATGACAGGTTGCAGCTCCTGGGAACAACACCCTGGCCAAAACTTCCAGCCCTTGTTTCCCTCACTGGGTGATTATTGTGGCATGTGGGAATGCGGGCAACCTTCTTTGTCTCTTAAGTATCTGTGGCGAGGCAGCTCAGCCCCGCCCCCCTTCCTTCTTGCCGTCAAGAATCTCCCCTTTTTCCATAGTCTTGTGAGACACTCAGGCACCAGGCTGACATAATTAGCTGACAATAAATAGCTGCTGTTGAGGGGAGATTGTGCTGGTATTTTGTGACTGACAGACACTAAAACTTTACAAGTATAAAAGATCTACCATAACTCTCACAAATTGGAAAACCTTTTCCACACCTCTAAGGTGTGTATGAGGGCAGACCCCTCAAGCTCTGGGATGCCGGACTCGAGTACTTCTTCTCTTCTAGAAGTTGGGTGAAAGAAGCCTCGGCACACCACACTAAAAGTAATTTGGTCCGGTAAGTCATGTTGGGCTTCTAAACTATGCTATTCCTTCGCTAGCGGTAATATTGGTACCTGTATCGTGCACTGTTTATATTGTAACTTACTAGTAGTGTGTCTCTTGTTTAACCTGTGTAGTAAGTAGTTTGCGTGGCTAGCATATTACTCACAGTGGCACAGTGTTCATATTCTAACCTACCAATAATATTTCCCTTGTTTATCCTGTGTAGTAAGTAATCTGTTAAAGACCCATGTCTGTGTTTTTCTTGTGTCTATTCAATAAATAATTCATGTTACAATAGACCTTATCAGTTATGATTAAAGAACTTGCGAGCAAGAGTGGATTTTGAGGTGCAAGCTATCTCAAAAGAGCTACTGCTGGGAATCTGAGCAAAGCCCTGAAAGCTCTTTCTCCCATTCGTAACAGTATCACCCATTAGTTCCCAGGGCAACCCCTCCCCACCCTCACAGGTCTCCCTGCTAGGTGGAAGAAAAAATTCATTGACAACTTCAAACCCACAACACATTTCTATCACATAAGATATCCGGGGCAGTTGTCATTTCACAGTTTGCTAAAGTAACACTGATGCCTCAATTATGAATAATCCTGAGGTCTATGAAAGCAATAGAAATGGGTAGCACAGGTTACATGCCACTTCAGAATTAAAAATACAATCTTCTTTTTTATCAACAATCCCTCCTTTTCCTTTTTATTTTTCCTTTTTCTGCTTTTTAATGGTTGATACTGGTCCCGGCATTGTTTAACCTACTCTTCAATGACTTGCACGAAGGGGTGGGTTCCTCCTCAGCACGTTCATGGATGACACAAAGCTGGGAGGAGCAACCAATGCCCCAAAGTGTTGTGCAGCCCTTCAAAATGATTTTGACAGGCTGGAGAGATGGGCAGAGAAGAACCTTCCAAAATTCAACAAAAGCAAATGCAGGGTCCTGCACCTGGGGCAGAATAACCGGGTGCACCAGCCTAGGCTGGGGATTGACCTGCTGGGAAGCAGCTCTGCAGAAAAGGACTTGGGGGTCCAAGTGAACAACAAGCTGTCCATGAGCCAGCAGTGTGCCCTGGGGGCCAAGAAGGCCGATGATATCCTGGGCTGCATTAGGAAGAACATTGCCAGCAGGTCAAGGGAGGTGATCCTGCCCCTCTACTCAGACCTCGTGAGGCCACATCTGGAGTGCTGTGTCCAGTTCTGGGCTCCTCAGGACAACAGAGACATGGAGCTCCTGGAGTGGGTCCAGAGGAGGACTGTGAAGATGATTAAGGGACTGGGGCATCTGTCTTACAAGGAAAGGCTGAGGGAGCTGGGCCTGTTCAGCCTCGAGAAGGCTGAGAGTGTGAGAGGAACCAATTTCAATGTATGCCTCAACATTATAAGATTGCCATGTGCAGGAAGCAGCTAAGAGAATGAAGAGGAGCCCTGTCCCTGTGGAGACTTTGCCTGACAGCCAAACAGGACTGGGCTGCAAGTGACCCGCCTTGCAGGAGGGGCAGGTGCCCAGGAAAAAGCACATTAGAGCAGTCAACTGCACCACGAGGGCCMGCCATTTTTTAGTTTCTTGGGAGCGGGGGCTTGCCCACAGGTTCAGCTCGGGGTGCCATCGCCACCTCACCCCCACTCGCTTCTCCCTCTCTGCGGTCCTGCTTCTTCCCTGTGTTTGTTCCTGTCTGCACCCCGAGGCAGCCCACCGCTGGGATGACCCGCTCCGCCCGGCACCACCTGCGCCCTGTTTGTCGCCGACAGAGGAGCCGACAGCAGCCCGCAGCCGTCCCCGCTGCCCGCAGCCCGCTCCCTGACGGAAGGGACACGCAGCCCGCCGCTGGTTGAAAGCCACGCTGAGCCACGCGGACACCACAGCTTGCAGTGTGCTTCGAGCAGACGCTGGCAGGGTCCCCAGGATTCTGGTTGCGATGTTCTTTTTTTCCCCCTTTCTTTCTCTCTTTTCTATCACCTCTTAGGCAGGGCATTTATTAATAAACAATTCTCAGGTATAATATTGCTGCATGTGTGCTTGATTTTCATCCGAGGAATCTATCAAAAGAATCCCTCCCGACTTCCAGTTATCAGGATGGGACAGAGGGAATCTTATCAATTCCTCTAAGTATTTGCAGGGAGGGCRTCAAGAGGATGGAGCCAGGCTCTTGGTGGTGGTGACAAACAATAGGACAAGAGGCAACAGACAGAAACTGGAATCCAGGAATTTCCACCTTATTATGAGGAAGAACTTTACTGAGACGATGACTGAGCACTGAAACAGATTGCCCACAGAGGTTGTGGAGTCTACTTCTCTGGAGGTATTCAAAAGCCATCTGGACACAATCCTGAGTAATGTACTCTAGCGGACCCTGCTTGAGCAGTGATGTGGAACTATATGACCTCCAGTGATCCCTTCCAACTTTGCCCATTCTGTGATTTTCCGTTGTTCCCTCTTCCATTCTGGCTTTCCTGTCCTTTTTCCCTTCTTCTTCCCTTCTGTTTACACATTCAACTCCACATTACACCATAAATTGGCAAAAGAGAACATCTCCCTGTGCCCTGCAACTCTTTCCTAAGATTATCACCCCCTACTGACTTCTGCTGAATCTTTCAGTCACATTGTGTTCTTTGTGTGATTTCTTTTTCTCTTTTTTTCTTTTTCTTTCTTTTTCTCTTTTTTCTTTTTCTTTTTCTTCTTTTTCTTTTTCTTTTTCTTTTTCTTTTTCTTTTTCTTTTTCTTTTTCTTTTTCTTTTTCTTTTTCTTTTTCTTTTTCTTTTTCTT